>CM076584.1:971933693-972348905 GCA_034641835.2 Pinus albicaulis | reverse complement strand
ACTACGTTCCTCAACAGAGTGATTGAGGAGGAGGTGTACATAGAGCATCCCAAAGGTTTCGAGATCTTCAGCAGCGAGCCACATGTGTGCAGGCTCAAGAGAGTGTTGTATGGGTTGAAACAAGCACCTCGTGCTTGGTACACACAGATAGATAGTTATTTCACCGGACTTGGATTCTCCAAGAGTGAGGCAGATCCGAACCTATACCAGATTGTGGTGGAGGGTAAGTTGCTGATCATTGTACCTTATGTAGATGATTTGATTTTGACGGGTGATGAACTGTTGATACACTCATGCAAGGATGATCTTGCAAAGGAGTTTGAGATGAAGGACTTGGGCCTCCTTCATTATTTCCTGGGATTGGAAATTTGGCAGTGCAGTGATGGACTGTTTGTTTCTCAAGGCAAGTATAACCAGGAGATACTGGAGAAGTTCAACATGCATGGCTGCAAGCCTGTTGATACTCCTCTTCCTGGTGGTTGGAGGAAGGAGGATGCTACTTTGATGGAGGTAGTGGATGCCACTATTTATCGACAGCTGGTGGGGTCGCTTATGTATCTGGTCAATACACGACCCGACATATGCTATGCAGTTAACTAGCTTTCACAAGCTATGGTTAAGCCTACCAAGCTCTTTTGGAAGGCGGGGAAGCATGTATTGAGATATCTCAGAGGAAAATCGGGATATGGATCATGGTACAAACAGGAGGATGAGTTGAGGCGGCATGGCTTCACGGATCGGTATCATCATATCAGAGATTTTGTGTAGCGGAAGATCATGTTACTTTCATACATTCCTATGGAGGATCAGGATGTTGATATCTTGACGAAGGCGCTCACCAGGAGCAAATTCGAATACCACAGAGGCAGGATCGGGGTGGCAGATAATCCCTATCTGGTTGAGAGGGAGTGTTGAGATTGCAACAAGATGATGAGCTTAGTGAAAAGAGTTTCCTTCACTAAGTGGGCCCGCAGGCTATTTTTGGCGCAAGTCTATTTTTAGACTATGTCTATTTTTAGACATGTCGATCATATTCTATGAGTTGCAGGATGCTATTTGTGGATGGTTGGTCAAGTTGGAAAAATAGATGGACTTCTATTTTTTAGACATATTGGGCGGAATCTATTTTTAGATTGCCAGTCTAAAAATAGATATGTCGAATATTATTAGCTCTTAATAATATTTGGACTATAAACATTATCTTATTCTCTTCGAGCACTTCAGTTAAGTGCACAGATGTGGCACAGGAGCTGACAGAAGGAATTACACTATTCCTGAGGGTTAAGTGGAGCTATTGCATGGATACTTCAGTTAGAACTCATGTGACAGAGTTTGGTGGAGTTGATTGAGGAGTTAATGGAGTTGTGTTCAGTTTAACTAATCTAAACATAGTTGAACTAGTTGTATTTAGTCTAACTAATTAATACACTAGTGAAGAGTGGTGTGAATTAATTATTAATTAATTCACTAATTATAAACTCATTAATCAACTAAAGAATACATCAGTTAACTTCAGTGCATGGACAGTTTCAGTGGAGACCAGTGCAGAGATAGGTGAAAGAGCAGGTTAACTATCAGTTGTGACTATACTGTTGCATATTTTCAACTACCAGTGATTGGAGGAGCCCATGAGGATTGCGCAGTACAAGCCAGGTGGTTTATGTTATTTAATGAGCCATCCTACAACATTGATTACGCAATAGAGGCTGGCTATCAGGTGGCAGAGATTGGAGCATGGGTTTTGCTAGATCTAGCCTGATTAGTGTGTAGCAATTCAAGGTTGTGCTGAGAGCTTGTGAGGAGCTTTGTACAATGATTGTTACATGATCTCTATGACATATAATATACAGATAGTTGGGGTTTTCAGATTTAAGCTTTCCCATGAAATACTGTGTTCATATGTGTGAATTTTTATGGTTTTAATGTGCGCATGCAATTGATTTTATTTCCGCATGTAATGATCAATGGTAGAATAGATTTTGTATTGTGCAAGAAGCTAAAATAGTGTGTGATCAGGAGAATCTTGGTGGATAACATATCATTTATTCAAAAATTTCTACACATGTTTTAAATTGATTGCTGATTAGTTAGTGAAAGAAGTGATAGTAAAATTGTGTAAGCTTGACTTGTCAAAGAAAGTAGATTAGGAAAGGATACTGGTTCCACACACTCAAAACAGAACCAAAGAGGAAAACGGGGATGAAAAACAAACTATGCATCCTAGCCCTGATTTTTCTAAATCTCATTTTGTGTGAAAATAATATTTGTGTGCAGCTTGTCTTTTATGCCACAAACACATTGCAAATCAAACCGTCTAATCCTGATTTGGTCATTTTTCAATTTCATTTTTTTGTTTAGTGAATGAAATCCTATCAAACAGCTTAATCTTGACAGTCGATCTAGAATAGGTAGAGAAATCAAAGGAGTTCATCTATTTAATCTGAACTTCGGGAAGATATAAGTGTAGAATTAGATAGTTTTCATTTTTTCAAAAATATCATGTCAAAGGGTTGCTAGTCCAAGTGCACCTAAAGAAGAAACAATTTTAGGATTTATAGCCGGGTAGGTAGAGATGACTTTGATGCTAATCGTGCTATAAATTTTTAGAAGTAGCAACTAGAAAGAGAGAAATTTGTGCCAATGGATAAGGCACTGGTATTCACAAGCCAAAGATCTGCAATTCTGGACACCTTCGGAAAGGGAGCTGCCCTCTCCAAATGGAGCCACTGTTACTCATCAATATTTTTTACTTGTGTTGATGAATAGATTCCTTGGCTGATTTTTCTAGAATCTAATCTAAATCTAGAAATTTGTCATCTAGAAAACACCTCAAACAAATTTTTTTCTTCCTACCCCTCTCCTTTAGCCTATAATGAGAAAAACCCTCCAGTTTCCCTACTTATCACAATTCAGCAAAGCCTCCCTGTCTATAGCTGTTATAAGTTTGTCTCTCTGCCATCAAAATCCATTGTTTTTCATGCAACTCACTGTCCAACATTTAGCAAAGTGTCTACCCCTCTCTCACTGATCACTTTTTCATGTGATAACCTACTCATGTACAAGAAGCCATTCAAACTCCATGACAAAGTATTTAGGTCTAGGTGGTGGTGTTTTAGAGAAAATTCCTTGGCAAGATTGTTTTAAGCCAAAAACTCTGTCTTCAATATCAGGTAGCCATCATGTCTTGCTACTTGCCAAAGCCAAAACCCTTGTCTACCCCTAGGTCACGCACCATCAAAGAGGTCACTTTGTTTTGTCTCTAGCAAGGCTCGGGAATATTCAAATCAGGAAAAGAGAAGGAGTTTTACTTGTCTTAAGAAACATGATTAGATCAGGCATGATCTCCATGAAACATCAAAGAAGCCCTCAAAACTTCAAAAGAATCTATTTTTACATCTCCGTAGGGATGTACTGATTGATGGCACTAAGCAGAGTGTGAGCAAAAAGAGAACCTCAGGAGAAAGTTTCATGCTGTGTCAGTTTACTATGGAAGTCAGAGGAAGTGCAGATTGTGGCCAAAACTATAGAAATTTGCTGAATAATGATTAATTATCCACCGAGACTATCCTGATCACATACAATTCGAATTTATATGCAACACATAATCTCTTCCACTCAGATCATCACACATGCGGAAATAAAACAAGCGATAGCACATCAAATCATCGTACACATTAACACAGTATGTATGGGGAAAGCTTATAGCTGAAAACCCCGCAGCTATTGTGTATATTATAATGGAGAAATCATGTAACAAACTCAGTACAATACTCCTCACAAGTACTCGGTACTTTCTCATGAAGTTACACATAATCTAGCTCAGTTTTGAACAGGTTACTGGTTCAAAACTCACCGCCAATTGCCTTGCCTCTATTGCGCAATCCAGGCCTGTCTATATAGAGATCCAAGGTTCGAATCTCCTTGGCTTGACGGCGCAATCATCATGGGCAATTCCTCCAAGTGTGGTGCAAATCTCATGCACAACTGATGTCGCCACTGATAGCTAACTCCACCCTTTCATCTACCTCTTTCACTGGTCTCCACTGAACTGATCATGCACTATAGTGAGCTGATGTGTTCTTGAGTTGAATAATGAGTTACTAATTAATGAATTAAATAATATTTAATTCACTCCACTCATAACTAATTGATTAGCTAGTTAAACTAATCTCAACTAGTTCAACTAATATAAACAGAACACAACTCCACTAGCTGTCTCATTAACTCCACCAAACTTCTGCCACTGAAGTCCTAACTGAAGTCAACCATGCATGATGCCATCAAACCCTTGGGAATAGCATAATTCCTCTATCAGATGCATGAGCCACTTCCAAGGCTCGAACTGAAGTGCTCCAAGAGAGTAAACTGAAGTTTATAGTCCAAATATTATTAAGGGTAAATAATATTTGACTTCCCTATTTTTAGGATAGGCAGTCTAAAAATAGACATCGACCTATCGACCTATAGGTCAAAAAATAGAGTCCCATCTATTTTTACCAACATGACCAATACTCCAATAATAACATACTGCAACCCCTGGACCATGCTCCATATGTCTAAAAATAGACATAGTCTAAAAATAGACTTTGCGCCAGAATTTGCCTGCGGGCCCACTTAGTGAAGGCGACTACATTTCACTAAGCTCCATCATCTTGCTGCATTTTCAACACTCCCTCTCAGCAAGATATGGATTATCTGCAACCCCTATCCTGCCTCTGTGGAATTCGAACTTGCTCTTGGTGAGCGCCTTCGTCAGGATGTCGGCATCCTGATCCTCCGTGGGAACATATGAAAGCATCATGATTCTCCGCTGAACACAGTCTCTGATATGATGGTACCTGATGTCGATGTGTTTGGACCTATCATGAAATACTGGATTAGCCGAGAGTTTAATGCAACTCTGGTTATCACAGTAAATCACTGTAGGCTCCAAATGCAACCCGAACAATCCAACGAGGATCTTCCTCATCCAAATAGCCTCGCATGTAGCCAAGCTAGCTGCCATGTACTCGGCCTCTGCTGAACTGAGTGCCACGGATCTCTGCTTCCTGCTGTACCAGGAAACTATTGTCGACCCAATGCTGAAAACTCCTCCAGAAGTGCTCTTTCGGTCCGTTGGGCTCCCTGCCCAATCTGCATCAGTGAAGCCAGAAAGCTTCGCTCCATCCTCTTGTCTGTACCATAGACCATATCCCGATGTGCCTCTGATATAGCGCAATACATGCTTGCCTGCCTTCCAAAAGATCTTGGTAGGCTTAACCATAGCTTGCGAAAGTTGGTTAACTGCATAGCATATATCGGGTCGTGTATTGACCAGATACATAAGCGACCCCACCAACTGTCGATAGACAGTGGCATCCACTACCTCCGCTGAGGTAGCATCCTCCTTCCTCCAACCACCAGGAAGAGGAGTGTCAACAGGCTTGCAGCCTTGCATGTTGAACCTCTCCAGAATCTCCCGGGCATACTTGCCCTGAGAAACAAACAGTCCTCCGCTGCGCTGCCAAATCTCCAATCCCAGGAAATAATAAAGGATGCCCAAGTCCTTCATCTCAAACTCTTGTGCAAGATCCTCCTTGCATGAAAGTATCAACTGCTCATCGCCAGTCAAAATCATATCATCTACATACAGTACGATGATCAACAGCTTCCCCTCCACCACAATCTGGTACAGGTTTGGATCCGCCTCACTCTTGGAGAATCCAAGCCGGGTGAAGTAGCTGTCTATCCGAGTGTACCAAGCACGAGGTGCTTGCTTCAGCCCGTACAGTGCTCTCTTGAGTCGGCACACATGCGACTCACTGCTGAAGATCTCAAAACCTTCAGGCTGCTCTATGTACACCTCCTCCTGAATAACTCCATTGAGGAACGCAGTCTTCACATCCATCTGATGAATGTGCCACCCCATCTGCGCTGAGAGAGCAAGGATCGTCCGTATGGAAGAGTACCTTGCGACAGGTGCAAAAGTCTCCTCATAGTCAATCCCCTCGATCTGTGAGAAGCCACGGGCGAGAAATCTCGCCTTGTACTTCTCCACACTCCCGTCAGCCGCCTGCTTCACTTTGTAGATCCATCGCGAACCCACCACTGATTTCCCCTCCGGTCTTGGGACAATATCCCATGCACTGTTTCTGACGATCGAATCATATTCTTCGATCATGGCATCTACCCATGCGGGTTCCTCCACAGCTTCCTCAAAAGAGGATGGCTCCGTCACGACACATTGACTCACAACAGCCATGTATCCAGTGTACCGATCCGGTGACTTCCTCTATCTGCGTTGTGCTGTAGGTGGTCCTACAACCTTCTCTGCATCTCGAGCCAGTCGCTCAGCTTCTGTAGTGCGCTTGCGCCCTCTGATGGTTGGCACTACATGGGTGGTTTCTTCCACCTCCTGAACTTCCTCTTGTGGCTGATCCACATCCGGAAGCTCCTCCTTAGGAACTAACAGCTCCTCATCTGCATGCAAGTGTAGCTCCCTCTCAAGCGAACACTGCATGGCTTTCTCCTTCTGAAATTTTATATCCCGTCGCACAACAGTCTTTCGACTGTCTGACAAATATACTCGGTAGTTGTGAGGTGTATCGGTGTACCCCACAAATATTCCAACCTCAGCAGTTGGATCCAGCTTCCTTCTCGCATCCTTCGTCACATGCATGTAGACAGGAGAACCAAAAATCCGCAAATGGGAAATATCAGGCCTCTTGCCAAAATAAGCCTCCTCTGGTGTACTCATGCCAAGAACCTTATGAGGACAACGGTTCTGCACATACATTGCTGTATTGCATGCCTCATCCCACAAGTGAAGGGGTAGGCCCTGATCATGCAACATCGCCCGTGCAACACCCACGGTCGTTCTATTCTTCCGCTCAGCCACCCCGTTCTGCTGTGGGTTATGGGGTGCGATGAGCTCTCTCCGAATCCCTTATGTGCTGTAGAACTCCTTGAATTCAGCCGAGATGAATTCACCACCATTATCACTCCTTAGATCAATCACCTTCTTCCCCGACTCCTTCTTGACCAGTGCTTTAAACTCACAGAACTTTGCGAATGTATCGCTCTTCTTCTGCATGAAGAAGATCCAGCACTTTCGAGAGAAATCATCAACAAATATCACATAATACTTGTGCTTTGCTGTTGAAGCAACTGAGAAAGGACCACACACGTTTGTGTGAACTCTCTCAAGGATCGTCGTGGCGCGACTATCCTTCTCGTGAAAGGTGGCTTTCACATACTTCCCCAAAGTACACCCCTTGCACTGATCTGACTGCGCAAGAGTGCCCTTAGGAAGTCCAGTAGAAATCTGCTGCAGAATCTTCAAAGCTCCATGGTGAAGATGGCCCAATATCCTGTGCCATAGTTCGCACTCATCATCCCGGCTCACCACTTCTCCCGCCTTGCATGCCATAGCTGCGCAGTCATCTACCTGCAACTGATAAAGGTTCTGAGTTCGAACCCCTATCTTCCGGGTCTCTCCAGTAGTCTTACTGCGCAGGAAGGCTTTTCCTTCGCTGAAGACCACATCATACCCCTTATCCTCCAACATAGCCACAGAGATCAAGTTCTTCTTCAATCCAGGTACATGCATGACATCCCTCAATACAAAGGGTTTACCAGACTCCCTCTGAAAGGATATGGTACCGATACCAGTCGCACTGTATCTACCATCATCGCCCATCTCGATGTGCACACCCAAATCTTTGTCCTCCAGATCTGAGAACAACTCCCGATCTCCTGTCATATGAAATGACGCACCGCTGTCCAAGAACCAAACCGATCCCACCACACTTGAAACCAAGCATGTGATCAGTGAAAATTCAAGCTTGAACTGTCAAGCCAAGGCCTCTCCATCTGCAAATCTTCCCGCTTTCTTGTTTTCCTTCTTCTTTGGAAAATTGGTAGCATAATGTCCGTGATCATGGCAGTGAAAACACTTCACTTTCGCCATATCCTGCTTCTTGCCCTTTGCACTGGAATGAGAAGTTTTCTTACCCTTCCCTTTCTTTGCTTTGGCAACCAAAGCGCAATTTTCTTCATCAGCTCCCTTTGATGAAGATCCATCTCGAGTAGTCCTCCTTATCTCCTCCTCCATGAGATCCGCCCAAAGGCGCTCCCATCCTGGCAGCTTCTCCTGACCATTGACACTATCTTGATATGAGTGCCAAGCCTTTGGAAGACCAAGGAGAGCCAGGTCAACCATGTCCTCGTCTTCGACAGTCACCCCCACACTTCCCAACTCATCTCTGCATTGAGTGAACTTCGTGAGGGATTTGGCGATACTGTCGCCTTTCTCCATCTTGATGTTCCTGAGCTTATCCTTGAGCGCCAGCTTCCTTTGGTCTCTCTTGCTCTGGAATAGATCTGTCAATGCTTTCCACATCAAATATGGAGAAGCTTTTCCATGCAGGCTGGATACAATGTGATCCTTTATGCCCTCCAACAGAATCCTTCGACATTTCGCCATCTTCTTTTGCCAAGCCTCGACTTCAGCAGGATCAGTGGGATTTTGGACATCCGTATCTACGAACTCCTTCGGTCCATTATCTTCTAATACTGCCTCCATGCGATCCTTCCATGCAACATAATTCGAACTGCCTTCAAGAGCATATTCGAGTCGCAAACCGTTGAAAGACATTTTCAACACTGGCACCAAGAAAACAAAACTGCTGCAAAATTTCGAATTCCACTTCAAAGCTCTAGATTTGTGAGAACAAATTATTTCTAGCACAGAGATTGACTGCAAGGGGCATTTACCAGACCTTTCACTTTCCGAAGAAAGATGAATCCGGAGGCTACCTGGCCCGCATGCAGACTCTGTCTACCGAAATAAGTTTGTAATCACTGTGATGATCAATCTCTGCTTCAGTAGCTCCGATACCATGTAGAAATTTGCTGAATAATGATTAATTATCCACCGAGACTATCCTGATCACATACAATTCAAATTTATTATGCAATACCTAATCTCTTCCACTCGAGATCATCACATACCGGAAATAAAACAAGCGATAGCACATCAAATCATCATACACATTAACACGGTATGTATGGGGGAAAGCTTATAACTGAAAACCCCGCGACTATTGTGTATATTATAATGGAGAAATCATGTAACAAACTCGGTACAATACTCTCACAAGTACTCGGTACTTTCTCATGAAGTTACACACAATCTAGCTTGGTTTTGAACGGAGTTCTTGGTTCAAAAATCACCCTCAGTGCCTTGCCTCTATTGCGCAATCATAGCTGTCTAAATAGAGATCCAAGGTTTAAATCTCCTTGGCTTGACGATTGCAATCATCATGGGAAATTCCTCCAAGTGTGGGTGCAAATCTCATGCCTGGCCCAGTGTATTACTCATAGCTAACTCCCACCCTTTCATCTACCTCTTTCCTTTGAGGTCTCCTTTGAGCTTGTCCATACAATGTAGTGGTGATGTGTTCTTGAGTTGAATAATGAGTTACTAATTAATGAATTAAATAATATTTAATTCACTCCACTCATTACTAGTTGATTAGCTAGTTAAACTAATCTCAACTAGTTCAACTAATTTAAGCCAGAACACAACTCCACTAATTTGTCTCATTATCCCACCAAACACGCCCCTTTGGTCTAAACTGAGATCCAGCCAACCATGCATGTGCTCACCAAACCCTTAGGAATAGCATAATTCCTCTGTCAAATCATGAGCCACTTCCAAGGCTCGAGCGAAGTGCTCCAAGAGAGTAAGCTGTTTAGAGTCCAAATATTATTAAGGGTAAATAATATTTGACTTCCTATTTTAGGATAGGCGGTCTAAAAATGGACTTCGACCTATCGACCTATAGGGTCAAAAAATGAGGTCCATCTGTTTTTACCAACATGACCAATACTCCAAGAATAACATCTTTGCCCAGCCTGGACCATGCTCCATATGTCTAAAAATAGACATAGTCTAAAAATAGAGTTTGCGCGAATTTGCCTGCGGGCCCACTTAGTGAAGGCGACTTCATTTCACTAAGCTCCATCATCTTGTTGCATTTTCAACACTCCTCTCTGACAAGATATGGATAATGCTGCAACCCTATCATCTCTGTGGAATTTGAACTTGCTCCTGGTGAGCGCCTTCGTCGGATGTCGGCATCTGATCCTCAGTGGGAACATATGAAAGCATCATGATTCTCTGCTGAGCAATCTGCGATATGATGGTACTGATGTCGATGTGTTTGGATCTATCATGAAATACGGATTAGCCGAGAGTTTAATGCAACTCTAGTTATCACGATGTAGATCAACGTAGCCTCCAAATGCAACAGAACAATCCAACGAGGATCTTCCTCATCCAAATAGCCTCGCATGCGACCAAGCCAAACTTGCCATGTACTCGACCTCTGTTTGGGCGAGTGCCACGGATCTGCGCTACTGCGTACCGAGCTGCGTGGGCCAATGTCTTTGAAAACTCCTCCCGGAAGTGCTCATGGGTTCGTTGGGCTCCGCCCAATGCATCGATGAAGCGAGCTTCGCTCCATCCTCTGTCACATGCCATAGACCATATCTCGGTGTGCCTCTAATATAGCGCAATACATGCTTGCACCGCCTTCCAAAAGAGCTTGGTAAGAAGCAACACTTAGCTTGCGAAAGGCAGTTGCTTCACGCAGCATATATCGAGTCGTGTATTGACCGAATGCATAAGGGCCCACCAGCTTGTCGATGGGCCGATGGCATCCACTACCTCTGCTGAAGTAGCATCCTCCTTCCTCCAACCACCGGAAGAGGAGTGTCAACGACTTGCGGCCTTGCATGTTGAACCTCTCCCGAGAATCTCCCGGAGCATGCCCCTTTTGAGAAATAAACGGGTCCTCCGGCATTGCCTTTTGCCAAATCTCCAATCCCGAGGAAATAATTAAAGTTCTGCCCAAGTCCTTCATCTCAAACTCTCGTGCAAGATCCTCCTTACCGCCCAGAAAGTATCAAGCGCTCATTGCCGGTCAAAATCATATCATATACATATGGTACGATGATCAACGACTTCCCCTCCACACGATACGGTACGAGTTGGGATCCACCTCACTCTTGGAGAATCCAAGCCAGGTGAAAATGTTGTCTATGCGAGTGTACCAAGCACGGAGTGCTTGCTTCAGCCGTACGGTGCTCTCTTGAGTTGGCACACATCGACTCGCTGCTTGAAGATCTGAGAAACCTTCGGGCTGCTCTATGTACACCTCCTCCTCAATGACTCCGTTGAGGAACACGAGTCTTCACATCCATCGATGAATGTGCCACCCCATCTGTATTTGAGAGAGAAAGGATCGTCCGTATGAGAGAGTACCTTGCGACGAGGTGCAAAAGTCTCCTCATAATCGATCCCCCAATGCGCGAAAAGCCACGGGCGACAAAATCTCGCCTTGTACTTCTCCACACTCCCCGTCGTACTTTGCTTCACTTTGTAGATCCATCGTGAACCCACCAGCGATTTCCCCTCGGTCTTGGGACAATACCCCATGCCTTGTTACGACGATCGAATCATATTCTTCGATCATGGCATCAACCCATGCGGGTTCTCCCATGACTTCCTCCAAAAGAGGATGGCTACTGTCACAACACATTGACTCACAAGAGCCATGTATCCGATGTACCGTCTAGGTATTTGCCCCTCTGTCTGCTTGACATCTTTTGTGGGTGGTCCTACAACCTTCAAGCATCTTGAGCCGGTCGCTAAACACGTAGTGCGCATGTGCCCTGCGATGGTTGTACATGGAAGGTGGTTTCTTCCACCTTACGAACTTCCTCTTGTGGTCGATCCACATGCGGAAGCTCCTCCTTAGGAACTAACGGCTCCTCATCTACATGCGAGTGTAGCTCCCTCAGCGACAGCATGGCTTTCTCCTACGGTACATATCCCGTCGCACAACGGTCTTTTGACTATCGACAAATACACGATAGTTGTGTGAGGTGTATCGATGTACCCCACAAATATTCCAACCTCGGCGAGTTGGATCCATTTCCTTCTTGCATCCTTCTTCACATGCATGTGAACGGGAGAACCAAAAGTCCTTGAATGGGAAATGTCGGGCCTCTTGCCAAAATAAGCCTCCTCTGGTGTACTCATGCCAAGAACCTTATGAGGGAAGCCGGTTAACACACTATTGTATTGCATGCCTCAACCCACAAGTGAAGGGGTAGGCCACAGTCATGCAACATCGCCGTCACGGCACCCCGATCATTACGTTCTTACGCTCGGCCACCCGGGTCCTGTTTGGCCAGGTTATGGGGTGATGAGCTCTCTCCAAATTCCTTGCACGGCTGCGCGGGGCGCTCGCGGGTCGGCGAGATGGTTACTTGCCGTCTGTCACTCCTTGGAGCAATCACGCCTATTTAAACTCCTTCTCGACCGGTGCTGCAAGCCTCACGAACTTCGCGAATGTGTCGCTCTTCTTGCACGCAGAAGAAGATCCGGCTTTTCGAGAGAAAGTATCCTTTTAAATATCACATAATACTTGTTCTTTCTTGTCGAGAAGCAGGCGAGAAAGGACCACACACGTCTGTGTGAACTCTCTCCAAGGATCTTCGTGGCGCGACTGTCCTTCTCGTGAAAGGTGGCTTTCACCGCCCCCAAAGGCTGCCTGCCGCGGTCTAGCGTGCGGGGTGCCCTTGGAAGCCCCGGTCGTCTGTGCAGAATCTTCAAAGCTCCATGGTGAAGGTGGCCCAATCTCCTGTGCCACGGTTCGCCCTCATCATCCCGGCTCACCACTTCTCCCGCCTTGCATGCCATAGGCTGCGCAACCATCTACACATAGCGATAAAAGGTTCTTGGTTCGAACCCTATCTTCCGGGTCTCTCCGGTGGTCTTCTTTGCGCGGAAGGCTTTTCCTTGGTGAAGACCATCATACCCACTTATCCTCCAACATCGCCATAGAGATCAAGTTCTTCTTCAATCCAGTACATCATGACATCCTTCAATACAAAGGGTTACGAGACTCCTGCGAAAGGATGTACTGCGATACCCGGTCCAACGTATCTACCATCGTAGCCCATCTCGATGTGCACACCCAAATCTTTGTCCTCCGGATACGAGAACAACTCCCGATCTCTTTTGTCACTGTATGAAATGACGCACGCTGTCCAAGAACCAAACCGATCCCACCACACTTGAAACCAAGCATGTGATCGGTGAAAATTCGAAACGAGCTGACGAAGCCAAGGCCTCTCCCATCGCAAATCTTCCCGCTTTCTTGTTTTCCTTCTTCTTTGGAAAATTGGTAGCACCAATAATAAAGTGATCATAGCGGTGAAAAACACTTCACTTTCGCCATATCCTGCTTCTTGCCTTTGCCTTTCGGAATGAGAAGTTTTCTTACCCTTCCCTTTCTTTGCTTTGGCAACCAAAGCAATTTTCTTCATCGGCTCCTTTGATGAAGATCCATCTCGAGTAGTCCTCCTTATCTCCTCACACGCAGAGATCCGCCCAAAGGCGCTCCCCATCCGGCGACTTCTCCGGAGCCATTGACACTATCTTGATATGAGTGCCAAGCCATCGAGAAGACCAAGGAGAGATATTTCAACCATGTCCTCGTCTTCGGCAGTCACCCCCACACTTCCAGCTCGTCTGCATTGAGTGACTTCGTGAGGTATTTGGCGATAATGTTTTGCCTTTCTCCATCTTGATGTTCCCCGAGCTTATCTTTGGCGCCAACTTCCTTTGGTCTCTCTTACTCTTTGTAATAGATCCGTCGAAGCTTTCACATTAAATATGGAGAAGCCTTTCCATACGGAAATTTGGATACAATATGATCCTTGACGCCCTCCAATAGGATCCTTCGACATTTCGCCATCTTCTTTTGCCATGCTTCGACTTCGAGCGGGATCGGTGGGCCTTTGGACATTTGTATCCATGAAATCCTTGAGTCCATTATCTTCTAATACCGCTGTGCGATCCTTCAACATAATTCGAGCGCCTTCAAGATCATATTCGAGTCGCAAGCAGATTTGAAAGACATTTTCAACACGGCACCAAGAAAACAAAGCCTAACTGCCAAATTCGAATTCCAACTCCAAAGCTCCATTGCTCTGAATTTGTGAGAACAAATTATTTCTAGCACGAGATTATTTGCCAAGGGGCGTTTACTGACCTTTCACTTTTACGAGAAGAAAGATGAGTCAGGAGGCTACAGCCGCATGCGGACTCACATCTCGAAATAAGTTTGTAATCAGCATGATGATCAATCTCTACTTCAATATCCCGATACCATGTAGAAATTTTCTGAATAATGATTAATTATCCGGAAGTACTATCTGATCACATACAATTCGAATTTATATGCAACATAATCTCTTCCCTCGGATCATCACACATGCGAGTAAAACAAGCGATAGCACATCAAATCATCATACACATTAACACGGTATGTATAGGGAAAGCTTATAGTGAAAACCACTTGACTATTGTGTATATTATAATGGAGAAATCATGTAACAAACTCAATACAATACTCCTCACAAGTACTCGGTACTTTCTCACATGAGATTACACACAATCTAGCTTGGTTTTGAACGGATTCTTGGTTCAAAACTCACCACCAATTGCCTTGCCTCTATTGCGCAATCATGGCCTATCTAAATAGAGATCCAGGTTTAAATCTCCTTGGATTGACGGTGCAATCATCATGGGAAATTCTCAAGTGTGGTGCAAATCTCATACAAGACGTGTCGCCACTCATAGCTAACTCCGCCCTTTCATCTACCTCTTTCATGCAGTCTCCCTTTGAGCTTGTCCATGCAATGAAGTGACTGATGTGTTCTTGAGTTGAATAATGAGTTACTAATTAATGAATTAAATAATATTTAATTCACTCCACTCATTACTAGTTGATTAGCTAGTTAAACTAACCTCAACTAGTTCAACTAATTTTAAACCGAACACAACTCCACTAGGCATTTGTCTCATTAACTCCACCAAACTTCGCCCTTTAAGTCCTAACTGAAGTCAACCATGAATGTACTCTAAAACCCTTAGGAATAGCATAATTCACTCACAATCCAATCACGCAAACCACTTCCAAGGCTCGGCCAAGGAAGTGCTCCAAGAAGGGAAGTGGCGTACATTTTAGAGTCCAAAAATATTATTAAGGGTATATTTGACTTCCCTATTTTTAGGATAGGCGAGTCTAAAAAATGGACTTCGACTATCGACCTATAGGTCAAAAAATAGAGGTCCATCTATTTTTACCCAACATGACCAATTACTCCAGAGAATAACATACGCAACACGGACCATGCTCCATATGTCTAAAAATAGACATAGTCTAAAAATAGGTTGCGCCGAGAATTTGCACTGCGGGCCCACTTGTTGAAGGCGACTTCATTTCACTAAGCTCCATCATCTTGTTGCATTTTCAACACTCCCTCTCGACAAGATATGGATAATCACACCTTCGTATCTTGTCTCATTGAATTCGAACTTGCTCTGGTGAGCGCCTTCGTCGAGGATGTCGGCATCCCATTTTGATCCTTCGTGGGAACATATGAAAGCATCATGATTCTCCATTGAACACAATCTCTGATATGATGGTACACCGATGTCGATGTGTTTGGATCTATCATGAAATACGGATGTTTGAGAGTTTAATGCAACTCTAGTTATCACGGTAGATCAACGTAACCTCCAAATGCAGCTTAGAGCAAATCAGGGATCTTCCTCATCCCGATAGCCTCGCATGCGACCAAACTGAGCGCCATGTACTATTCTCTTCAGGAAAAGTGCCACGGATCTGCGCTATAGCTGTGCCGAGAGCTACGTGACCCAATGTGAAAACTCCTCCAGTGCTCTTCGGTTCGTTGGGCTCCACAGCAATCGCATCGATGAAGCCGAAAGCTTCGCTCCATCCTCTTGTACGTACCATAGACCATATGCGTGTGCCTCTAATATAGCGCAATACATGCTTGCACACGCCTTCCAAAGAGCTTGGTAGGCTTAACCATAGCTTACGGCGGTTAGCGCATCGCATATATCGAGTCGATGTATTGACCGGATACATAGAGACCCACCAGCGTGATGAACGGTGGCATCCACTACCTGCTGTGATATCCTTCCTCCAACCACCAAAGAGGAGTGTCCAACGGAGCTTGCGGCCTTGCATGTTGAACCTCTCCAGAATCTCCCCGGGCATCTTGCCACGAGGAAACAAGCAGGTCCTCGTTGCCTTTGCCAAATCTCCAATCCCGAGAAATAATGAAGGATGCCCAGAAGTCCTTCATCTCAAACTCTCGTGCAAGATCCTCCCCTTGTAGAAAGTATCAGCGCTCGTGCCGGTCAAAATCATATCATATACATATAGTACGATGATCAACGGCTTCCCCTCCACCACAATGCGGTACGAGTTAGGATCCACCTCACTCTTTGGAGGAATCGAGCCGTGTGTTGTCTGTCAGGGTGTACCAAGCACGAGGTGCTTGCTTCCGACCCGTACGGTGCTCTCTTGAGTTGGCACACATCGACTCACTTCTTTGAAGATCTAGAAACCTTGGAGCTGCTCTGTACACCTCCTCCTCAATGACTCAGGTCGAGGAACACGGGTCTTCACATCCATCGATGAATGTGCCACCCCATACGCGGCGAGAGAGAAAGGATCGTCGTGTGGAAGAGTACCTTGCGACGAGGTGCAAAAGTATCCTCATAATCGATCCTCGATGCGCGAAAAGCCACGAGCGACAAATCTCGCCTTGTACTTCTCCACACTCCCGTCGGCCTTTGCTTCACTTTGTAGATCCATCGTGAACCTCGATTTCCCCTCGGTCTTGGGACAATACCCCATGCCTTTGTTTCGACGATCGAAATCATATTCTTCCATCATGGCATCAACCCATGCGGGTTCCTCCACGGCTTCTCAAAGAGGATGGCTGCGATACCCAACACATTGACTCACAAGAGCCATGTGTCCGATTATCAGATCCGGTGTTTGCCTCTGTCTGCTTGTTGTGCGCCGTGGTCCTACAACCTTCTCGGCATCTCGAGCCGGTCGCTCGGCTTACGTGGTGCGCATGTGCCTCGATGGTTGGCACTACATGGGTGGTTTCTTCCACCTCTGAACTTCCTCTTGTGGCTGATCCTGTACGGAAGCTCCTCCTTAAGAACTAACGGCTCCTCATCTACATGCAAGTGTGGCTCCCTCTCCAACGGAAACAACTGCATGGCTTTCTCCTCTGAAATTTTTATATCCCGTCGCACAGGTCTTTTGACTATCTGTCACAAATACACCGAATGGTTGTGAGGGTGTATCGATGTACCCCACAAATATTCCAACCTCGGCGGTTGGATCGACTCCTTCTTGCATCCTTCTTCACATGCATGTAGACGAGAGAACAAAAGTCCGCAAATGAAATATCGGGGCCTCTTGCCAAAATAAGCCTCCTGCAATTGTACTCATGCCAGGCCTTATGAGGACAACGGTTACTGTCTTGTTGTATTGCATGCCTCAACCCACAAGTGAAGGGGTAGGCCACGATCATGCAACATCGCCGTGCGGCACCACGATCATTACATTCTGCTCGACCACCCGGGTCCTGCTTGTGGGTTATGGGGTGCGATGAGCTCTCTCCAAATTCCTTACGCGTGCGGAAACTCCTTGAATTCAGCGGGAATGAATTCTGCCGTTATCACTCCTTAGAGCAATCACCTTCTTCCCAAACTCCCTTCTCGACCGGTGCTTTAAACTCAGAACTTCGCGAATGTATCGCTCTTCTTCTGCATGAAGAAAGATCCGACACTAGAGAGAAATCATCAACAAATATCACATAATACTTGTTCTTTTCTTTGTCAAAACAGGCGAGAAAGGACCACACACGTACGTGAACTCTCTCAAGGATCTTCGTCGGCGACTATCCTTCTCGTGAAAGGTGGCTTTCCACATGCACTACAAGTACACCCCTTGCCTTGATCCTAGCGTGCAAGAGTGCCCATAGGAAGCCCGATGAGAAATCTGCTTTGCGAGAATCTTCAAAGCTCCATGGTGAAGGTGGCCCGATCTCCTATGCCACGGTTCGCCCTCATCATCTCGGCTCACCACTTCTCCGCCTTGCATGCCATATTTGCGCGACCATCTGAATGATAAGGTTCTTAGTTCGAACCCCTATCTTTCGGGTCTCTCAGGTAGTCTTCTTTTGTATGGGAAGGCTTTTTCCTTCGGCGAAGACCACATCATACCCCTTATCCTCCAACATCGCCATAGAGATCAAGTTCTTCTTCAATCTAGGTACATGCATGACATCCTTCAATACAAAGGGTTTACCGGACTCCTGAAGGATTATGTCTGGAAGTCTCGGTCTGCTTGTATCTACCATCATCGCCCATCTCGATGTACACCAAATATTTGTCCTCCGGATACGAAACAACTCCGTCTCCTATCATATGAAATGACGCACGGCTGACTCCAAGAACCAAACCGATCCCACCACACTTGAAACCAAGCATGTGATCGGTGAAAATTCAGCTTGAGCTTGTGAAGCCAAGGCCTCTCCATACGGGCTCGCTTTCTTGTTTTCCTTCTTCTTTGGAAAATTGGTAGCATAATGTCGAAGTGATCATGGCGGTGAAAACACTTCACTTTCGCCATATCC
This sequence comes from Pinus albicaulis, assembly GCA_034641835.2. Taxonomy (NCBI): domain Eukaryota; kingdom Viridiplantae; phylum Streptophyta; class Pinopsida; order Pinales; family Pinaceae; genus Pinus; species Pinus albicaulis. The sequence continues at coordinate 972,330,314 of CM076584.1, read as the reverse complement.
ACTGCTTCTTGCCCTTTGCAACGGAATGAGAAGTTTCTTACCCTTCCATTTCTTTGCTACGTGACAAGCGCAATTTTCTTCATCGGCTCCCCTTTGATGAAGATCCATCTCGAGTAGTCCTCCTTGTCTCCTCCTGCATGAGATCCGCCCAAAGGCGCTCCCATCCCGGCCGGCTTCTCCCAGGCCATTGACCCTTATCTTGATATGAGTGCCAAGCCTTCGGAAGACCAAGGAGAGATATTTCAACCATGTCCTCGTCTTCGCCAGTCACCCCCACACTTGACTCGTCTGCGTGAGGTGAACTTCGTGAGGTATTTGGCGATAATGTCGCCTTTCTCCATCTTGATGTTCACGAGCTTATCTTTGAGCGCCAACTTCCTTTGGTCTCTCTTACTCTGTAATAGATCGTCGAAGCTTTCCACATTAAATATGGAGAAGCCTTTCCATGCGAGTGGATACAATATGATCCTTGACGCCCTCCAATAGGATCCTTCGACATTTAGCCATCTTCTTTTGCCATGCTTCGACTTCGAAATGGAGATCGATTGGGCCTTTGGACATATGTATCCATGAAATCCTTCGGTCCATTATCTTCTATCTGCTTCCATGCGATCCTTCCATGCAACATAATTCGAAGCTGCCTTCAAGAGCATATTCGAGTCGCAAACCGTTGAAAGACAGCTGTGCGGCATAAGAAAACAGCTATTTATAAAGTCGGAATTCCAACTCGAAAGCTCAGCCTTTCTAGATTTGTGAGAACAAATTGGTTTCTAACTGAGATTATTTGCCAAGGCGTTACAGACCTTTCACTTTCTGAAAGAAAGATGAATCCGAGCTACCTAGCCCGCATGCGGACTACGTCTCACAAGAAATAAGTTTGTAATCAACGATGATCAATCTCTACTTCAATAACTCCGATACCATGTAGAAATTTGCTGAATAATGATTAATTGCCAGAGACTATCCGATCACATACAATTCAAATTTATATGCAACATAATCTCTTCCCTCGGATCATCACACATGCGGAAATAAAACAAGCGATAGCACATCAAATCATCATACACATTAACACGGTATGTATGGGGAAAGCTTATAGCTGAAAACCTTTTTTGACTATTGTGTATATTATAATGGAAAATCATGTAACAAACTCGGTACAATACTCCTCACAAGTACTCGGTACTTTCTCACTTGAAGTTACACACAATCTAGCTTGGTTTTGAACGAGGTTACTTTGGTTCAAAACTCACCACCAATTGCCTTGCCTCTGATATGGCAATCATGGCCTGTCTAAATAGAGATCAGGTTTAAATCTCCTTGGCTTGAAAGTGCAATCATCATGGGAAATTCCTCCAAGTGTGGTGCAAATCTCATGCACAGGCGATCGCCACTCTCATAGCTAACTCCACCCTTTCATCTACCTCTTTCTTGGTCTCCTTTGAGCTGTCCATGCAATGTAGTGGTGATGTGTTCTTGAGTTGAATAATGAGTTACTAATTAATGAATTAAATATTTAATTCACTCCATCAATACTAGTTGATTGGCTAGTTAAACTAATCTCAACTAGTTCAACTAATTAAACCGAACACAACTCCACTAATTGTCTCATTAACTCCACCAAACACGCCTTTGAAGTCCTAAGCGAATTCAACCATGCATGTGCTCACCAAACCCTTAGGAATAGCATAATTCCTCTTGTCAAATGCATGAGCCACTTCCAAGGCTCGGCCAGAGTGCTCCAAGAGAGTAAGCTTGTTGTTTGAAGTCCAAATATTATTAAGGGTAAATAATATTTGACTTCCCTATTACACAGGATAAGCTGAGTCCACAAAAATGGACTTCGACCTATCGACCTATAGGTCAAAAAATAGAGGTCCATCTATTTTTACCAACATGACCAATACTCCAAGAATAACATCTTGCAACCTGGACCATGCTCCATATGTCTAAAAATAGACATAGTCTAAAAATAGAGTTTGCGCCGGAATTTGCTGCGGGCCCACTTAGTGAAGGCGACTTCATTTCACTAAGCTCCATCATCTTGTTGCATTTTCAACACTCCCTCTTAGCAAGATATGGATAATCTGCAACCCCCTATCTGTCTACGCGTTCGAACTTGCTTGCTCCTGGTGAGCGCCTTCGTCGAGGATATCGGCATCACAGTCCTCGGTGGGAACATATGAAAGCATCATGATTCTCCGAACACGATCTACGTATGATGGTACACGATGTCGATGTGTTTGGATCTATCATGAAATCTTGGATTAGCGAGAGTTTAATGCAACTCTAGTTATCCACGGTGAATCCTTGTAGCCTCCAAATACAGCCGAACAATCAACGAGGATCTTCCTCATCCAAATAGCCTCGCATGCGGCCAAGCTAGCTGCCATGTGCCTCGGCCTCTGCTGGGCGGGTGCCACGAATGTGCTTCCTGTTGTACCCGGGAAACTACGTAAAGCCCAATCTTTGAAAACTCCTCCGGAAGTGCTCTTCCGGTTCGTTGGGCTCCCTGCCCAATCTGCATCGATGAAGCGAGAAAGCTTCGCTCCATCCTCCCTGCTCATGCCATAGACCATATCTGAGTGTGCCTCTAATATATGCTTCCTCCAATACATGCTTGCACGCCTTCCAAAAGAGCTTGGTGAAGCAACACGCTTGCATTTGGTTAAGCGCATAGCATATATCGAGTCGTGTATTGACCAGATACATAAGAGACCCCACCAGCTGACCGATGAACGGTGGCATCCTACCTCTCGCCCCGAAGTAGCATCCTCCTTCCTCCAACCACCGGGGAAGAGGAGTGTCAACGGACGCTTGCGGCCTTGCATGTTGAACCTCTCGGGAATCTAAGGGCATACTTGCCACCGAAACAAGCAGGTCCTCGGTACCTTGCCCGAATCTCAATCCCAAGAAATAATGAAGGATGCCCAAGTCCTTCATCTCAAACTCTCGTGCAAGATCCTCCTTACATGAAAGTATCAAGCGCTCATTGCCGATCAAAATCATATCATATACATATAGTACGATGATCTGTGACTTCCCCTCCACCTGATACGAATGCAGTTAGGATCCACCTCACTCTTGGAGAATCAAGCCGGTGTAAATATTTTGTCTATCCGAGTGTACCAAGCACGAGGTGCTTGCTTCGGCCGTCCAATGCTCTCTTGAGTTGGCACACATGCGACTCTTCTTGAAGATCTAGAAACCTTCGGTACACTTTCTATGTACACCTCCTCCTCAATGACTCAGGTTGAGAACACGGAATCTTCATCCATGCGATGAATGTGCCACCCCATCTGTAACGGAAGAAAAGGATCGTCCGTATGGAGGGTACCTTGCGGCGGCGGTGCAAAAGTCTCCTCATAATCGATCCCTCGATGCGCGAAAGCACGGCGGCAAATCTCGCCTTGTACTTCTCCACATCTGATCATTGCTTTGCTTCACTTTGTAGATCCATCGTGAACCCACCACTGATTTCCCCTCCCGGTCTTGGGACAATACCCCATGCAACGTTTACGACGATCGAATCATATTCTTCGATCATGGCATCAACCCATGCGGGTTCCTCATGACTTCCTCAAAAGAGGATGGCTCTGTCTGGCCACATTGACTCACAAGAGAGCCATGTATCCGATTAATGCCGTCCCGGTGTTGCCCCTCTGTCTGTATTTGTCTTGTAGGTGGTCCTACAACCTTCTCGGCATCTCGAGCCGATCACTCGGCTTACGTGATGCGCATGTGCCCTCGATGGTTGGCACTACATGGGTGGTTTCTTCCACCTCACGAACTTCCTCTTGTGGCTGATCCCATGCGGAAGCTCCTCCTTAGGAACTAACGACTCCTCATCTACATGCAAGTGTAGCTCCTCTCAAGCGAACAACTGCATGGTTTTCTCCATACGAAATTTTATATCCGTGCTTTAGCAGTCTTTTGACTATCGAGCAAATACACCAGGTGGTTGTGAGGTGTATCAGTGTTCTTCTAAATATTCCAACCTCGGCGGTTGGATCCGGCTTCCCGCTTCTTGCATCCTTCTTCACATGCATGTGAACGGGAGAACAAAGTCCGCAAATGGGAAATATCGAGGCCTCTTGCCAAAATAAGCCTCCTCTGGTGTACTCATGCCCGAGAACCTTATGAGGACAACGGTTACGCACATACAACATTGTATTGCATGCCTCAACCCATAGTGAAGGGTAGGCCACGATCATGCAACATCGCCGTGCGGCACCCACGATCATTACGTTCTTAACTCGACCACCCCGTTCTGCTTTGTGGGTTATGGGGTGTGATGAGCTCTCTCAAATTCCTTGCGGCTGCGAACTCCTTGAGTCGGCGGGAATGAATTCACCACCGTTATCACTCCTTAGAACGATCACCTTCTTCCCAAACTCCTTCTCGACCCGGTGCTTTAAACTCACGAGAACCGCGAATGTATCGCTCTTCTTACGCATGAAGAAGATCCGGCACTACCGAGAGAAATCATCAACAAATATCACATAATGCCCCATTTCTTTGCTTTATCCCGAAGCAGGCGAGAAAAGGACCACACACGTGCGCGAACTCTCTCAAGGATCTTCGTGGCGCGACCTATCCTTCTCGTGAAAGGTGGCTTTCACATACTTCCCCAAAGTACACCCCTTGGCCCAGTCTGCTTGTGCAGAGTGCTTGCTAGAAACCCGGTAGAAATGCAACTGCCCAGGAATCTTTAAAAAGCTCCATGGTGAAGGTGGCCCAATCTCCTGTACCACCGGTTCGCCCTCATCATCCCGATACCCACTTCTCCCCGCCTTGCATGCCACGCACCGCGCGTCATCTACACACGGCGAAGTAAAGGGTTCTTAGTTCGAACCCCTATCTTCCGGGTCTCTCCAGTAGTCTTACTGCGCAGGAAGGATTTTCCTTCGCTGAAGACCACATCATACCCCTTATCCTCCAACATCGCCATAGAGATCAAGTTCTTCTTCAATCCAGGTACATGCATGACATCCTTCAATACAAAGGGTTCACCAGACTCCCTCTGAAAGGATATGGTACCGATACCAGTCGCACTGTATCTACCATCATCGCCCATCTCGATGTGCACACCCAAATCTTTGTCCTCCAGATCTGAGAACAACTCCCGATCTCCTGTCATATGAAATGACGCACCGCTGTCCAAGAACCAAACCGATCCCACCACACTTGAAACCAAGCATGTGATCAGTGAAAATTCAAGCTTGAACTGTCAAGCCAAGGCCTCTCCATCTGCAAATCTTCCCGCTTTCTTGTTTTCCTTCTTCTTTGGAAAATTGGTAGCATAATGTCCGTGATCATGGCAGTGAAAACACTTCACTTTCGCCATATCCTGCTTCTTGCCCTTTGCACTGGAATGAGAAGTTTTCTTACCCTTCCCTTTCTTTGCTTTGGCAACCAAAGCGCAATTTTCTTCATCAGCTCCCTTTGATGAAGATCCATCTCGAGTAGTCCTCCTTATCTCCTCCTGCATGAGATCCGCCCAAAGGCGCTCCCATCCCGGCAGCTTCTCCCGACCATTGACACTATCTTGATATGAGTGCCAAGCCTTCAGAAGACCAAGGAGAGATATTTCAACCATGTCCTCATCTTCGACAGTCACCCCCACACTTCCCAGCTCGTCTCTGCATTGAGTGAACTTCGTGAGGTATTTGGCGATAATGTCGCCTTTCTCCATCTTGATGTTCCTGAGCTTATCTTTGAGCACCAGCTTCCTTTGGTCTCTCTTACTCTGTAATAGATCCGTCAAAGCTTTCCACATTAAATATGGAGAAGCCTTTCCATGCAGGCTGGATACAATATGATCCTTGACGCCCTCCAATAGGATCCTTCGACATTTCGCCATCTTCTTTTGCCATGCATCGACTTCAGCAGGATCAGTGGGCTTTTGGACATCCGTATCTACGAACTCCTTCAGACCATTATCTTCTAATATTGCTTCCATGCGATCCTTCCATGCAACATAATTCGAACTGCCTTCAAGAGCATATTCGAGTCGCAAACCGTTGAAAGACATTTTCAACACCGGCACCAAGAAAACAAAACTGCTGTAAAATTTCGAATTCCACCTCAAAGCTCAGCTGCTCTAGATCTGTGAGAACAAATTATTTCTAGCACAGAGATTGACTGCAAGGGGCATTTACCAGACCTTTCACTTTCCGAAGAAAGATGAATCAGGAGGCTACCTGGCCCGCATGCAGACTCTGTCTACCGAAATAAGTTTGTAATCACTGTGATGATCAATCTGAACTTCAATAGCTCCGATACCATGTAGAAATTTGCTGAATAATAATTAATTATCCACCGAGACTATCCTGATCACATACAATTCAAATTTATATGCAACACATAATCTCTTCCACTCAGATCATCAAACATGCGGAAATAAAATCAAGCGATAACACATCAAATCATCATACACATTAACACGGTATGTATGGGGAAAGCTTATAGCTGAAAACCCCGCAGCTATTGTGTATATTATAATGGAGAAATCATGTAACAAACTCAGTACAATACTCCTCACAAGTACTCGGTACTTTCTCATGAAGTTACACACAATCTAGCTCAGTTTTGAACAGGTTACTGGTTCAAAACTCACCGCCAATTGCCTTGCCTCTATTGCGCAATCCAGGCCTGTCTATATAGAGATCCAAGGTTCGAATCTCCTTGGCTTGACAGCGCAATCATCATGGGAAATTCCTCCAAGTGTGGTGCAAATCTCATGCACAACTGATGTCGCCACTCATAGCTAACTCCACCCTTTCATCTACCTCTTTCACTGGTCTCCACTGAACTGTCCATGCACTGTAGTGAACTGATGTGTTCTTGAGTTGAATAATGAGTTACTAATTAATGAATTAAATAATATTTAATTCACTCCACTCATTACTAGTCGATTAGCTAGTTAAACTAATCTCAACTAGTTCAACTAAGTTAAACCGAACACAACTCCACTAGCTGTCTCATTAACTCCACCAAACTTCTGCCACTGAAGTCCTAACTGAATTCAACCATGAATGTGCTCACCAAACCCTTAGGAATAGCGTAATTCCTCTGTCAGATGCATGAGCCACTTCCAAGGCTCGAACTGAAGTGCTCCAAGAGAGTAAACTGAAGTTTATAGTCCAAATATTATTAAGGGTAAATAATATTTGACTTCCCTATTTTTAGGATAGGCAGTCTAAAAATAGACTTCGACCTATTGACCTATAGGTCAAAAAATAGAGGTCCATCTATTTTTACCAACATGACCAATACTCCAAGAATAACATACTGCAACCCCTGGACCATGCTCCATATGTCTAAAAATAGACATAGTCTAAAAATAGACTTTGCGCCAGAATTTGCCTGCGGGCCCACTTAGTGAATGCGACTTCATTTCACTAAGCTCCATAATCTTGCTGCATTTTCAAAAAACCCTACAAATCAGCCTTATACCACCAATAGTGATAATCTTCTGGCAAAAAGAGCTTTAAAGCAAACTAGGCATCATGATGAAGGTACAAGAAGGACAGCTGCTTCTTATACCTTATCATGAACTAAACTTTGAAAGACTGTCACAAACAAGTTCACCACACATTATGAATACACAGTCAAGGGAAGAAAGAGTTGTTTCAGGGATGCATAGTAGTGAGCGCTCACCATTTGCAAAGCACATTATTCACTCCTGAAGATTCATAGTAATTTTACGCAAAAGGGATGTACATTATTGACAGCTCCTCATGAAGCAAAGGGCATTATGATTCAAATGATTTCATCAAGGATAAGTACCAAAGATTCACTATTGTCTTCTATTTGTATTTTTCAAACAAACACACAGGGGTCACAGTTTTGAAATGAATAAAGCTTTATAGTTTTTAGGACCTCCATCAGCAGATAAGTATGGCGCCTTATAGTAGATCTGAAGGGTCACAAAGACTTTGTTTTGGAATCCTCCTCCAAAAGATAGGCTGAGGATAAAGGCACAGTCTCAAAGGGCCTAGATTCGGAACAGGTAGCTTTTCTCGAAGGTTAACACTGACAGATCAAAGACCTCCTCCCAGAGAAGAAAGGGCACCCCTCACAGTCATAAAGAAGTCTCCCTTGAATGACAAGCATAAAAAATGTTTTTAATAATAAACATAGTTTGTCTAAAAGAGCTCCAAACAGTTTGTTCATGGACATTTTTCATTTGGTTCAACAGAGGTCAAAAATCACGCATGCAGTTGTCAAACATTGCCTCCTTGATGATAAGTAGAGGGCCCATAGAAAACTGGTTCAAAGAAAGTTTTCAATGGTAGCAAGGATGAAATGAAACTTTATGTTTATAGTGTATTTTGGAGAAAAAGGCAAAAGCCCTAAGTTTTCAAGAAGCCTCCTTCATAAATAAGCAGATGGCACTCAATTAGTCTAAAGGTTTTTTGTGAAGGAAAATAACATTCCAGTAAGGACCTCCATCAATGATAAGAAAGAGAGCTACATAGTGGCTTTGATAAACTTAGGTAGTTGCATCCTACATTACCTCCTCCTAAGGATAAACAGAGAACAACTCATCATAATCAAGTCACATTTTTGGTCTAAATTTTCAAAGTGATATGGTGAGACAAAGGCATAGGTTACAGGTAATATGTCATATAGAAAAAGGGTCAGTTTATTTGAAGATGTTCAACAGTGTCTAGTGGAAAAGATCACAATTTTCTCCTAGTGGTATTTTCAAAGCAAGAGGGTCAGAAATAAATTTTTATGGTCTCTTTCACAAATAAGCAGAGGGCCCACTTACCACAGTTCCATAAAACCTCCTTCATAATAAGTAGAGGGTTGAAAAATCATCAGGGAAAATCAACAAACGTTAAAATTTATTTGAAAAAGGAGAGATACTGTGTTTTAAGAAAACTTTCAGTTTGATGACAATTACAAGGGTAAAATGTTAAGGAGAAACTTTTTCAATTGATAAAAATTTGGGCAAGTTTTTGTTTAAAGGGAAAATTCTGCAAATACCAAAAGGAGGGAAAAAAGGCATTCAAAAACGTTTTAAAAGAGCTATAAAAGCTCTCAAAGGAGAAGGTCATTTTCTATTTGTGTAAAGGGACAAAAGAAACGTTTTTCGAACCCCGGACAAGCAGTTGGAAATAAATTTTAAAACGCGACGCACCTATAGCATCCCTCAATAACAGTTTACACATGGCGCGACGCGCCTGTGCGTGTCAACCATACCGGCCCGCCCGACGTTCAGCGGGCGCCCAGTGCCGGACCCAATAACACACGGTGGCAAGCAGGTGCTACGCGCCTATGCACAAGAGTGTAGCACTGCTCAACAATCCTTTAGCTCACCATAAATTAGATTTCTTTCCCAATGAAACTGTCTCTAAAGCACACAATACATTTTTAATAGGTATTTTACTATTTTCTTTGCTAATTTTTTGAGTTTGGGAGGTGTTAAGAATCAATATTGTTAAGGAAAAAACACAGTCTAATGAAGACAAAAACATAGTTTATTCTTAAAACCACCATGTTTGCTAAGACACAACAAGACAATGATTCAGGAAAATGGGTTTATTTTCTAGTTGCAAAGGCTTGTTTATTGAGTAAAGAGCGAAAACCCAGTTTGTGAGAAAAGGATTAATGGCAGTTGAAAAGGCGTGTTTTGATTAAAAAGCCAAACATAGTTTTAAAAGAGAAAAAAAATGCTTAAAGGATAGTTATATTTTTTTCTTTGAAAGACCTGTTTTGATAAAAGAGTGAAGGAAAGCCTAAACAAAGCTGTTCCTCCAAAGAAAGTCAGCAAGGGTGGATTTCACAAAAGATTTGAGCCTGTTACAACTCAGGAAATAAATGAATCCCCTTCGGTTCTTTTCAACTTCCATGAGGTAGGCTGCCTTGATTTTTGCCAAAAATTCCAAGAGGTCACCAATTTACCTCCCTTAACACAACTGTTGGCCCTGAGGCTGCAAGGAAAATGTAATGTTCCAAAATGGAAATCAACAGGTTTTACGCCACTGAATAATTCCTTTGTCTGAAATATGAAGAAGGCTATGTCAGAGATGGACTGAGAGGGATTTTACCAGTTATGTCACCTCTAAAGAGAGGATGAGAACCGGAGGCTATCTGGCCCTTTCTCAGGCTCTGCCTATAGCTATGCCAATATTTCTTCCTTGGGAAGATCTTGCTCAAAAGAGATGAGCTATAGCAACATGTGAACTTCAATAATGAACAGTAGTAAAATAATACATCATAGGATACAAGAAGAGTGCATAGCTGATTTATAAAGTGCAGCAGCAAATATAGATACAAATCTTGAGGAAAAGACCTCTCAAGATAGACTAGGTCAGCCTCAATCAAGATTGTACATGGAAACTCAAGATTACACTGCTATACAATAATGCCCTAGCTATGTCTACGCAGTTATATGAGGATACTGCAATATGTAAAATGAAAATATAATGATATATCAATATCAGCTCAAGAAATGAAGGGGAGCAAGCTCTAAACCCCTGAAAATAACTAACTAACAATCCTTAGAAGGATTGGTTTCAATACATGTACAAAATGATAAAATACAAAAATGCCAGAGTTGAAGTGTAGCTACTGCAACTCAATAATAATACATGAATGGAGAAGGGGAAGAATTCTGCAAATAATATGATGACCTCCTCCAGTGATCTTCTAATTGAAAGGCTTCTCCTTTCACTAAAGATTACATTCTCTAATGCCCAAGGTGAATCCTCCTGCAATTGCCCTCTGAAAATAATGTTGTAAGAGGGAGTGACTGCGTTGGGACTGAGATGAAACACTTGGCCCGATGCCAAAATATACAAATAAGCTTCGGAAATTTCCTTTTCTGATTTCTTAGAGAAAGAAGAAACTCCTCTTCTTCAAAACTAGCTCAAGAAATGGTGGGATGATGATCCCTCACTACTACCTTCAGCAACTCCAATGAATCTGCCCAATAGAAACATTGTAGCTGAAAGAGATGGATTTGGCCTCAAGCCTGGATGTGAGGAAGATGAAGAAAAACTTCTCCAAGGCTTCCCAATGAAGGAGAGAAGACTTCTAAATAGAAATCTCCCTTGTGCTAAGCATCACAAGCTATCTCAGTTGAACAACTAAAGAGAGCTGCAATTCGAAATTCTCAAGCATAATGAACAATGGCTCTCCTTCACCTTTTTTATGCAAGGAAGGCTTCCTTGCCATGGACCCCACCCATTAGGGTTTCTCTCATCCTCTATTTTCCCTCCATTCAAAACTGCGCAGTCTTCTTTAGCAAGCTTCTCCTCTTAGCCATGTTGTTGACTTGGTCAACCATGGCCTAGTTTACTTGTTTTTGGCCCTTTCACACTAGGGACTACCAAATTTAGCCACTGAAGTGACTCTTTGCACCTTAAGAGAGTTTATTTTGATACTACATGGGCTCCCTTACCCATTTTATTCCTTTTATTGAAATAAAATAAAAATTAATGTTCCAATTACCTTATTGAAAAAATTGGAACATTACAGTCCTCCCCTCCCAAAGATTGCTAGCCCTCAAGCAAGTGCAAGGGTAGAACAGAAAAATATCTTCCACTCAAGGCATAGAGTCTGAAATATCATCATGTAAACCCTCCATCCCCCAAGCAATCAACCAATAAAAATGAGTTACTCTCCAATTGAGCAACTCCTGAAAATCATCCTCCACCTTGGGCTCCTATAGAATAGGTGGGATGAAATGCTGAACATGGTAAGCTTCATAGCCTACCTGAAGTTGTCCTCTTCTCCACTTATGATAAGTGTGGAGTGAAAGTTGAACTTGGGCTGCAATAGTTTTGCCTTCAAGAGGCAAGATGAAGTCTAGATACCCAAGGATCTCTCCTTCAACGCTGCAAATCAAGCTGGCCCAAATCATCTCATATGTGATGAGTTGGAATTCATCATCATATGGAATCCATACAATCACATGGTTCACCTCATGGAAAAATAAATGGCTGAACATGGTTACCATATCATCTCTCATACTCCCCTTGGAGCATGTGATGCAACAATAATGGAGGTCTTCCCTCCCAAAGGGCACACCCACCAAATGAGTCTCTCCCTCCTCATGATACATATGGGGCTGCTGCTGATATATGGCTGAAACATAATGGTCTTCAAAAGAGAACCAAGCCACCCGATAAAAAATGTAAACCATTAAATGCCTCCTCCAAAAGTTCAGACTCTCTAAATAGCTCCTCCCACATGAAGGAAAGAGATGAAGCTTGGCAATCATGGGCTGCCCATTGTTTCCCCTAAAACATACATCATGTAAAATAGGGAGAGTCATACTCCCAATGGGCATCTTCAATTCATGTCCCACTTTCCAAACAAAGCTTCCCATGTCAAAAGAAAAATATGCAATGCATGGAAGCAAGAACAAATAGAAACAAGTTGTCACATGACAATCGGAAAGTGGATCATTGTTCCACTCATGGAACCTGTGCAGGGCATCATTGGCCTGCGTCAAAATAGAAAATAATAAGTTCTTTCCCAGCCACTTTTTTTGTGCCACAATCATCTCAAAAGATGTATACATGAAATTACAAAATGGTGTAATTGGTGTACACCGAAAATCATGTGGCTTTCCCCCACAATCCATTGCTAAAATAGCCATCATATTTGCTGCAATAGACCATGAGCGTGACAAAAAATGTGTGCAAGAAGGAAAAATCATCCTTGATATAATATGTTTCTAATAAAGATAAGAGAGTGCAAAGCATGAAACAAATAGTTACCTCCCTCATCATGTACCTTGGCCTTTGAGCTGAAATGGCTCAAGTGAATGTTCTCCCTTACTGCAACAGAGTAGGGAAGTGGTTGTGCCAACCATCTCACCATCTCTTGGGCTATGCATCTTCTCATATGCTGATATACATTCATTTGGATGCCCTCCCAAGTGGATTCCTCCATCACTGAATAATATTCATAAGGATGCATGAAAGGATAACCAAAAAATATTGCATGTAGATTTCTCTTCTTGTGCTTATGCAACCAAGCCAAGGAATTCAAAATGTAGTAAGTGGTGCTCCCCTCCATTACCCTCTCATGCTCATCATCTAAATTCCTCCATGACACATCACTTGTGAAGTAGATTTGAAAACACTCCAACAAGTAATCCATGCTCTTAAGTGACAGCGTTGCTGGCCTTTGGAGTAGGGCCACTGTCATCTCAAAGCTCCCTCCTTTTACATGGATCTTGTCAAATACTCTCCCCATCATGTTGCTGCAAATGTAGAGCCCCTCCCATGAAGAAGGTGCTGCATGGGCATCTAATTTCAAAGAGTAATCCCCTTGCACTATGCTAGTGCCTCCTCTTGCTCCTGCAACAACATACAACTTGAGCAACAAAATTGTTTGCTACCCCCTCACACTTCCACCACACCAAATATGAAATGGGAACATGATGAATGGTAAAAATAATGCCATCCCATCATAATGCACCCATGCTCCTTTCTGCTCCATGGTGTAAGTTTCCTGCCATCTCCTCTCCCCTTTCAAATCTCATGAAAAGGAATAGGTCACAAGTTGGCCAAACTCCCTCAAGAGAAACCAACGCAGCATGGCTTCTTACTGCCCTATATCATAGATCTACAAGAAGCTCACCATCCTCTTGCCTCCCATCCACATCCACTCAGCTCCCTGTGGATGCCTTCTGTTGATAATGTCAACCTCCCATTAAATTTTTGGCAAGCAATCCCGCTTAAACCTTTTTAGACCCCCTCGGTTTTCCCTAAGAAATTCGTCTTCTACTTATCGTTACCTTCCTATATCCCCACATTTCATTATAAAAGGCCGAAATTCCACGTTTGAAAAATATATAAGGCCTAGCCCCTTCGGCCCTAGCCCTTTAAATCTTTTCCTCCACGTAACCCAGGCGCTAGACCAGGCACCAGCCCGAAAGGTGCTTATCAAATGTATATCGGGTGCATTTTGAGCCGTCAATCTATAAAGATCAGACAACGTTCGTTCATCTCCGTCACGCCCGTAGCCCGCCTGACTACCGTCCAATAAAACCGTAAAATCAACGGCCCGGAGTCTATCTGTCCCGGTGGTCCCCACACCCGCTCACTATGCAAAACCCACTCGGTTTCTATCGCAACGCCTTTCGGAGACAAGCAGTATCTCTCAATTCGGAGCGATTCCATACATCGTACGTCGCGTGTCCCCGCGTACGGCTCAAAAACCGCTCTCCATCGTGAGTTATTGTTTGGCATTTGACACGGTGGGATATTCATATCCACCGTTCGATCTGGGGCTCTTCATCCAACGGTCATCGCACTCCGAATATGTGCGGAAGTTAATCCAAGCCAATAGTGCCCCTGGCCCACCATCTCATTGCCCTCCGATACGTTTTCCACCGTCGATCTCCTCCTGAGATCGAACGGTCTAGATTTAACCCACGCCATGCCATTGAACCCGTATCTCCACGTCATCATTCCACGTGCTCCCATCGTACATTCGTCTGTCTCCCCTACATATCCCTATTCAAAGGTCAAACGTCCATTGTCTATGTTAAATTTCATACATTCCTCCAACCTTTTCCAAAACATTTCTCCGCCATTTCTCTGCACTTTTCACCATCGCCCCACGCTATTCCACCATTTCATCATGCCGCGTTGCTACGCAGTCATCCCCACTGCATCTCCATCCCCACGCATGGTTTTTCTTAACAAGTTTGCAGGTTTTGCAGGGTTTCAGCGACGAAAGACTGTTGTGATTTACAGTCTTGATTTCAGTAGCAGAGCACATCAAAGGACGATTTTTTAGAGACTGTAATTATGGAGAAAGGCCTGAGAAGGTAAATCGACAAGACTTCCATTAAAGAAGCAGGGTTCAAATCTTTCAAACCTTGCAGAGCCATTCAAAGCACAGATTGAGCAGATGAAAACATTAATGGAGTAGCAGAGAAATATCAACAAATGATCGATGAATTCAACATTCATCATTGAAGATCTTAAACCGTAATTCAAGGTTTAGAAGGCAGAAGGTACCCCTCGCAGATAAAATACTGCAAGGCTTTCGTTTTAGCACCATTTTCTTTCAGGAAAGGACGAAATTTTTATGTGATTTTCCTGCTTTGCCGTGTTCCTGGAGAGATTTCTACCCAGTGCATTTATTTCAGTTAGCAGGACACAGAGTACAAACAACATTACAAATGCATCGAGCAGTATGGGCATGCACGTCTCTGCCATTTTATTTTAATGAGACAATTAAATGTTCATCACCTACTCCCTTTTTTGAGCTTTCTTGTTCTCCTATAAAGCTCCCAAAGAACAGATGATTTAGGGTTCCATATTTTATCAGAAAATTATGCAGTGAAAGGCTTTTTGTATACATTTTGTAGAACTCTTGTATGAAGGTGCAGAGCCCATAGGGTCTCAGTGAGGAGGAGTTCCATCTGTTAAAGAGGATACTGGTCTTTGGTATTTCACAGTCTGTAACTTTCTCTTATGTGTTATTTAAATAGATCATTTCATTTCATCCATCTTTCCTGTATCATGTTTTGGAATGCGAGTGGCTCACTGATTTTTGGTATGGATTTATCCTAGTTGATACCCATGCTTCAAGTAGTAAATCACTTTAAATATGGCTCATGCATGATATTCTGTTCCACTATTCATCTAAACCGTGTTTCTGCTATATTAGTTTCTTTGGGAGGGTGTTTTTAAAACGCTATTGCCATGTATGGATTCTTAGATTGGTAAGCCCATATACGGTGGTATTGTGTATCTGGATATCAACTCAATGTTAACTAATATCTCCTCAATATTCCATTCACTACATACACCTTCTCATAACTTATTTCTATGAGGTATTTCTGAATCGGCCCTCTTTACAGTAAGCTTTCTCTGAATTGTCTGTTGCTTTTATATTAGAGTTTAGCATGTTGCCTCTGCAATATCCCTTTCTCTGTGTCAGTTTCTGAAGGTCTTGGTCCCATTCAGATTAGCATTTCTTGTTTTACAAGAGATAGCATGAGATATTGTTATTGATAATGTCCTCTGTTATACCATATCCTCCTTGCTATATAAGATGTCCTAGGCACTGGTCTATCACAACTCTAGGCTGTCTCTAGGAGCGACAACACCTTCCACAATTCTGCATCTTGGTATTCCTCCAATGAGGTCTACCATCTCCCCAAAACAGATCTCCATCTTTGCATTTCATGGGGCATTTAAATGCAATCTCCTCCATGGTCCATGTCTCAAACCCTAACCTCATGTGTGGTTCATGACTCATCAAGGGTGTATGAGAATGACGGCACAACACAGTGAAAGTTTCCTCCTCAAGACAATCAACTTTCCATGGTATGCAATCCCTCATGGCATGTATTGAATCAATAGGAAATGAAAACTTATGCATACCTTGGTAAAGTTTGGAAGAGTCTTGTGTGGCTGCAAGAGTCTCTTCCCCAAATGTGCTGGTAGCCTCAATTGCTGGAGATGAAGGCTACTCCTTCATGATAAAGATAGTGCTGGTATGTGCCACTTCAACTGGTGGTGAGGGCTCCTTCCTCCTTTGGCCAAATCTTCTGATCAAGATCTGAGAAAAATCAACAAGAGTACAAACCCTTGCATGCCTCTCATGGCTGAACCACCAAATCTTTGCTTCTCCCTCAAGATGCAGTGCTGAAATTGCTATAGTCTCTCTGTCTACTACAGGATGTAGCAGGAAGAAAGCCTCTAGCTTCTTCACCCAAGCCTCTGCTGCACATGTGGGTGACCCATCAAAAGTAGACAATAGAAATCTATTGCCTTTCATCTTCCCATTACTGTGGGGTATTCTTTCCTCTCTTTTCTGAACAAAGTGTGAAAAATATAGAGTGTCTTGGAAGACTCTAGGGTTTGCTCTATATTCAGCAAGATATTCACTTAGAATTTCAAATTCCAAGTGCTCTTCATGCTTCTGCTCTGCTTCTCTGTGAGAATAGGAAGTGCATGGTCCTTCCTCTTCTCCTTTTTCTATCTCCTCAACCTCCTTGGAGAGGTTCTTGATGGATCTAAAAATTGATGAGATTAATCTCATCCTCTGCATCATTCTAGCTTCTTCTTCTCTAAAATTTGAACTTCACGGGCTGAGCCAAGTTCGAAGCTCTGATACCATTGTAATGTTTTGAAATGGAAATCAGTAGCTTTTACACCACTGAATAATTCCTTTGTCGGAAATATGAACAAGGCTATGTCAGAGATGGAATGAGAGGGATTTTACCAGTTATGTCACCTCTAAAGAGAGGATGAGAACCGGAGGCTATCTGGCCCTTTCTCAGGCTCTGCCTATAGCTATGCCAATATTTCTTCCTCGGGAAGATCTTGCTCAAAAGAGATGAGCTACAACAACATCTGAACTTCAATAATGAACAAAAGTGAAATAATACATCATAGGATACAAGAAGAGTGTGTAGCCAATTTATAAAGTGCAGCAGCAAATATAGATACAAATCTTGAGGAAAAGACCTCTCAAGATAGACTAGGTCAGCCTCAATCAAGATTGTACATGGAAACTCAAGATTACACTGCTATACAATAATGCCCTAGCTATTTTTGTGCAGTTATATGAGGAGACTGCAATATGTAAAATGAAAATATAATTATATATCAATATCAGCTCAAGAAATGAGGGGGAGCAATCTCTAAACCGCTGAAAATAACTAACTAACAATCCTTAGAAGGATTGGTTTCAATACATGTACAAAATGATAAAATAAAAAAATGTTGGAGTTGCAGTGTAGCTGCTGCATCTCAATAATAATACATGAATGGAGAAGGGGAAGAATGTTGCAAACAATATGATGACCTCCTCCAATGATCTTCTAAGTGAAAGGCTGCCCCTTTCATTGAAGATTACACTCTCCAATCCCCAAGGTGAATCCTCCTACAATTGCCCTCTGAAAATAACGTTGTAAGAGGGAGTCACTTCACCGGGGCTGAGATGAAACACTTGGCCCTATGCCAAAATCTGCAAATAAGCTCCGGAAATTTCCTTTTCTGATTTCTTAGAGAAAGAAGAAACTCCTCCTCTTCAAAACTAGCTCAGGAAATGGTGGAATGATGATCCCTCACTGCTACCTCCAGTATCTCCAATGAATCTTCCCAACAGAAATGCTGCAGCTGAAAGAGATGGCTTTGGCCTCAAGTCTAGATGTGAGGAAGATGAAGAACAACTCCTCCAAGGCTTCCCAATGAAGGAGACAAGACTTCTAAACAGAAATCTCCCTTGAGATAAGCAGCATAGGCTATCTCAGTTGAACAACTGAAGAGAGTTACAATTCGAAATTCTCAAGCATAATGAACAATGGCTCTCCTTCACCTTTTTTATGCAAGGAAGGCTTCCTTTCCATGGACCCCACCCATTAAGGTTTCTCTCATCCTCTATTTTCCCTCCATTCAAAACTGTGCAGTCTTCTTGAGCAAGCTTCTCCTCTTAGCCACGTTGTCGACTTGGTCAACCATGGCCTAGTTTACTTGCTTTTGGCCCTTTTCACACTAGGGACTGTTAAATTTAGCCACTTAAGTGACTCTTTGCACCTTAGGAGATTTTATTTTGCTGCTACATGGGCTCCCTTACCCATTTTATTGCTTTTATTGAAATAAAAGCTAAATTAATGTTCCAATTACCTTATTTAAAAATTTGGAACATTATAGAAAACATGTCCACCTAGCAGGTCTGGACTTTAAAATCACTCCTATGGTTGTCTCCAAAGCAACTAAGATCCCCTATATAGGATACAAGTGGTTCAAATAAGCATACTTGGATCTGAATCACTATAAACCCTTTCTAAATCCAGACCATCAAGATGCTTTCCAAGCTATATTTCCTTTTTCTCACTTGTTGAGCAGCTATGTCCCCCTCATGAGAGTTATCATGATGTATTTCACATGTGAAGGGAGGTTTTCCTGGATTTATTCCTATCACGTTAGGCTTCTCATTCATTTCACAAGGACTCAGTTGCTAAATCTCCATTTCTTCCTCTGCAAAAGCATAGACAAGATGTCCTCCCTTGTTTAAAAGAGACCTCTTACTCAGCAAAAAGCTAGTCTTTTCCATCATTCTCTCATCAAAATCATCATCCTTCACCAGCTTGAAAAGAAAGGAGTGTCTTGTGAGACTTTCATTTCTCATCCATATTTTTCCACTGCCTCTTCATCTCATGGCCCATCTCACATATCCTCCTCACCCTCCACTCACTATGTCTCTCCTCCATCAAGTCAAAATACTCCTCAAAGGCAAACATCACTCATGATTAATAGTGAAAAAGAGTAGTCTTATGAAAGCAGGCATGATGTTAGTGGTGATGAGGAACATAGGGACACTAAGCAAAGTAGTGAGCATGAACCAAGTGACAAATCACAGGGCAGTGACCATGAGCAGCAACTAGCGATGGTGAAGAAAACTCACCAAGGGATAAGGAAGTCAGTGGCACTCAAAAAATTAGTGAGGATGAAGAGCAAAGTAGCCCTAAACAGAGCAGTGAAAATGACCAAGGGAATAGTGATGATGAAGAGAAACAGAGCAGTGAAAATGAGCAAGGAAATAGTGATGATGAGGAGCAGCAGGGTAGTGGTGATGAAGAGCAAAGGGAAGATGTTAAAAGCAGTGATGAGGAACACCACAGTCCTCAACAAAGTCATGAAACCAATCAAAGGGGCAGTGAAAAAAGCACCTCCCAGCAAAGTAGTGATCATGGTGGCAGCCTACACATAGAGTCTAAAGAATATAGTGAAGATAATGGCAGCATGCAAAATGATAAAGAAGACAGTCATAGTGAAGGCAACCCTCAAAAAATTCAAGACAATGATGAGGGTAAACAAGACAGTCTACAGGAAGACAGTAAAGATGGTTAAGTAGCAGAAAAGGATGGTGAAGTTAACATCCCTAAAGAACATTTTCTAAACAGCACTGATGAGGTTGAAGGCAACATATGTCAAGAGGTTCAAAATAGTGATAAAGGTGAAGCTGGAGCAGATGATGATGAAGGAAACAATGTAAAAGGTCAAGTTGAACAAGTACTAGTAATAAAAACTCCTCTCTCTTCTCCTCAACACAGCCAACAGCATGTGCTAGTTGCCTCTCCTAGGCAAGGGTCCATGACTCTTCCTCCAAAAGTGGTGAAGCCTAAAAACACCAAATCTACAAAGAAGAAAATCACTCCAGCAGTGACTAGAAATGTCACTAGGGCGCTAAGGAGTAGAGGAAAACTGCCTAAGAAGAGTATTGTTGAATTTCCAAAAAGAAAAAGAGCTAAGAAGTCTATCCAAATCAAGGGCAAAGAAAAGGTTGAACAACAGGAGAGTAGTCATGAAAAGGAAAGAGAGTTTGACATCATACAAATAGACAATGATGCTGGAGATGATGAAGCTATAATTCTTGAGTCTCTTTTGCAAAACATAGAAGCCCAAATCTATGACTTTGAAACTGATCTAGAAAGGTCAAAGGACCTCATACATGTTCTACAAATTCAAAATAAACAAATGAGTGGGAAAATGGCAATTTATGAGGCCCAGACATTCAAATACCAAAGGGAAGCATACAAAGCACAAGTAAATCTTGAAGAGTATATGGGCGAATTTGATGATATTGAGGAAGAAGAGCATCCAGTAATAAAAAGGCCTAGGATTATGAGTCTTAGGAAATCTTTGGAGAAAAAGAAGGAAGAAGAAGCAGCCCTTGTTCGATCTTGTCCTCTCACACAATTGCTCACCCAAGAAATAGAAAATGATAAAGAATCATGGCTTGAAAGAGCCAACAAGAATTTGGAGGATAAATTAGAGAAAGAAAATAGAGACTTGGGTCTGCAAAGGAAGATGACCTGGCACTACAAGAAATTGAACCAATTTTCCTGAAGAAAGCTCAAACTTGCTCAAAAAAGGCTCAAAACTGCCCGGAAGAGGCGCCCGGTGGAAAAAGTGGAAAAGGACATATCTAGGCTTGAAATCTTGACCTCATCTTCCTTGCATGCTTCTAAGAACTTGTAAGGGGATTTCTCACCAAAATTGAGCAAATTTTGACATGATCTTATTTTTTGTGTTTTCTGGCCCTAATTGCACATTTTTCTAGGCACTGCCATGGGTGCTAGGAGCATCCTCAGCTCATGAAAGTCATTTTTTTGGATGTATTAAATTTGGGGGCAGCTACTCACAAGTTTTTAGATCCAAATTAGGTGTTTTGGTCCCCCAAAGAGGAAAAAATCAGTCAAACTTCACCTTTCTGCCTCACATATCAGCGGATGAGACCCTCCTGGGTTTTTTCACTCAGTCCACATTTTGACAGACTTCGAGGGATGAGTTTGGGAAAAATCAAGTCGTTCCAGAAATTAGACATCCAAGGCTTTCCAACAAGCTATCATGCGCCTTGTTTTGACATTAGTAGGTCCCTCAACCTTTGTCTGCAAAACATGCTTCTTTCTGCTGCTACGCTCCTGTAGCATTTCGGCTAAAAAAACATTTTTATGAATATGATCATCAAAATGTGCGTTTAGCTATTTTTATCTCCATGTTAGTGATTAAAAGTCAATTTTATTTCTATTTTTAGCTTAAATAGATATTTTTGAAGATATTTAGTGCCTTGGGCTTTGAAAAGACTCAAGGACAAAATCAGATATTTGTATTAGGCCAATGGCCTTCTAGATGCTCTAGGAGGGTTTCTTTCTCTTTGGCCTATATAATCCAAGAGAATACATTGTAACCAGAGGCTGAACTTGATGTTATAGAGCAATAAATAGCATTACAAGCTTTGAAGAAATACTTTGTCTCATGAATTGGATGATCTCTTGCTTGACTTAGATGGTGGAGGAGGATTGTTTGTAGGATTCCATGGCTTGGTGAATGGTATTGTGCTCCTTATCTGTTATGTTTCCTTAGTTTATCATACATGTTTTCATGCTTCTTGCTTGTTGTAGGTCAGTAAAGAATATAATTGAGACATGCCCATGGAGGCACCTCAAGTTTTCTGATTCGTTACAACTTCTATGTTTTTCTTCTTTCTTGGTTATGTCAAATAATTCTTAATTTCTCTTTGGTACCCTAAGAACTTGTTATCAATTTCATTAATGGTTATTATGTATGCTATCTAGTATGATTCACGGTATGCCCTGCTTACTCATAGCTAACCAAAACTCCATCTCTAAAATCTCTCTTTGAAATATTGATTGTCTTTGTTAAGTCAAAGAGGTCTTGTTTCGATCTTGCCCTTTGTCCATGCTCTACAGTCTTATTTCAAAGTTCCCAATAGCTCAAGATATGATGTTTAGGAGTTCCCTCTTCATAGATTGAGTTGTTTGTTTGGCTTATTTGTTTTCCCAAAATTCTGAAGGGGATTTTCCCAAAGTTAGAGGGTCTTATACTTCTATGCATCACCTGATTGTTTATTTTCTGCATCTATCAGTTTGAGTTTCATATAGTGATTAATGGTTAGCCCTACCACATGAATGTTTGCTGTAAAACTATTTATGCTTAAAACCACTTTTTCTTTCACAAACTTAGTGTCCATCTCATTTCATTTTCACCCAAATAATCCATTTATCTCGACCAAATTGGCCCTGCAAAATAACTTGTCCACCATTTGAGACAGTCTCGACCTTTTCAACCCCCTAGCCCAGTTGATCTGACAAACTTCTATCTATTTATCCTTTGATCAGTTCTCCCTCAAAAAAACCTAAAATAAACCAAAACATACTTAACAACTAGCCTAAAATCAAATACATAAAAAGAAAACAAGTTCACATCCTTTACATAATAGAGAGAGCCCTCTCTGAGTCCAGGAAGGCTAGGTCCTAGGGCTCCAACGTTGGTTTGATGTTACCCTGTCACTTGGCTTGCCAATCTTCCAAATCACGGGACCCTAATAGGTATCATATCTTGGCACAGCTTCCAGTTTCATGGCAACCTCCAAGGCCTTCTCCTATGTTTTAATGGCTTGGTGACCCATAGGTACGCGCAAGTGGGGTAGTAACATAGCAATGAACCACTTCGTGTGTTGCCTCTCATCATACTGGAATCCTCCTTCTCTGATCACTTTCTTTAATCACTGATCTACTTCCCATACAAACACAGACGGTCCTTGCTTGAAGTCCTTCAAGTCATTTACTATCTAAGAGTAGGACTTAGGTTTCTCGAACTACTGTTTTAATGCATTCTTAATTTCCTCAATAGTTGCATTCGCATGTTGGTCAATGTATCTCATGTAACAGTCCAGGGCTCTCCCTTCAAAAGCAAGGGATAACTGTGCCCTTTTCACTGCATCACTTACTACGTTCTGCACAGTCCATACCAATCCTGTGACAAACCAAAATCGATCATGTCCTCATCACCCACACCTTTGAAAGTAGGTAGCTTCATGTGCTCAGCCATATCGTCTTCTGGTGGGGGTGGAGGTGATTTTTTACCCCTATGAGGGTTTGAATGTGGCGTCGACGGAGGGCTATGCATAGAAAAGTTTCTTACTGGACTATAGATAGATCAATCCCCCTCTTGGTTATTTTTGTAGTACTTACCACTGCGTGTTGTGCCCTCGCTCTTGTTGGATCTCATTCAATCCGTATGGCTACACAAAATGCTTTTTTCGCACAAAAATATCTTAATCAGTAATGGAAAAGTTTTCAAAAACTTACCCCCGAAACCCTTGAAGAACCTCCGCTTTGCTTCTGAGTAGGATACAAATTGATTGATTTCAAATTCAGTCACAAATCCTCCTATCACACTGTCCACCTAGTGAACTACTGTGCGAGTAATGGTGTTTTCAGTCTCTTCTAACTCTAGGATCCGTTTTGGGGTCCACTGTGTGACCCGTTCGCCTTCCAACACTTCTGGAATTCGACCAGTCTTGCAAGCCACTCATGGAGCTTGATCGCAATTGTTACAAAGAATATCTCATAGATTTCCATGAAAATATACTTATTCTTCCACTATTCGGTGGTCAAATTCTTACTGCTGTTTTCTTTTATTGCGAATTCCTAAACTTGTTTTTCAAACCATTCATAAATTTATTTTCTTTCAGGTTTCCAATACGGCCTTGGGATTACCCAATCTCTCTCAAAATTCTCCTGCTCCCAGCAACAGAACCATTTTTTGGTTCGAGGGATCCTGACCCAAGTTCAGAGGTTAATGTTTTCCAAAAAACCCCTATACTACTGGCCCTTTCAATAGTGACCTACTTGCATAGGCCAAAGTCTCACCTGAAGCAATATGGGAGGGTGCTGGAACTAGGTTTTCACACCCTGGGAGAGAGCAGGTAAGTCAAGCCGATCCACAGCTATCAGATCTATACAGCCAGAGTTCGTTCACAGGAGTTTCAATAAATAACCAGAGTATAGCTTATCATATGTAAACAAAAGGCTCGCATTCACATGCGTACTATTAGCTATAATAATAGAATATAATATTTGCAGCAGATTAACAGATCACAGATACATTTACCACAACATAGACAGTTCGTAGCTTACTAACAGATATATCATCATATAACTTAAGTCCGCATCAACCATAACATGAAAGATATAGATAACATCAGATATCCACAATACTTCCACACGTTTATATCATTACTCAAAACTCCTCTTACATTCCCAAAATTACCACCTGCGCACACAGCCAGCAGGGTTCACACACAGTAGGACTAAGGATCTCCGCGCACATAGTCAACATCAGTTCTAATGCAAACAATCCTACCACATATCTAATAGTTCGTACTTCACATTAGTCTTTATTCATTCCTACCTATGACTCAAAAAAGGTGCATTTATTTATAGCGATTTAGCCTATACATCCAATGGTCCGCAGGCCATGGTTTGCGGACTCTTGGTCCACCCTTGACCCATTTACAATGCGTTAGGGGCTTTTGCCCACCCCAAAACCCCTGCATTAGACTAAAAAATACAAAAATATACAAGATTCATAGCTGTTAAGGGACCCTGTTCCAACAATGAGCATGACAAAAGAAAGCCATACTTAGGGGGAATGTCAGTCACTACAATATCCATTACTAGGCTTTTGGCTAGTATTTGTTCTAAAGTAACACAAATATCTTTGATCAGTGGTAGACGTTTAAATCTAATGGAGTCAAAAGAGTACAAGTATTTGTATGGTCTAGTTATATCAAGGCCAAGTCTCTCCATAGCTACCTTTACCATGAGGTTGTGAGAGGCTCCTGAATCTAACATGGCATTATGGAGGATTTTATCATGAATCTTCAAACTGACATAATATGGAGGAACACCTCCTTGTTGGAATTTACCTTCTAGTTGAGGTCCAAACAATAGCTCAGGTTTGTCATTATTTAATTTCATAGTATCGCTATTTACTCCTATGTTTAAAGCTTTAAAAACATGGGATCTATATACATATTGGCCTACTAATTCCTTAAGAGGTATGGAAACTTTTATCTTGGCAACCTCATTCTCAATACCAAAGAGTGTCTGCGTTTTTGCCAGATTTAAATCAGTTTTATCAGACATTGTTTTTACATCAACTTTAGATTGTTGATTTGTGTTGGGGATCTCAGTTAAATGAGTTTTGTTAGGGCTACTAGTTGATTTACTAGTGGTGCTTTCTGGACTATTTAGCTTTTTTTTTTGTATCACAACTTTTAACCATTATGTTTGAATTTTTTTCTGTCTTTTTAGAATCAGTTTCAGGGGTATTCCTAGCATAAATTTTAGGGTTCTTTCCCTTGGGAGTGTCTTGAGTTTTCTTACTTCTGAGGTCATACTACCTATTTACTTCCATGATGGCATTTTCAAACCCTTGTTTATATTCTTCGAATTCTAGGCATTCTTCATCATTTTGAGTTGGGGAAAACATGCCTTTCTCTTCCTCAGTGAGGAAAACAATATCCTCATTATTTACTCCAATTAGATTGATTTGACTTGTCTCTAGTTCTTCAATCACCCCCTCATCTTCATCAGCATAGTTTTTATTCGAAATGAGGTCTGATTTTCTGGTCAGGTCGTCTTTGTTCTCTTTGTATTATTTGAGGGGGATCTCTTCTAAAGTTTTGGTTTTGGTTATATTTTCTATTCTGAGGAGCTGTTTGGTTTTCTCTAGGAAAATCTCTCTGATTCAGGTTTATTCTTTCCATCTGTTAGCACTCAAATCTACCTCAGGCTGAAATGAAGTAAAACTCAAGGCTACATCAAACCACGCTCAGCCTCGTAGCTAGCCCTACGAGGATAGGAGAGGGCTCTCTCCGTCAATCTCGAGAAAATAAGCAATAGGATGCGAGATGACTTACAATAAGAACTGATTTTAGGCTAGTAAAGAGATAGGTATGTTTGGTACAAGCTAAACTGGAGATCGACTGAAGCAGCTTTTATCTACTATGCACTCGCAGAGCAATGTGCAGTTCGAAGGCTACCTGGCGTGACTTCAGACTCCGTCTATAGCAAATGACAGTAACAAGCAAACCATTTTCTTCCCCAGTGGAGTCGCCACTATGTTAGCACTCAAATCTACCTCAGGCTGAAATGAAGTAAAACTCAAGGCTACATCAAACCACGCTCAGCCTCGTAGCTAGCCCTACGAGGACAGGAGAGAGCTCTCTCCGTCAATCTCGAGAAAATAAGCAATAGGATGCGAGATGACTTACAATAAGAACTGATTTTAGGCTAGTAAAGAGATAGGTATGTTTGATTTTTGATTTTTTGGGTTTTCGCTGGAGAAATGGGAAAACAAATTTTGGGTCCGGGGATAAGGTCAGACCTTTGCAGATTTCAAGTTGGGGCGAGGTAGGTGAATGTCTTGATGCTTTTGATTGGATATATGGACAGATTAGACCGACGAGGAGCTGAAGAGGGCAAAAAAGAACTTGGATCCTCTCCAAACAGCTGAAAACATATAGAACTAACTGAATTCAAAGGCCAAGCACTGTAAACAATGGATTCAACCTTATTCACTCATTCAATTTAGTTGAGAAGCATAATGAAAGGATGGCATACATTAAACATGAAGAAACTTACAGTAAACAAAGAAGAAACACCATCAAGAACAGAACACCACAAGGATCCCAACAAGTGCCGCAAAACCCCTGATCTTTCCTTAGCCAAAATATGAAAAGTATGTACAATGATATCAAAAGTATCCCAAGAGTCCAACCTCTAGAATGCCTCAGAAATTACAATATATAGATCACTCTAACCCCTTTTCCCACCTCTAGGGGTCGAATTCCCTCTTCAGGGATCAGTTTCAACCAATTCTAATCATGGAACTACAATCTAGGCAGCTAACCACTTGCCTCTAAAAGAGTGGAAACTGATCCATTACATGATTTTTTACTCATTTGAGAGTGAATCTTCTAGAAGAGATAAAAACAAGCCAAATTTACATATCAAACATGAATTTACATCATAAAAACCCAAAAATTCTATCCATAAGCAAAACTGGTCCATAATAGGCGAAATACTGAGCTGGCAGCTGAAAATTCAGAAAAATTTCTAGGTGGGTCGCTCCTGAACTGTGTGGGTCGCTCATGTTCCAGGCTGAATTTGAGGTAGTTCCCGGCATCCAAATTGAGCTCATGATAGCTCGTTGGAAAGCCCTGGATGTCTACTTTCCAACCCAAGTGGAATTTATGAATTTGGAGTTGATTTGACCCTCCAAAACCTCATTCTTCCAGAGGTACTCCCTGCTGGTGCAAAAGGTGGCAGCAAGGTGGTTTTCATGGTGTTTTTGAGCTGTTTGACCATCCAGATTTCGATGAAATGCTAAGTTGACTTCAGAGGATGCATAATTAACCATGAAAAATCCAAAAATGTAAAAATTTCCTCCAGCAAGTGTCCAAAAAAAAAGTGAGCGCATGAGCGCGCGACCCACGTAACTGAAAACCCTGTTTTTAGACCAAAAAATTTCAAAATGACAAAATTTTCTCCGAATTTG
This sequence comes from Pinus albicaulis, assembly GCA_034641835.2. Taxonomy (NCBI): domain Eukaryota; kingdom Viridiplantae; phylum Streptophyta; class Pinopsida; order Pinales; family Pinaceae; genus Pinus; species Pinus albicaulis. The sequence goes on along the minus strand of CM076584.1, from coordinate 972,302,445 downwards.
CTCAAATTCGGAGCGAAGACCCTCCATCATGTATCTTGCTCATTAAATGAAGCCTCGGCCAAAATCCGGAGTGGATCAGGCCTTTTCCGCCATTTTAGTGCTCTCCTGGTGCATGCAGCTCCTGTGGTGAAAACACTGTCTCGGTTGTATGATGTGTTGTTGTCAGTCATGATATAGCAATGTGTATGTTCAACCTGTTGAAAATGAGAAATGGGACCTTGGTGTCTTTGTCTCCTTCATGATCCTGTGAATGTACCTATGCTGATGAAGAAGGCGAGACCCCTTCCACCTCACGTGGAGATAGTACTCGCGTTGCTGATGAAGTCAACGAGACCCCTTCCACCCCGGGTGGAGATAGTACTCGTCGTGATGTTGAAACAAAGCTCTGTGGCTTCTCTGATATGTTACCACTACTGGTGCACTGCTATGCTCCATCTCAGTGCATCAACCTCAACGATTTAGTCACTGTTCGACTCCTGCTCATACACTGACTCTGTCTCTGACATGGCCTGGAACAAGATATTGACACTATGTATACTGATATGAAAGCAGTGCAAACAAAGTTATGAAGTGTGTTTCAACAGCCAACAAGTATCCCACCGTCAAAACACCATAAGGAAACAAACCATGATAATATCTCTGTTTTAAAAGGATCAGAAAAGAGGCACAATCTCTGTTTTAAATGCAAGTGAAACTTTGACCAAAGGGAGCAGGCAACCTTCGGAATATTGAACAAATCTTGTCAAAGGGAGCATGGCATCATATGAATGTGTTTGTCCATGAGTAATAACAACAAAGGTGTCAAATGGGGTTTGAAACAGAGTTATGAAAATGTTTTTATCTTTGGGCAGTGTGACACAATTAATCATAATCACCATGGAACAAAAGTTTTGAACATGGTATTAGTAATTGTAACGACTACAATGGTATAATGGGTAATGAGAAAAACATGGTTTTTTTGATAATATACAAGTGCTGACAAACATATAAGATAGAAGAAAAACTTCATACAACCACCATTTTCATTTATAAACTCGAAAAACAATCATGCCATGACCTGGGGCTTAACCTCCTGCTTAAAACGGCATTGAAACCAACAGCATGATGCTTCAACACCTATCTGCAAACACTTCTACCTGATAGAAACTCGTTCGAAGGCTGCATCGATTCTGCTGCACGATGCCTAATTAATTGAAACTCGTGTTCCGTGGGTCGCCAGCTCGCGTGATGCCAAGCCACCGTATGTGGTCGCTTACCGTCAGGTGGGTCGTTCCCCCAAGTGGGCTGCTCCTCGCCACAGTGCACGACAGCGTGGAAGTGTCTCCTTGTCCAAATCGGGCATTGTGATAGCTGAACACTTGCTGGAGTTTCAATTTCCTTACACAAGTGGAATTATGCAATTTGGATTCCATTTACCCTATCAAAAATCAAATCTCCCAACACTAGTCAAAATGAGTAGAATGAGGCTGCCTCAAGGCAGAGCGCTGTTGCAATCAACTTTTGAAGGTCTTCCTCAACTCCAAATTGAGCTCATGATAGCTCATTGGAAATTTATTTCTCTCTAGTTATCATTTGACTCATCAAGCAAGTCATTTGGCCAAACATGCTAGGCGAAAACTTGATTTTCCCAAGGTCACTTCAGAGGTGCATTCAATTCTCCTGAGGCAATGGTATTTTTGATATTTCTCTAAAACCATGACACCTGTGTAAAAAGTGAAAGAGGTTTTTCTTCCTTGGGATGTTTTGGACAAAACCCTCTCTCAGTTTTCCAAAATTCATCTTTGATTTTTCTGAAACATCTTTTGAGTGAAACCGATCCCGATGTGTGAAACAAGGAATTTTGTCGAAATGAAGTGAAACGAAGGGGGTGAGGGGCTTCTAAATCCTTGGGGAAATTTTGGGAAGTAGGGAGGGATGTTAGGAAGCAGGGGGAAGTGGAATCACAGATATTGAGTGAGGGGAAGGGGTCCAAAAGGGCAAAACACAGGCCTAGCCTAGAAAATTGCCAAGTTTTGGCTAGAAACTAGGGTTTGTGCAAAAATGAGGAATTTGGGGGATCTCAGTGATGGGAAGTGTTTAATGAGGTATATTAAGGATAGGGGAAGGTGTGTGAACATCAGGATACAAGTTTTTTCGATGATTTGACCATCCAAGAGAAATTACCTCCAAAACCCTAGGAGAGGGAAATGGACCTTACCAAGGCACAACTAAAGCATGAACAAGCTGTAAAATGACCCAATGGAACTTGACATGATGATGAAAACTCTCTGAATGATGGTACACTCAGCTGAATGGTGACATGGACTGACATTTGGACAAATTTGAAAAGAGTGAAAACCAACCCTAGACCTAATGCCTAGTGATCAAATTTTGCTTGAAGACTCTTTGAAATGACAAAATTTGACTTTGACACTTTAAAATCACTTTGAAAGAGCATGTTTGATCACTGGAGGAAGGCTGCAAAAGCTGACTCTAACACTATCAACATGTGGGTCAATATTATCACAAGGATTACAAATAAGGATAGTGAGATCACTAAAGAAATAAATCTTTCCACCTGAGGCAGTTTAGAATCCACATTATCAGGACATACCCATTGATTTCGTAATATGCGCTTAATATCTTCCAACCTAGAAAATAGATTATATTTTTTTACTTGTTTGTATTTGAAGATTAGACGTGGAAATATATCCATTTGCTGATGCAAATCGAGAGAGTACAGGAAATGATGTTACAAAATCTATCTAGGTCTGAGACTTTTTGTAGATATGTATCTATCACCTGAATCTAAGAAACATAATGGTAGGGGCGTTCCTCTGTTTCCTTTTCCTCCTGTAAAAGAATTTATCTACTCACTTTAGGATGAACATTGTCAAAAAATGTTCCAACAGATTCAAATGTAAAAGGTTGAGTTCTCTTCGTGCTACTCATCATTCTTTGATGAGGAGGCATGACGTTTGTCATAGGAGAGTAAACTAAACAAATACATGAACCACGACCAACAAAACACGAGGACAGATAAACTATAGACCCTTGAGATCGTGACAAGAAAACCAACAAATCATCCCCCAACGCCACACGAGAGGGCCAAATTTAAGCAAATAACCTAATTCATGGAAAATCAAAGCCATAGGACTCCAAACCTCCTAGGGCCAAGCTAAACTGTGATAGAACCTAGTACCAAAACTCACAACAAGATTAATTTCTTCCCCATAGCATAGAGTGTCCCACCCAAATTAGGATCCAACTAAATTAAAAGGAGTAGCCCTAAAATAAGTGGTAAGGAAGCCTAATAACTAATTTCCAAGAGTTCCTAGAAGAGAAACGAGTTGAAACCCAACAAAGTTGACACTTTGACAAGCAATGCAACAACTTTATGATATATAAAGACATAATTAAGAAAAACCAGGTTTAAAACCAAATACATCAAGAATATGATCCAAATACAACCCCATAAATCCCGTAAGAGGTATAACACAATAGCAAAATAACCAATATTTTACTAAATTCAAGGATAGCCAATATCTTACTAAATTCAAGGACAAATAGGAGCAGAATGAGACTAACAATAGTGAGAGATAATTGTTGAAGCAAGAGACAAAATACCTCACTACACCATAGTAGCTTTCCCAAACAAGACTTGGTTGAAGGAATGAATGCAATCTCCTAAGTAAGTCTGATTGCACCCATATCCAAAAGAAACACATATAACAACCGTGCCAAGCTAGCCTAAATGAAGGAAAGTAAAGATGAAACCTCACCTCCTTTTTGCAAGTTACGTACCACTGCCACCCTAGAACAATAAACCAACATTTATAATAAATAGACCTGAAGTACATTGTCCAATGCCCTTCAACGTCATTTTATCCATGCCTTAACTAATTAGTGACATAGGTATAGAAGACTCACATAACAAGGAGGCTCCATTATCATTGTATTAACACCCCATCTGGTTATAAAATGTTATATTAATCTATTAAAAAATATTAATTATATTTCAATAATTAAATTCATTAATATTTATGTTTAAATTTGAATTTATCCATAAAATTTAAGTTTAATGTAGAGATATGATGTTAAGTTATATTGAGTAGTGTTATTTTTCTTAAGTATTAAATTAATATACATAAATATATTTAAAAATTTACATGATTTTAAATTTATTTTAAATTTAGATATGAGAGGATTAAATGTGTAATTTTCTAAGTATTTAATATAAAGAAATGGTAAATTGTTTAATTAAGGGATAAAATATTTCTTTTCACTTAAATGTAGTTATATAATTTTGGTTGATATTGTGATGTCTTGTTATTTAAAATGTGTTTTTGAATGCATAAATGTATTTAGTATTGTGAAAAAACGTGAACATTAAAACCCTACGAATTGAACAAATTAAACATGTTATTCTTCAAAATCTATAATGGATTTTGGATAAAAGTGGCAAAAAAATATGTGGGAAAGAGTAATTTTTCTATTAATTAAACCATGATTAAAGAGATTAATAAATACAAATAATCAAGATATATATATATATATATATATATATATATATATATATATATATAAAGAAGAAACTTATATTTTTTAATATAAAATTTTTAGGTTCCACATGGCACAGATCTTGAGGAAGGTTTTGGAATATTTTAAGAGCGTATTCTAGGAAATATTATGAATTGTTGTGGCACAAAAATTGTGGAGGAGGTGAAAATGTAGAACTTGTTCAAGTTTATACTCATTTTTCTCAAAATTACGCAACGAATCCACTAGTACAATTATAATCTGGATTTGAGCAGCATATCTTAGGGCTCATGGCAAAATCCCACATATACCAGTAAATAATTGGCGTGAATGAGAAAACCTTGCACATGTTAGAAGGTGGGCATGCCTATACTCTAAAGTTGCAAGATTCTAAGGCAAATTTGTTGGTATGGAGTATGTTGTAGTTTGAGAAGAGGAAATTGATATCATCTCCAGATGTGAGGTATTTCCATATGTTTACCATTATTTTTCTAAAATGATATAGAGGCATATCCATTTTCAATGTGGGCCCAAAGACATCGCTTACACATTGTGAGGGAAATCCGTTAACAAATTTTAGTGCATATTCTATGTTTTATTCTTTTATTTTGTTTCTTCATGGATGTTTCATTTACGATATTTTCATGATCTTTAAGCAATTATTTTTAATGGTGCCAAATAAAATATCTCAGATCATGTTGGTATCAGAGCGGTATTCTTTTATGTGAATTGTGAGTGTGGAATCTTACCAGAGGCTAACTAAAAAATGGTGTTCAGGAAAACTCAAGTATTTTAACCCCAACAATGGATGTGAAACAAAAAGAAAGAAAATGGAGGACAATGACATGCACACAGAGAATGAGAAGGCTTTCCAAGAATAGTTCGACAAGATGGAAAATTAGGTGGAAAATATTTTTGTGGATTATGAAAGAAGAATGGGAAAATAGGGGAAGAAAGAGGAGGATCTGGCAGATAATAATGTTCTATTACATCGAGGAGGTGGAGGTGAAACTCCTAAATCTCCATTTTCAAGTTCAAGATCTTCCTCTTCACCTCATTCTCATCATTCACATAGTCATCATAAAATTTCTTCTAAAATCCCTTATTAAAGTTGCATGTGAGATTTGATTTTCCCATGTTTAATGGAGAAGCTAATGTAGAGAAACTAAATAATTAGGTTAGACAGATCAAAGTTTATTGTCATATACAACAGATCAAAGAGGGCAATGTGAGGATCCAATTGGCATATCTTCTGCTAGAAGGCACAACTCCTGTATGGCGGGAGAGAAAAAAATTCAGAAAGGAAGCAAGCATGATGGTAAACTCCTTCTATCATGGTATAAATTTGTTTGTGCATTAAGAGGACAATTTTATCCATTATGTTACAAGAAAAAAAATCCATGATGGAGTGACAACATTTGAGACAAAGTAAAGGTCATAATGTTCAAATTTTAATATAAGAGTTTAGGAAGAAAGAATTGGCATTGAATATTCCTTTAGAATCACTAGAAAATTGATCAAATACAATGGCACTTTACATAATTATCTTCTTTATTCATTGTTATTATTTGATCCTACTAATCTAGATGAAGCAAGTTTGAAATAAATTCATCTTCAAAAGAAAGGAAATCACGAACAATACGAGCATGCAAATAAGACAAAGAAAAAAAAGAAAAATTAAGGATATATGTGTTGCACTCATTTCAAGAAACATGGCATGATGAGGATCATTGTTGGAACCTACATCTAGATTTAAAACCTAAGAAGTTTGGTGGAAAAGTGAATAAAAAAAATGTTTCTATAGTGCAACATGACTTTGGCTTTGATTTATACAACGAGATGATGATCACAGTTGTTTGGCTTGTAGGTGTTGGACTAGAGATTGGAAAAACATAAAATAATGGATGGCTCCAACAACTAGAGGAAATACACCAAAAAATGCATGCAAAGAATGTTGAGTTGAGGAGATTTCTACAAGAAGAAAATGATGAGAAGCAAAGATTTTAGTTTTAATTACAAGCCACATAAGAGGTCTTGGAAGAGATTTAATGTAATGAAATATTAATAAATACATCCTCACCCAATCTAGAATCAGCAACTAAGGTAAATAATGTTAGTGATTCTTTAGTTTCATGCTACCATTATGACGATGAGTTGGTGATTTTTAAAAGGACACTGCAATAATTGGTTTGAATTTAATGAAGAATATGGGATATGAAGGAAAGGTCCTAGGAGTTAATGGCCACTGAATTGTGAATCACATCCAAGTGGTGAAACTACCTTGATATGCAAGACTAGGATATGTCAAAGAGGAAGATCGAAAATTCTTTGAGACCACTAATGAAAGACGCTCCAAAGCCACAAAGGCCTAGGATTTTGAATTAGTGCAATCTGAGAGCACATCACACCATTCCAAAAATTGTGATTACAATTAATCTCCAAATGGAGGTGAGAAATAAAAAGGACAAGCTAATTCAAAGTTTCCTCCCATAGATACACCAAATACAACCATTTGAGGAAGAAGCCACAACATAAATATCCCTCTCCACAAATATAGTTGGAGGTCAAGAATAGAAAAACGGGATGAATGCGATGCAAATGTTAAAATATATAATTACTTCCTCATGCAGAAGTTAGACGAAGAGTTAAGTGGAGTTAGTTGAGTTGAGTTACAGTTAGATTTGGAGAGCGAGTTAAAGGGTGAGTTAGACAGTTGATTAAGTCCAGTTATGTGTGAGAGTGTTTGCATGTCAATTAGGTTAAATACCCGTCATGGGTTCAGTGTTTTCAAGAGAGTAAGAGAGTTTTATGATTCAAAGTTTGATGATTAATAGAAGAGCAGCAGCTCATTGTTCGTGTGTGAAATATATTCGTGTTATTTGTGTGTTTGAATCTTCTGTCTCTCCAACAAATTGGTATCGGAGCTGAGGAAGGATCAAAGATCCGTGGGCGAGCAGAACCCGTAAACAGGCCAAGAGCAAAAGGCCGAATTTTTTTTTTTACACAAAAAAAAAAAAAAAAATTACGCGGTCCGCACGTTTTTAGTGCCGGACCTGCGGAGATCTGCAAAGAAGAACCGCATCCTCTTCCAAAACAAGCTGCGTACATTCGCCAAACTTAACAAACTACAGAATTTCCGGTTTGAACCGCAGCCTTCCCTTCATCGGGGGTGCGGACCTAGACCGCAGCGTATACCTTATCATGGGTGCGGAACCTGTTCAATACAAATTACCCAAGCGGCGGCGGCAAACCAAATTCAACAAGCGTGAGTTTGTTTTATGCGCTTTATGAAAAAATGTGCATGAGTGTTTTTGTTTCATTCAAAAGTCTTTTTATAAAGCAAAGATAATACGTGTGGGAAATCAAAAAGGCAATACGTATTCATAAGTTTTTTTAAGATTTTTTTTATATAATCTTTTTTATAAAGATTTATATATATATAACAAAAAAATCAAAGGGAGTTTTTATAAAGGGTTTTTATAAAGTTTTTATAAACTTTCATAAAAATACAAAGGATTTTTTTTATGAAGGTTATTTATAGACTTTTATAAAAATAAGGGCCAAGAATTTTTTTTTATAAAATCTAGGGTTTTATTGAGAGAATATTTTTTTACAAAAAAAAAAAAGGAAAGAAAGAGCTTTGCAAAGCTTTCATAAAAAAGAGAAATTTAGGGTTTTTGTCAGAGACAATTTTTTTTAGGCAAGATGGCCACATCAAATTTTCAGCCACAAATTCCATCTTTCAATGGGAAATATTACGATATGTGGGCCATTAAGATGGAGACCATGCTAAAAGCGCATGATGTCTGGGATCATGTTAAGTATGGGTTTGTAGAACCTAAAGATGATGCAGAAGAACGAGCCCTCAGTAATGCAGAGAGGGAACAGTGGAAGAAAGATAAGCGGAAGAATGCGCAAGCATTGCTTCTGATCCAGCAGGGAGTAGTTCGAGCCGTGTTCCAGAAGATCATGATAACCTCATCAGCAAAGGAGGCATGGGACACACTGGCGACAAGCTATCAAGGTATGGCTAAAGTTAACATTGTTAAACTGCAGAACAGTAGGAGAGACTTTGAAAGTCTGCAAATGAAGGAGACAGAGGACATTGATTCCTTCATGAATAGGGTCATGTCTATCGTCAATCAGTTAAAAATATATGGTGAAGATGTTCAAGATCGAACAGTGATTGAGAAGGTTCTTCGATCCCTGTCTACCAAATTTGATGTGGTGGTAGTAGCCATAGAAGAAGCAAAGGACTTGGAAAAACTCACAATTGATGAGTTGATGGGATCTCTTCTATCGCATGAGGCAAGGATAGACAGAAATAAGGATTCCACTTTGGAAACAGCCTTCCAAAGTCAAGTCTATATTTCAAGAGGTCGAGGAAGAAGTCGATCAAGAGGCAGAGGACGAGGCAACAACTATGGCAGTCACAAAGATGGTCGAGATGATCATGAGCATCAACGTGGAAGCAGCAGCAGCAGAAGCTTTCATAACAATCAAAGGTCTGACAAATCAAAGGTAAAGTGTTATTACTATAGTAGATTTGGTCATTATGCTCGTGATTGTAGGAAGAAGATTGCAGATCAAGGCAATTAGAGAGCTAATGTCAGTACAAAAAATATTGACTCTATGTTTCTAGCATGCAACACCATGCATGCACCATCTGATAAGGTCTGGCTATTAGACAGTGGTTGCAGTAACCACATGACAGGCAACAAGGATTTGGTTGCTAATTTGGATGTCACAGTGCAGACAGAGGTCAAGTTGGGTACTGACAAGATTGTGGCTGTAGATGGCAAAGGAGTGGTCAACATTGTGACCAAACAGGGGGAGCCAAAGACCATATCAGAGGTATACTATGTCCCTGGACTCAAACACAATCTGATTAGTGTTGGTCAATTGATGCAGAAAGGATACAAAGTTACCTTTCAGGGACAACAGTGTGTTATTTATGACAAATCCCCAAGCAAGAAGATGATTGCAAAGGTGGAGATGACGAGGAATAGACTCTTTCCTCTCATTATGAACTACAATGATCAGGTTAGTTCTTTTACAACTGCATGTTCTGATGCATACTGGTTATGGCACTTTCGGTTTGGACACTTGCATTTTTCCGGTTTAAAATTATTGTAGCAGAAACAGATGGTGAGAGGTCTACCTCCCATCAAAGAACCTGCTAGCACATGTGAGTGTTGTATCTTAGGCAAGCAACACCGTGAAAGTTTCCCGAAATGAGTTTCTTACAGAGCAAAGAAACCACTTGAATTGGTGCATACCGACTTGTGTGGACCTATGAGGACACAGTCGATTGGTGGAAGTTGTTACTTCCTCACCTTTATTGATGATTACAGTAGGAAGACTTGGGTTTATTTTTTGAAGCAGAAGTCTGAAACTTTTGCGAAATTCAAAGAGTTCAAAGCTTTGGTGGAGAACCAAAGTGATCGACAGATCAAGGTATTGAGATCTGATCGTGGTGGCGAATATGATTCGAAGGCATTCCATGAGTACTGCAAAGAACATGGAATCAGAAGACAGTTTACGACCAGATACACACCACAGCAGAATGGTGTAGCAGAGAGGAAGAATCGAACAATCATGAACATGACAAGGAGCATGTTGAAAGGAAGACACTTGTCTAATGAGTATTGGGCATAAGAAGTTGCATGTGCTGTTTATGTGATAAACAGATCTCCTACAAAGAGTGTGATGAACAGAGTTCCAGAAGCAGCATGGTCAGGTATGTCTTGCAGTGTTTCTCATTTCAGAGTTTTTGGATGTGTAGCCTATGCACATGTGCCTAAGCAAATAAGAGGCAAATTAGATGATCAAAGTGAAAAATTTATATTTACTGGTTATGGTGAGCAGTCAAAAGCTTATAAAATATATAACCCTGTCACAAAGAAGACAATCATTAGCAGAGATGTTGTGTTCAAAGAACAAGAGTCATGGAATGGGACTGTAGACACACTAACCGATGCTCAAACACCATTGATGGAGGATGATCTTGTAGAAGAAGAGGAACAGCAAGAACCAAAAGAGCAGACACCAAACAGAGTCACACCAGCAAGGACTCCCAGATTTTCAGAGCAGCATGGATCTTCAAGCAGATCCACAGATCAGAATTTTCCAAGCAGCGAATCGGGTAAGAAAAAGATGAGAAGTCTGAAAGATATTTATGATGATTTGGATGTTAGTTAAAATTTTTCATTGTTGGCATTCCAACCTTCTTCATTTGAAGAAGCAATCAGAGATGAAAATTGGGTGCAAGCCATGGATGAAGAGATGAATTCCATTGAAAAGAATGATACATGGGATTTGGTTGATTTACCAAACGATAAAAATCTCATTGGTGTGAAGTGGGTATACAAGACCAAACTGAATGAGAAAGGTGAGATTGACAGATTTAAAGCAAGACTTGTAGCCAAAGGATTCTCGCAGCAACCGGGAATAGACTTTGGAGAAACATTTTCTCCGGTAGCCAGATTGGATACTGTAAGAGCAGTTCTAGCAACAGCAGCTCAGAACAAGTGGAAAGTGTATCAGATGGATGTCAAATTAGCCTTCTTAAATGGAATTTTAGAAGAAGAAATTTATGTGCAGCAGCCTCCAGGTTATGAAGTTGAAGGAAAAGAGGATAAAGTTTACAGATTGAAGAAAGCGCTCTATGGACTGAAGCAAGCACTTAGAGCATGGTATAGTAGAATCGATAGTTATATGATCAAGAATGGATTTTGCAGAAGAAGCATTGAGCCTACCTTATACACAAAGGTAAATGAGCATGGACAGATTTTGATAGTTTGCTTATATGTTGATGATATGATTTTTACAGGTGATCTTGAAATAGATGAATTTAAAGCAGCCATGATGAAAGAATTTGAGATGACAGATCTAGGTCTCATGAAATATTTTCTTGGCATTGAAGTTGAGCAATCTGAAAAAGGCATTTTTATTTGTCAAAATAAGTATGCAACAGATTTGCTGAAAATATTCAGGATGGATAATTCCAAACCTATACCTACACCAGTTGCAACAGGTACAAAGTTGAGTAAGGATGATGAAGGGGCAGATGTCAATCCAACTCTATTCAAAAGATTGGTTGGCAGCCTCATGTATCTCACAGCTACAAGACCAGATATTATGCAAGGAGTGAGTCTGATTTCCAGATTCATGGAAACTCCAAAAGACACACATTGGAGTGTTGGAAAAAGAATTCTGAGATACATAGCAGGAACCAGAGATTATGGCATAATGTATGCAAGTACAGAAAAGAAAGAATTGATTGGATATACAGATAGTGATTTTGCAGGAAGTTTGGATGATTGGAAGAGCACATCCGGTTATGTTTTCCATCTCGGTTCAGGAGTGATAGCATGGGCATCTAAGAAACAACCTATTGTTACACTATCATCAGCAGAAGCAGAATATGTAGCAGCAACTTCAGCAGCATGTCAAGCAGTATGGTTAAGAAGAGTATTGGATGGACTCAAACAGAAACAGCAAGGATCAACAGCGATATACTGTGACAACACATCAGCGATTGCACTATCCAAGAATAGTGTGTTTCATCAAAAGAGCAAGCATATTGATACTCGATATCATTTTATTCGAGAACTAGTGAGCAATGGAGAAGTTCACTTGAAGCCTTGTAGAACGAATGATCAAATGGCTGATATCTTTACAAAGCCATTAGCAGTAGATTTGTTTCAGTTTCACAAAAGAAACTTGGGAGTTGTAAGCCTAGCTGAGACATAGACCAGCAGGCATGTTTGAGTTGTCATAAGTTATGTTTTAGTTTAGAGGTCGTAATTAAGGGGGAGTGTTAAAATATATAATTACTTCCTCATGCAGAAGTTGGACGAAGAGTTAAGTGGAGTTAGTTGAGTTGAGTTACAGTTAGATTTGGAGAGCGAGTTAAAGGGTGAGTTAGACAGTTGATTAAGTCCAGTTATGTGTGAGAGTGTTTGCATGTCAATTAGGTTAAATACTCGTCATGGGTTCAGTGTTTTCAAGAGAGTAAGAGAGTTTTATGATTCAGAGTTTGATGATTAATAGAAGAGCAGCAGCTCATTGTTCGTGTGTGAAATATATTCGTGTTATTTGTGTGTTTGAATCTTCTGTCTCTCCAACAGAAAATATGGATGAAATATTGTAATAGGACATAATGGGTCTCAGAAAAGACTCCATAAATGCAAGGTTGGCTCATCTTGGATGCTCTAAACAAGGGTGACTCGATGATGCTACCACACAAGATAGGACTGGGAGGAACAAAAAAAATGAGTAAATAAGGGTTTCCCATGACAAAAATTAACACACAAGATGAAAAGTGCCAAGGATAGTGGTACCGAATTAAAATCATCTCATATGAAGAGATTCAGATTGAATTGACAACAAAGTGAAACTTCATGGAAAAATTTGCTTCCAAGTGGAGTGTAAAATAAACAAAAGAAAGAAAGACCCATTGTATAACTCAGTGATATATTTCCAAAAGTGCTGACGATTCTTCAAATTGGGCTACGGTTTGGTTGCAATGGGTGATGGAAAAAATTATGGTTTTTGCTCTAAAAGGGTGATCTTGCCTCCAAATCCGATTCATTTGCTAAGTGATTTGTGGAGAATTTGGAGAGGAGGAGAATGCCATAAATCTTATGGAGATCATAGAGGACAAATTGACCATCATAATTAGGATCTGTGACTTTTAGGTAGGTGACCTTACTTCTCTAAGGATGGGCTTATTGCTTCTTAAAAGGATGGTTACTAGTGAAGAATCAAGGTAAGAAAGGAATAAAGGAATGAACTACTAGAGAATGTCTAGGATCATCCCCACCCATCAAGTCAAACATCATACCAAGTGGTAAGTGTGGTATCACATAATGTAGAATATTTGAATGCATGGTATCAATATTATATGATATGTGATGTTTATATGGCTCACCGGAGTGATCGGTCGAACAAACTATCTAAGGAATGAGAGGATAGTGAACCATACCTAGCTCTTTGGGGTCTAGGCCAAGGCATATGTTAAGTCAGAAGGTGTCCAGGGGTGACATCATGCCCCCAAGCATGAGATAATTCCACCAAGCATATGTGATGGATGGGAGTGATCTATTATGCAAAGGTGGGGATTATGCACCTATCTAGAGGATTTTATGGAGTGCCATCATGTTGCAAATTCTCAAATAAGGGATTCAAGTATTCGGTGCAACTAACACAATATCCTCTAGAGGAAAATGATGAGATGTAGGGGCATAGGTTCCTCACATGTAGCATGTTATGGACATGCAAAATTTATTGAGAATAGTGCATCTGAACAAATTTTGATGATGTGGTTTGCGATTTGCTTATGTTATGGTTGTCTTCCTCTGGGAAGAATGGATATATAGAAATAGAGAAAGGAAATATTGGATTACCAATATCATTTGGCACAACATATATTAATCAAACATGTTGAATTTCTATGTTTGCATACATGGTGTTACTATACCAAAGAGTGGCTTCAGCTATAATGAACTGATGCTCATCTAGAAAACATGGTGGTTGAAGAAAAACAATGTTGAAGGGACTTGGTTGTTGGTGTAGGATGAACGAATGATTAAGTGGATCATGCTTGGAATGATCTGAAGTGATATGAGACTCTAGAGGTTCTTCTAAATGGGGAAGAGTAATGGTACTAGAGTCAACACTACTAGATGCACTGGGAGGGTTGGGGAGAACTGCATCTCTTAGACTCTCAAGAGTGAATGCCCCCTTACACAATCATTGGGTGGAAATGTAATGTGTTAATTAATATAACTATTAATTAATGCTATATTGGTGTATTGATTAATATTATATTGATGTGTGATAAACATAAAATCATATTATTAATATTATATTGATGTGAGATACCTAAAAAAGACTATATTATTATCATGATATTGATGTGTAATAATTAGAAAACCATATTTCTAGAATGAAAAATTGTGCATAATTGTGGGGAGACACATTTTATAGTTGCAATTGAGTATGAGGATGATGTGTGGCTTTCTTTTTGTTCAACATGGAGTTGAAAAATGTATTTCTTAAAATAAAAATAAAATATTCTATAAATAGAAAAAAAAATATGTGCTATAATAAAATACAATATGAATATGCATGTTTAGTCTATTTTAATTAAAAACATTATATAACATCAATAGTTCCAACCTCACTATGGTCTCTCAATTTGTTCTTGTTGTTACTCCCTAATGTAGTAAAAATATTTCAAGCATTAAGACATAAATAAAATATTTAGATGTCAGCATGACTTAATTGAATTGAGATGCTCATTCTACAACCCAGTATGATGTGTAAGGATGTCCGTAGTCAACAAAGTTGAAATTGTGCTCATGCCAAAATAAAAAATATAAAAAATATAAAAATATATATAAAAAAATAAAGAACTATTCAAAACAGTTAAATAATGTCCGCTCATAAAAAAATGCACATGAAGAAATTTGATCTTTCTCAGCTCATGTTAGATCACTATTTAAGATGAATCTATGTTGCTATAAATTCATATCAACTTTAAAAAGAGTAAAGTAATTAGAATTACAAGAAAGTATAGTGAGTAAGATGTTTAAAACTTATACTTTTCAAAAATACTTTGAAATGGGATTTAAATAAAATATTCGAAGATCCTCCCAAGTGGCATAGAAATAAATGGTGACAATATGCTTTGTTAAAGTACTTCATGGTGTAAAGGTTAGTAGTTCAAAATTGGTGTAAAGTTGGTTCAAAATTCCGTGGGTGAAAATATAGACATGTTAAGGGTGTGGCTAGGGTATATGGAGGTGGGTCAAGGCTACTCAAGCCACAGGTTAGGTATGCCAAGCACCTCAAGACTCACATAACAGGTATAAGGAGGTGGGTCAAGGCTACTAACCATGCATCTCAAGGCATCTCAAGACTCAAATAACTTGAAAAAATAATATTTAAAAATAAAGTGAAAAAATACTATTTAAAAATCTAGAGTTAGGCACGCCAGGCATCTTAAGGCTCACATATTGTGAAAAAATACTATTTAAAAATCTAGATTAACTAATTTACGTTGATGAGTTGTGAAAAAATACTATTTAAAAATCTAGATTATCTAATTTACATTGATATCAACTTCCTGTATATTTGTATATAGAAAGAAAATGTTAAAGGAAAATATTATAATGTTATATATAGTAAAATATTTGAAGTACCCCGAATGTGGGTGTTTAAAAATTCCAGTACGGAGACAGGCCTACGATATGGGTCATGGAAACACCATCGGCATTTAACAACATTAATGAAGCTTGGCCGCCACCCCAAGCAACATTTACTTCGCTGCACTTGTTGAGGCTGCCTCCTTCGCATGAAAATGAAGCTCCCTGCTTGATCGTTTCATTAATTCCTTCGTTCATCTGGCTTTGCCTCTCGGCTCTCTGGCTATGCCTTTTGTCCCTCTGAGGAACTCCATCCACTGTATGCTAACTTTATGCCGCACCATTATCTCCCATTACGAAGCTGCTGCTCCCCCGAGGTGGCAGAGCCAAGCTCGCGCACCGCGACTTGTCGGCATTGCAGTCTCAGAGGTTGCATATAATTTATTTCAAGCCTCCACTACTCTCAAAGTCCTATGTGTCAATTACGCTTCTCGGCTTCCTTCGACTTTAATTCTGCATCTGCTCCTCGACTGCCTCCTACCAGCTCTGTTTCTTCCCCTGCTCAGCGAGCCTCCCACCCCTACTTCTCCAACATGCACTACCTTAGGCATTGCATGTGATGCCAGTGTGGTAGCAGCAGGGGCCGCGTCCCTCATCCACCTCCATCATCCCTATCCAACACCTCATCTTCCTCCCTTGAGCATTCCTGGGGTAGATACCCCGATACTCGTAGTGGTTGTGGCCGACTGTTTGGCTCCTCTACTCGGCCTCCCTCCTCAGATCCCTTGATGCACCCTCCGCCTTGCTCGACCCCCTCTACCTCTTCGCAGTCCCACTCCTCTGCCCAATTTCAATTTCAATGTTCCTCCAACCGTCCTCTCATCATTTCCACCATCTTGGTCTCTTTCCGCAAGGTAACCGGCGATAACCCCTGTCCCAATCCACCCACCCAACCCTTGCACCTTCGCTGCGAACTTGGCCTCTCTGACATGATGAAGGCACAATAGGTTCCGATCAGGCACAATCCTGGCTTAAATAGCGGCAGCGGCTCGGACTACTACAAGGAGCCAGGCAAGCGGGACGGAGATACAGGTAATGATGCAGCAGCGCCGTAGCAGGTGGCTCTAGGCTACCTATATGCTGAAGATGATGAATACAGATGCCTTATTTTCGAAGAACAGCCTCCAGCATCTCATGACACATAGAATTCCTGATCTTTTTATGTTTAAGGATACTAGTTTTTTAGTTTTTCTATCTTCTTACTATCATGTTAGGTACAATTACTCAATTATGTATAACGTTGGTTTCCTTTCCCGAGGCAGCGCTTCAAACTCCTTCTGGGCTGGTTTCGCCATGAGGGCAACTCCATTTTTGGTTGTTTTAATGACAAAATGCCACCGATACAGGCCAGAACTGCAAAGGCCAGAGCCTCCATGTAACATATGTTTTTATTAATAGATCTTACTCTTACTTAGAAAAAAAAAAATTATTCGAAGTAAAAAAAAATAAAATTAATTGAAAGTTAAAAAATATATATATATATCAAGTACTTCATAATATTAGGAATAATAAGATAGATCTACAATGTTTTCAAAGTCAAGTGTTGAGAATATCAAATCTACAAAAATTGAAAAATTTACACCTCAAGTGATTTTATCTTCCTATGTGTTTGACAAATCCATGATTAAGATATATATATATATATATATATATATATATATATATATATATATATATATATATATATATATATAATCTAAATTACATTCTTAGGAAATAAGTAGATTTTGTATCGAAAATTCTCTTTGGTTCCTTCAATACTTAGATTGTGTACCATGTATAACTTAAACTTGTTATTGGGAAAAAATTTTGCAATATCTAAAAAGAGCTAGAATGTGAAGTAAGATTCCTTAAAAAAAAAGTATCATATAAATTTATATTTTTTAATTGTTTTATATAATATATATATTTTTTTAAACCACAAATAACATATACATAACTACATTGAAATATTTTAGTTAAATTAAAATATTTTATTTTTGATTCATATTAAATTTTATTATTATTCATATTTTTTAAAAGTTAAATATATTGACTATTAAGAACTAAATGAAATACCTATTTATTTTATTTCTTTATAAAAATATATAAAATTATCACTTTATATAGATATCTAAATCTTTTATTTATAATGAATAAGAGTTATATCTAAATATTTACGCCTTAAGGCATTCTTATTTGAAAACAACTCCCCTAGCTGCCAATGTGTCTGTGTCTGAGCCATTGGATCAAATGTTAGACAATTGAAACGTCTTAGGCCATTAGATCCACAAGTAAATAGTTTTATATATGTTTTTTATAATGTTAGTTTTTTTTTCTTTTTTAATAAATATTAAGTATGATAGAAATGTTTTTATGTCATGTTTAACATTTTGACTATGTGAAATTACACAAAAATAAAATAAAATAAAATTTGTTAGATTTAAATAAAATTTATATCATAAAATTAAACTCCACACAAGTCAATTAATTTAAATTAAATGGATAAAAAACACTATTAAAAAGAAAAATAACTATTTATGTATTTAAATATTGCATTTTTGTGTTAGGATGCTCTCCAACAAAGTATGAAAGAAATATTGTTATGTCATGTTTAACATTTTGACTATGTCAAATTACACTAAAATAAAAGTAAAAGTAAATTAAAAAAAAAAAATGACATAATGTAATGAACACTTTAACTAGGTCAAAATACAATAAAAAAATAAAAATAATAATAAACTATAACAGCCAGGGTATTGACCCATGGTATTCATGTGGAATGTAGTTTATTTAAAGGAGGAAATTAAGATAGCTATTTATGTTTTGGTGACTTTTAAGTTAAAACGGTGTTATTAAAAATTTGTTAGATATAAATAAAATTTATAACATAAAATTAAACTCCACACAAGCCAATTAATTTAAATTAAATTAAATTGATAAAAAATATTATTAAAAAGGAAAATAACTATTTATGTATTTAAATATTACATTTTTGTGTCACGATGCTCTCCAACAAAGTATGATAGACATGTTGTTATGTCATGTTTAACATTTTGACTGTGTCAAATTACACAAAAATAAAAATAAAAGTAAATTAAATAAAAAGAATGACATAATGTAATGAACACTTTAACTAGGTCAAAATACAATAAAAAAAAATAAAATAATAATAATAATAATAATAAACTATAAAAACAACCCATGGTATTGACCCAAGGTATTAATGCATAATGTAGTTTATTTAAAGGGGGAATTAAGATAACTATTTAGGTTTTGGTGACTTTTAAGTTAAAACAATGTTATTAAAAATTTGTTAGATTTAAATAAAATTTATATCATAAAATTGAACTCCACAAAAACCAATTAATTTAAATTGCATGGATAAAAAACACTATAAAAAAGGAAAAAGGAAATTAAGATGGCCTAGATAAATCTTAACTCTGGATCTACCAAGAGCCAAGAGGGATCAAATGTCTTGGTATGCAAACCTATTTTAGAGTGAAAAGAGAATTGATCTCTCTCATAAATAATATAGATCTAAACTAATTATTTAATAAAATTATTTTTAAATGTTTATAATCATTATTATTTTAAATTTTTGCTTAATAAAATGTATCTTAGCAATAATGATGAATGTTCATAATTCTCATTTCTTAAATAACACTAAATTTACCTTTAATTAATTAATTGTAATAGTTTGTAACTACATACATACTCTTTCTGATTTTTTTTTGTTATTGAATATGAAATTTCTTCCATTCAATATATATATATATATATATATATATATATATATATATATATATATATATATCCTTAATTACCTAATTTTAGCTAACAAAATCTTAAATATTTTTTACTTTATAATCATAAATAATTTTCATATTATATGATGTCAAACTTACTCAACCTTTTAGTGTGAAATTTTATTTTCAACAAAGTTTTTCACTAAGTAATTTTAGATTTTTTATTTTTATTTTTAAAATTTTCAATTCCAAACAAAACTTACAAAAGAAAAAACCCATTCAGTCCTTACTGTAGATTATAGTTTTACAAAATTAACACTATGTGATTAACAATAGAGTAAGTTGAGACAAACTCAAGGGGTTTTTTGTACAAGTTTTATCATAACCTTTATTCTACTTTATAACCTCATCCACAATCAAAGAAAATGGCTACCTATTGCACAAGTTATTAATTTATAACTTGATCCACAATCAAAGAAAATGGCTAGCGATGTCACAAGTTATCATTCGCATAGTGATGTATTGACGTTCTCAGTTGAAATGATGGCTAGGGACACTAAAAAATTCAGAATAAATATATGTTATGGCATCCATATTGTCTACAAACCATCCAAATTTTCCATCTTATACAACAATTTCTAACAATAACCGCTCAATTTATTCTCCAATTTTTTAAACCTCAACCCATGCTGGGGAGATCATAGTGTAAAATCAAATATTATTGTGGTTTTTTTTAAAGGGTTCATAAACAAAACATATAATGAAAGAGTCAATATTGTGGTATAATAATTGATTTTTGAATCATTGTGACAAACAAAACATTACATTAGCTCACAGAATATATCTAATGCTATAAGGATGTGAGATGATAAAAAAGTTTTGAATCATGATAACTAGGTGACAACTAAAACTAAGTTGTAGCCACAAACAAAAAATCACAACAACTCATAGAATATATCCAAGGTTGCAATGAATCACATACATAGTGATGGACCTCATAGGAATTTTGGTGCACATAAAATACCACGCTTAAAATTCTATATTCTTGATCAATTTAGAATAACCTAAGATTTCTAGATTGGATGTCGAGGTGGGTGGTACGGTAATTGAGGATGCTTATTAAAGAGGAAGGGAATTTAGATACTCTATTCTTCCACCAAATCTATAAAAAGTGAGACTTGTAGATTCTAGTTTTAATAAACTGACACTATGTGATTAAGAATAAGTTACAAACATAAGTAATAAGAGGAATGTACACAAGGGCCATGGTAATTAATGTTATTTTTTGTACTAATTTTATTTAGAATATTTTTGTTTAAAATAGTAATTTGTATTTGTATTTTTTAAATGAATATTGTTAAATGTGTAATTGAGTAAAATGTATGAAATTGATATTCTAATTTTTAAGATATTTATTTCAAAAATTCAAAGTATGGGAGTTTTGTTTAATTAAGCTTTACTCTACATGTGCAAAGAATGAATCTATCTCAAATCCCAAACAAGATTCTTATTTATCTTCTTATTCTAAATTGCACCTTAACGCTCCTCCTCTCCTCCTCCTTGCAAAAATTTAAACTATGAGGCACAAGGTGGTTGTTGCAGATAGGGACATTTAAATATGATAAGAATAATGTGACACTCGATCGTAATTTTCTCTACAAATGTGATGGAAAGTGTGCCCTAAATGTTGACAATTTCATGGTTAATTTAGTATAAGATACATGAGAATTTACATTGTTGTATACAATATCAAGAAATCTATGCCCAATAGCCAACACCATAGAGTAAGACATGTTCATCAATTCAACAGTTGCTTCCAAATCTCTCCTAGTGCTAGAGTTGTTTTCTCAATAAACTTGTTTGTTCTTCTCTTGATGAAAGCCATCGTTGTTGCATATAGGAGCATTTAACTCTCATAAGAAAAGTGTGATAATGTGTTATAATTTTCTCTACAAATTTGTTGGATTTTTTTCTCAATAAGCTTGTTTTTACTTATCTTAAGTGATGAAATCCATAGTTGTTTCATATGGGAGCATTTAGCTCTGATAAGAAAAGTGTGATACTGTGTTATAATTTTCTCTACAAATGTGTTCGATTTTTTTCGCAATAAACTTGTTTTTACTGCTCTTAAGTGATGAAATCCATCGTTGAGTCATATAGGAGCATTTAGCTCTTATAAGAAAAGTGTGATACTATGCTATAGTTTTCTCTACAAATGTGATGGAAAGCCTGCCATGAATTTTGGCAATTTCATTGTTAATGTAATATAAGCTAAACACAAATTCATTTCTTCTACACAAGCTCAAGAAATCTATGTTGAGTAGCCAACACTAGAGAACAAGCCATGTTCGCCAATTCCATAAATGCTACCGAATCTCTCTAGGTGTTGGAGTTATTTTCTAAATAGCCTTATTTTTACTTCTCTTGAAGTAATGGAAGCCACCTCTCCATACCCTTTTTACTATATTCACAAAGAACAAAAGACACCAAATTCATATCAGTGATACTAAAAAAACAAGAACATGGTAGACACCAGGGAGATCACTGGTAAAGAACAATATGATCTTTTGAATATTTTTAAAGATCATGAAGAAACTAATACATCGATGACTCAATACGAAGTGATCAATATTAAATATGGAGGAACTGCACCAAAAATACCTTTGATTTTGAAGGTATAAACTCACAATCTATTTCTTTATTCATAAGGCATTCATGTTGGTATTATCAGACAAGGTCTTTAACTTAAGTTCAACTTAATTTTTATTTTTAAATTAAATTAAAACACACACGCATATATTCTCTTCAGCTATATCTTATGACTATAATATTTTTTCAATCAAGAAGAGACTTCAGAGTTTAATAACTATATCTTAAATCTGAGCTCATGATTCTATTGAAATTTATGAAACAAATTCAATTTTTACAACTTGCATGTTTAAATATGTGATTTTGGAAGTGATGATGGCTTCTTTAGACACTTGATTAGTATTGTGAAATAAATTTGAGTGTATCGTTAAAGACTATGAATAGTTCGTGTAGCAGTTGCATTACTTATAATAGAATTTAATATCCTTTCATGTTGATACATACCACCTAATCCATGAAAAATTGTAACCGTGTCTGCAATGATATATGCTAATCATTTTAATTTTATGTTGATGCCAACAGACATGAAAATGCTTCTAATTTTCAATGAAGTAGTCTTCAAAAGTTCCTAGCTCTATTTTAATTACATAAATGCATTAAAAACCATCTTATAGTATTTACTTCAGTTGTTTTATTTGGACGTGTTGCAAGCTCACATATTGTGCTAAGAAGTTTGCTATACCTTATGAGTTTAGCATTTTTTAAATCAAGAAGAGGCTTCAGAGTTTAAGAACTGAATCTTTCTAGTTGATAACTCTTATCATTAATATCTTTGAAACCTCCATGATGTGCTTCCATGGATGCAAATTTTTCCTTTCTTATCATTCAGATAGTGATGTATTGATGTTCTCAGTTGAAATGGTGGCCAGGGACACTAAAAAATTCAAAATAGATATATGTTATGGCATCCATATTGTCTATAAACCATCCAAATTTTCCATTTTATACAACAATTTCTAACAATAACCACTCAATTTACTCTTCATTTTTTAAACCCCAACCCATGTTGGGGAGATCACAGTGTAAAATCAAATATTCTTGTGGTTTTTTTAAAGGATTCATAAGAAAAACAGATAATGAGAAAGTCAATATTGTGGTATAATAATTGATTTTTGAAGTGACAAACAAAAAATCACAACAACTCATATAATATATCCAAGGTTGCAATGAATCACATACATAGTGATGGGCCTCATGGGAATTTTAGTGCACATAAAACACCACCCTAAAAATTCTATACTCTTGATCAATTTAAAATAACCTAATATTTCTATATTGGATGTCGAGGTGGTTGGTACAATAATTGAGGATGCTTCTTAAAGGGTAAGGGAATTTAGATACTCTCTCATTCCACCAAATCTATAAAAAGTGAGACTTGTAGATTATAGTTTTAATAAATTGACACTATGTGATTAAGAATAAGTTACAAACATAAGTAATAAGAGGAATGTACACGAGGGCCATGGTAATTAATGTTATTCATTGTGCTATTTTTATTATAATAGTTTGGTTTAAAATAGTAATTTGTATTTGTATTTTTTTAAATGAATATTGTTAAATGTGTAATTGAGTAAAATGTATTAAATTGATCTTCTAATTTTTAAGATATTTGTTTCAAGAATTAAAAGAATGGTGAGTTTTTTTATTAAGGTTTACTCTAGATGTGCAAAGAATGAATCTATCTCAAGTCCCAAACAAGATTCTTATTTCTCTTCTTATTCTAGCTGGCACCTTAACACTCCTCCTCTCCTCATCCTTGCACAAATTAAACTATAAGGCACGAGGTGGTTGTTGCATATAGGAACATTTAGATATGATAATAAAAATGTGATACTCTATTATAATTTTCTCTACAAATGTGATGGAAAGTGTGCCCTAAATTTTGACAATTTCATGGTTAATGTAGTATAAGCTACATGAAAATTTACATTGTTGTATAAAATATCAAGAAATTTATGCCCAATATCCAACACCATAGAGCAAGACATGTTCATAAATTCAACAGTTTCTTCCAAATCTCTCTTGATGAAAGCCATGGTTGTTGCATATAGGAGCATTTAGCTCTCATAAGAAAAGTGTGATAATGTGTTATAATTTTCACTACAAATTTTTTGGAGTTTTTTCTCAATAAACTTGTTTTTAGTTCTCTTAAGTGATGAAATCCATAGTTGTTTCATATAGGAGAATTTAGCTCTAATAAGAAAAGTGTCATACTTTGTGATAATTTTCTCTACAAATTTGTTGGGGTTTTTTACGCAATCAACTTGTTTTTACTGCTCTTAAGTAATGAAATCCATCGTCGAGTAATATAGGAGCATTTAGCTCTAATAAGAAAAGTGTTATAATGTGTTATCATTTTCTCTACAAATGTGATGGAAAGCCTGCCATGAATTTTGGAAATTTCATTGTTAATGTAATTTAATATAAGTACAAATTCATTTCTTCTACACAAGATCAAGAAAGATATGTTGAGTAGCCAACACCACAGAACAATCCATGTTCGCCAATTCCATAAATGCTACCAAATCTCTCTCGGTGTTGGAGTTATTTTCTCAATAGCCTTTTTTTTACTTCTCTTGAAGTGATGAAAGCGACCTCTCCATACCTTTTTTTACTATATTCACAAAGAAAAAAAGAAACCAAATTCATATCAATGACACTGAAAAAACAAGAGCATGGTAGACACTAAGGAGATCACTGGTAAAGAACAATGTGATCTTTAGAAGATTTTCAAAGGTCATGAAGAAACTAATACATAGGTGAGTCAATAGGAAGTGATCAATATTAAATATGGATGAACTACACCAAAAATACCTTTGATTTTGAAGGTATAAAATCACAATCTATTTCTTTATTCATGAGGCATTCATGTTGGCATGATCAAACAAGGTATTTAACTTAACTTCAACTTAATTTTTTATTTTTAAATTAAATTAAAACACACACACACACACATATATATTATATTCAGCTATATCTTATGAGTTTAATATGTTTTCAATCAAGAAGAGGCTTAAGAGTTTAAGAACTATATTTTAGATCTTAGCACATTATTCTATTAAAATTTATGAAACAAAATCAATTTTTACAACTTGTATGTTTAAATATGTGATTTTGGAAGTGACGATGGCTTCTTTAGATAGTTGATTAGTATTGTGAAATAAATTTGAGTATATCATTAAGGACTATGAATATTTCGTGTCGCAGTTGCATTACTTATAACAGAATTTAATATCCTTTCTTGCTAATACATACCACCTAATCCATGAAAAACTGTAACCATGTCTGCAATGATATATGCTAATCATTTCACTTTTATGTTGATGCCAACGGGCATGAAGATGTTTCTAATTTTCAATGAAGTAGTTTTCAAAAGTTCCTAGCTCTATTTTAATTACATAAATGCATTGAAAACCATATGATAGTATTTACTTCAGTTGTTTTATTTGGACGTGTTGCAAGCTAATATATTGTGACAAGAAGTTTGGTATATCTTATCAATTTAGTATTTTAAGAACTGAATCTTTCTGGTTGATAACTCTTATTATCAATATCTTTGAAACCTACACGACTTGCTTCCATGGATGCAAAATTTTCCTTTCATTCCTTCACAATGGCTCCTTCTCTACATCATCTTATTTCTTTTAGGCTACTCTTTCCTATTCTATTGCCTTAAGGCATTTCTTTTGCAACATGTGGTGCAATTTCTTGTTTATTTATAATGAATAAAAGTTAAAAATAGTTTTAAACCAAGTAGTCTTTAGTACGACTTTTTGAAGGGTTTTACGGTGGTTTTTTCCGGTCTAATTTCTTTAAAATCAGGTAAGAATTTATTGAAAAAGAACTTTGATGGGTACCTTGCATAATGGAAGTGCCTTAGAGGTTTTTTAGGGTGCCGAATCCATATATGCAGTCAAAAAAATAGTTTGAATAACATAAATCAAGATTTTACCTCAATTGTTTTCACCGGATTCTGGCACCTGAAACTCCAAAAAATGACACTAAATACAACTCTGTTTTAAACTGAAAAAAAAATATATATATTCATTCTTGTGAGATTTTTTTTTTTTAATATAATTAGCTAATACTTTTCAACTCATCACGAAAATGAGCTCACTAAAATTATCAAATACGAACCCGATTGCTTAAATCAATTGCTTATATGTGTTATAAAAAACACAAAGCTGAGGTAGTTGAAAAATGATATGTTTTATATAAAAATATAAAGCTCAGACAGTTGATGAGTGATTCTGATACAAACTACTAAATCAAACCAAATAAAATATAGATAATTTAAAATGTATATGCTTAGCGTCAATCAGACCGAATCAATTCTGATGACACAAAAAAAAAATTAAAACCTGTAAATCTGTGAAAATTTACAAGTTTCGGAAGAATATACTTTATGGGATTCAATCCGTAATTGATAGACAAAATGAGAACTATGGGAATATGTCCCGTACTAACAAAAAGAACTTTTTTGATCTCTTATTTTATCTAACTAAAAGGCACAAGGTATTACATTGTTTACACTCCTGAACAACAGAAATAAAGAAAATAATGAGCCGCCATCAGAAAATCCTTCTTCGTAGGAGGCACAGCCATGGCCGACCAGTATTAAATTGAAGGTCTCATGGTGCCTTCCACTCATCAACTTCTTGTGTGCTGTACTTTTGATTCCTTCAACCACCTTAGTTTACAAAATTAAATAGTTTAAGATGGTTTGCCATTGTATTTATCCATGTATAATTTTGGAAAAGTGATATGCAACCACCATGGATACTTACTCTATGAAGTAGTATTTTTAATATATACTTCAATGAGAATACACAGATTCATGGTTTATCAAACTTGAGCCTAAACAAAGGAAGAGTCAATAAACTATTAACACATTTCTGTTTAGCTATATTTTATTATTTATGTATTTTTTTTTCCCTCTAATAAAGTTATGTAATTTCCTTAATAAAAAATCACAGGTGTACAAGTCATCAAGTAGAATGAGAGCATTAAACCTTCGCAATGATTCATCTTATTAGTCCTTGCCGCTTCGGCAGGACTATAGTAATCGAAATGACCGTACTAGCATTAGTTTAACCTGCGTATTATTCATTGTGTATTTAACATGAGCATAGTTTATAACCTTTCATCTTATTGGCCTCTTCCCGAGGCATACCTTATATTATGTACCTTATATTATGTACATTTTTCAAGTTGTATATATTCACCCTCTAAATTAATGTTAACATTAATTTACTAACATTAAATGTTTGGAGTTTTCTGGTAATCTTTACTTGTTATATATGGCCTTGTTATATATTGATGACACGACTTTCTGCTTGCATGTAGTGCTGTGGCATTTTCTACATGTATCTGCGTTGTATCTGCAGCTAACAAGGATACTAGCCCTCTCTCTCAGGATTTGGATATGCCCCGAGGAAAACTGAGACCAGAGGGAGGCTAGGATGAAGTCAGCTTGAAGGAAAACTCCTTGTCTCACGAGTTTTTGACTTTTGTACACTAGGCAGAGGTGTAGTCGCAACCCAGGAGGACGCCTTACAGTTGTATGGAGGATGTTAGAACAGTACAACAAAGACCCTTGCAAGCATTGGATGAAGACCAAGAGCAACAGAGTTTGTAGGCAAGACTAGAGGTTTTGGGTACCTATTGATGTTGGCTCTGGAACGAAAATTGGAATTGTTGGTGCTAGTTATGGATCAAGTGATTCAACAACTGCTGCTGGTATTTTGGTATTTTAAATTTTGATGCTAGTTATGGATCAACTGGTTCAAAAACAAATATTGCTGGTATTTTGGTATTTTAAATTTCAAGAATGCTTGGTATTTTAAATTTCAAGAATATCGTTTCAGAATTGAGAATACCCTTTAATCAAGATGATCACTTCAGATTTAGGACCAGAAGATCTACTTACCTGTAGTGTACTGTCGTGACTGCATCCACAACAACGGCTTCCTTTTGGCAACTTAGAGTGAACGACTTAAGCTTCCATTCCATCTAGATCCATCTAGTGATGGTTGAATGTCTAAAGCGCGGGGGGGGTTAAGCTGGGGTTTGTTTCATACCATGTATAGTATAAACTGGAATAGAAATAACAGGAGCCATAGGGCACAGAGAATAAGGCGACCTTCTAGATAGTAGCCAGAGCTGCAAAACGACCCTGGACATAAATCACTTGAAGGGTCAGCAGTAGAGCACTTCTACATGGAAATGCATCCCATACATAAGGAATAAGATGAGGATAAACCCTCATGCTTCTGCCAGAGAAAATTAACCTGGGTCTGAGGCCGGGTAAGCTTCCTCTGCCTCTATCTTAGCAAGTGAATCTTTGGTGAATTTCAGTAAATTATAGCATCTCATCACTTGCTATTTACGAGATGTGAAATTCAAAGATGACTCTTTAGATGGTCGGTTTCCCCTTTGTCCGCAACTTGAGAATTTCTTCATTTTAAATTACTTTGAACCCCGGACGATCAATATTTCCAGTTTACATATTGCAGGCCAAGCTTTACATAATCTGGCATAAACTGCTCGAGCCTCATATCTCTAGAGTTATTTTCCACAAAATATTCCTTTCCACTGTCTCGGACTTGAGAGTAAACGACTGTTGTTTCAGGAGCTTTCTTCGGCTGTTTGGTGCCTCGAAATGCAGGGTGGAGGAAATATGATGGAATTATCATTGTTTTGGGTGATAGGGAGAACACCTGGCTTTCACACAGATGACCAGGAAGCTAACAAGCAGCAACTTAGAGAGTGCGGGGAGCTGCATGGAAGTAGACGTGCCTATCTCATGTTTTATCAATTTGGTTTATAATTTTGTTTTTTTTTTAAATTACTTTTTTCATATTTAATTTTATTTATTATTTAACATTACCTCTAGCAAGAACGAACATTATAATAATTTTTGCCTTGCGGATTACATTTTCTAAATATTTCAATCCAGCCATAAAAAGCCAATCATCCAGCAAGGTAAGTAACACCAGTTGTTGATGGAGCAGTTTATGTCCTTGGTTATGTCCTCGATTAAGCAGTTGATCCCGTTGTTTGATACCGAGCAGTAGATGACCCAATCCTAGTTTCTACTGACTTTTGTGAGCGATACCCAGATTATGCTGCCATATTGAATCAAGACCTAGTGCCATAGATAACATCATATATAATACACAATCTTATCAATCTGTCTCACTAGTTCCTTGTTCAAGCCATAGAGTGAAAGCCTTAAGCAGTGAGCAGTAAGTATTAGACTTAAGACTAGTCTTAGTCCCATGCCCCATGGTCACCCTAAAAGGGCTACAGGTGAAAGGATTATGCCCCTCGGTTATAGGCTTCTGATGGATTCTACAAAACAGTAAAAGGCTAAGGCTTATGTTTACAGGTCCATTTTATGGGAGTCCCCTTTTATCAACTCCATACTAGTATTATGAGCTTATCTCTTACATGAGGCTATGTTTGTTTAGATCAATATTTCCATTTCATATATGATATTCACTGTTAAATTGGCTTTCACTACTTTATTTTCCATTGAAGAAGAGAAGTGGTTGTTACCCCCCTCGTTTCAATCTGAAGACATCCATTATTTATTAAGGGAGGGAAGACTCCTCTGACAACCAATTTTCATATTGGAGGGCAGGCTCCTCTGACGCCTATTGTTCTTGTGACTAATGATGATGGTATTCAAGCTTCTGGTTTGAGATGCCTAGTCGAGGCCCTCGTTAACGGAAGAACGTGCAATCTCAATGTCTGCGCTCCTAATCAGGACAAATTTCGAGTAAGCCATTTTGCTACATTTTGTGAGAATCTTGTTGCAACTACGGTTGACGTCAAGAGAGTTACTACTTATGAAGTTTCGACATCTATTTTGGTACAATTTCTGGAGCCAGAGAGGCTCTTCTTAATGGAGTTCCTTCTATAGCGATTTCCTTGAATTGGAAGAAAGCTTAAAGCAGCGACACTGATTTTAAGGAAGATGCTGAAATCTCCCTACCTTTAATATATGCAGCACTGCAAGATATCCAGAAGGGTGTTTATCCCAAAGAATGTTCTTTAAATGTTAATATTCCAACTCATCCTTCTGCACATAAGGGATTTAAAGTAACCATACAGAGTACGTTAAAATTCTTGGCAAGTTGGCAACCTGTAACTACACAGACACATTTGTCTGGGAAGTTTATGTCCAGGAATAGAGTATCGGTATTTAGTTACCACAGCTGGGTCGAGCTGCTTCTGCTGTGGGAGAAGCTCACCATCTGGCTTCCATAAAGAAAAATTTATAAATAGATTCAGTTGCATCCTGCAAACCTGGAAAACAAGAATCACAAAATGGAGCAATAAACAAAAAAAAAAAAAAAAATAGCCAATAAGAGTCATTGTCATGGAGACTATGTGTATGGCTAGTCTTTTCTTATGCCTTAGTTTATAAAATCTCCTTTCTTGGTGGAGGTCCAGGGAAAAGACCCATGGGGCATGAAAGTGATTTACTTTCCTCCTGAACTATTCCACTGTGCCTTTCATTAAGTTTCTTCTATGATAGTTGAGCCCATAAAGTTGGGGTCATAGGGCACTAGCCAGACTATTAGTAGTAGTAAGTTCAATAGAGAACTTAGTCCCCTTTATTAGTGCAAACATGTGAAAGCCTGTATTTCTGTAGTTCTACTTTACATAGTTTTAAGTTGTGCATTTCTATTCTAAGACTATATTTCTTTCACTCCCAAGTTTTTAATGTTTCTCGGTTTTAACATTGAAATGAAAAAAATATTTGTTGCTCCACCTAGCCACATATATACCATACACTTACCCACCGTTTGATTTGACAAATCAGGTTGCTTCTTGGGTAGTTAAAGCTAATTGTCCTGCCCTATCCTACTCATAATGACCACTCATTTTATAAACCACACAAGAGGCTCATCCATTGCAATAATGATGAATGGTTAGTGTTTGGAGCTGACTTGTATATGTAATTCCTCTACCATAGTATTAGGTTTCGTAATTACATGAGTTCTATAGAATTTTTCAAATCACTTCCCGTCTTTGTTGCAAGTTTTGGTGATGCTTCTTTCATCTTGTAGTTGGTAAAAGTTTCAAACCTTGATTTTCTTGCATAGGTAAATAAAAATCTCTTCGCAGACTTAACTCACTTGTGTGACTTGCATATTCTGCTTTCCCGATTAACAAAAAATCCCCATTTTAGGTCTATGGAGATATATGTTTTGGGAAGTGTTTCTTCATGGCTAACTCTCATCTCTTTTAATATTTCAATGGGAGTTGTGTTTCCATTTCTATAGCTGCTCATTAATTCACATTTTCTTTCTGGTTGCATAGGTGACCATTCCTAAAATCTCTTTTCACAGTAGTAATTATTTTCCTTGAAATTCTCTCAAGGAACTTATAGTTTTTTCTTTCTCTATTTATCCAGGTTTTATTTAAAACCCTCACTCAGGCATGGAGTTTGTGGCTTCCTTGGTTGAGAGTCATATGTGTAATATATTTTTGGACAATTAAATATAATTATCACCAACCATTTCTACTTGGTTCTGGTCTAGATTTTATGGATTATGTTGTTAATTATTCTTGAATTTTTATGTGTCAACGACATACTAATATGGGTGTATTTGTAATGAGCTATGTAACAGTAACCACCTCTTTTGTAAGAGATGCTAAGTTTTTTTTTCATTTGCATGAAATATTTGTTTTGTGAAGTCTATCAGGGTAAAATTATAAATTAAGGGTTTGATCGATAGGTCGAAAATGTATTATGTAAAATGATCCTTTCACCTTTTCGTTTTATTTTGAAAGAGGAGTCTCTTCCTTTACTTACTAAAATTCTTAGTAAAAATGGAACTGAATATGATTATAAGCATAATGGAACTAAATTTAATTGTAAGCATAAATTCTTCATGTACCTTAATTTTCTTTTCTTTAGTTCCCAACTTATGGTTTTTATTTTCACCACTTACAATATATGAGGATATATGAGTAGTTTTCATTATGTTTAATGTATTTATTAGTTACATGATTGATTTTCCTTGATAGTCATAGTACTCGGAAGAGCTATGGGACCTAGCTTTGTCAAGTCATATCCTCTAGCCATGGGATACGGAGTTATACAGTGATTAGGTTGTAGACCACCACTAGTGGTGCTCTAAAAAATTCATTAATGCAATGGGAAGAATATTTGATAGAGTTGAGGTACTCTAGAGCCTATGTAATACAAGTTTTACAGAATTACTTATAGCTGGACTTGATCTATTTCAAGCAACTAGAAAGAGTAGTTAGTACTGAAAGGGTTTCAATTGCAGAGTGTGCAACTAGACTATCCAAGATCTGAAGAATATCACCATTTAACTTCTGCAAGGTATGGATAAGCTTCTTTTAAATTTTTTCTTTATGGTTCATGAATTTTTTCCATGTTCTAGCACTTTTCAGTCTCTTGATTGTAAACCTGATCTAAACCTGATCTTATTAATTCATTCTTTAGGTTTTTATGGTGACATCAGCATTTTTTTGGACCTTTCAATTATTGCAGTTGTCAAGAGTCTTGCCACACACACTTACTTAGGGATTAAGGATTCCAATTTTTTCATCAAATAAGTTTCTAGAAGATCCATGTATCGATTACCATTGACATAATTCTAGGTGCATTGCTTGCTAGCTTGTCAATTCTCCAAAGCCCTTGACATAATTCTAGGGTACTTTTCTGATAAGCTCAAATTTTGGGGCTTTCAGACTTTGGTGATCTCATTCACTGGTTGTGACTCATTCTGGGTTTCTTATTAGCCTATATTGTACCAATTTGCTAACCCAAATGATAGGTTTAATATCTCGTTCACATCATACTTCTGGCTCAAGGCAACTCTCAAGGCGGGGACTAGCTACCTTGCAGCCATCCTTGTTTCATATATAAACCATGGAGGTGGGATCATTGTTTTATCACAATATAACCATATCTAAAAGGAACTACATAAAAATATGGCATTGACGGTAAATATGTCGAAAAGTTGGATGTCATGTTGAACATGAAAGTCACCAAAATTTTTATTTTTATATCTCTTATTAGATGTTCTTTCTAAATTTCATAAGGCAATTTTTAATATCGCTCTTTCACTGCATTTTTGAATATCACACTCAATGGACTTGAAAAAATGCCAAACGAGCTGGCGAGCTTGACAAATTGAAGTTCGTTTAAATTCCAGATTCTATGTCTCCATAATCATTCGGGTGATTTATATATACTAGTGGGCTTTTTTTCCTTGATCTTAACAAAGAATGGAAAGAAAAGTGAAGTAGAGATTGATTTTCTCTATATTCAAAATAGTTAAATAGATTATATAGAAAGCATCAACAATAAATGATTTGAGTGAAAATCGACTAAACTGAAGTAACTCTGAATCGACTATGACACCTAGCAAACAATGGAATTAAATGTGATGATAATATCTCGATAGCCCCTCGTAATCTCAGTTTTTTCATGTGGTGGCACTTACAATGCCTATTACTCTCTTGGAAATTCAAATACATTTTTCCATAATGCCTTTGTGAAAATGTCTTCTAGTTTATATTTGGAACTATAAAAAAACAATTAATATGTCTCCATCATTGATAAGCTCATGGATGAAATGAAAACGTGTGTCAATGTGTTTTCTCTTTTTGTGGAAGACATGAATTTTTTTATAAATAAATTGCAGAATTGTTATCCAAGTAACTAGGAGCTGGATATTTTTGAACAATAATATTCTTAGCCAAACTACTTAACAAGCTTTTGAATTTATAGCTACATACTCTGCCTTTGGAGAAGATATTGAAACAATTCATTATTTCATGGATGCCCATCAGATCAGATTGGTTCCAAGATGAAAAACATTCCCTGAGGTGATTTTGTGATCATCAAAATTGTCTTCATAATCGTTGTTTGTATAACTTGAAAGTGAACAATTTTCAGAATGTGTATAAAAAAAGCCGTAGTATGGGGTCCCTGCAATATATATTAAGATCCTTTTTTCAACCTTCCAATTAAAAATCTTAGGTGACTACATAAACCTAGAGACAAAACTAGCAGCAAACATGATATCAGGTCTAGTTGCAGTGAGATACAACAAAAATACCAAATAAACTTTTATACAATGTAGGATCAACTAGTGGTGTGACATCTTCTTTGCTCAACTTGGTGCCTTGAGCAATTGGTGTATTTGCTGGTTTGCAATTGGTCATTATGAAATTTTGGATGATGTGAGTGCCACATTTTTGTTGACTAACAAGAATTCCATCAACATATTGTTGAATTTCAATGCCTAAGAAGCATTTCATGACCCCTAGATCACTCATATCAAACTCTATTTTCATTATTGCTTTGAAGTGTTCTAACATCATATTTCTTGTATAAATAACATCATCTACTTAAAAATATACAATAAGAAATTTAAGTTCATGAGTTTTGGTATACAAAGTTGGCTTGTGGTTGCTTCTACAAAAACCACTCTTTATGAGATAGGTGTCGATGTGATTGTACCAAGCTATTGGAGCTTGTTTCAAGCCATACAAGGCTTTTTTCAACCTGTATACCTTATGCTCCTATCCTATAACTTCAAAACTAGGAGGTTGCTCCACATAAACTTCTTCTTGCAATATACCATTTTAGAAAGCATATTTTACATCAAGTTCATAGAACTTCCATTTTTGTTGAGTTGGTGTTGATAAAATAGTTCTGAGAGTGTCTAACCTTGCTACTGGAGCAAATATTTCACCATACTCAACACAAAACTATTGTCAGAATCCTTTGGAAACCAACCTTGCCCTATATTTCTCAAATTATCCTTTTTCATTTGGCTTGGTATTATATACCCATTTTACATCAAATTTGGTTTTGTCTCTTGGGAGATCATCTAATTCCCAAGTCTATTTCTTTGTTATTGAAACATTTTCTTGTTTCATTACATCAACCAAATTTTTTTCGTTAACTGCTTCTTCAAAATAGGTTGGTTGATATGAAATAAATACAATCATATTTTGTCGATCAAACTCATACTAGTACTCATATATTTCTTTGATGCTTCTTATTTTTTGATTTTCTTATGAAGATATTTCCAATCACTAGTGGATTCACTACTTAAAGATGTATTGTTTTCATACTTGTATGGCTCTTCTTGAACCAGCAATATTGGTAGTTGTGGTGGATAAAAAAGTTGATTTGAAGCTTCATCAATATGATCATACTAAGATTTATTTTCAAAAAAAATAACATTTATGCTTAAAACAAACTTTTTGGTAATTGGAATGTAAAGTCTATAGGCCTTTTGTTATTCACTATACCCTACGAAAATGCATCTTTCACTCCTATCATAAAGCTTCTTTCTTTGCTAATTAGGAACATGTGCAAATGCTACTAATCCAAAAATTATAAAATGTGATACATTCACCTTATTACCATCCCATGCTTCTTGAGGTACTGCATCTTGGAGACTCATTGTTGGGGATCTGTTTTTTTTTCTAAATTAGGCTACTTCTATTATATCATACAGTTCCAAAAATTACATTTCTCGTCCTTGGGATTTGGCAAGCCAATTCCGGAGGGAAGTTTCACTATCAAAAACTAAAAAAGGGGGCTATTGTAGATGGGGAAACCAACCCAAGAGTAGAACAAAGAGAGTTGATAATGAGCTGCCCATAGTGGGAAACCAACATGACAAGTTATAAGTTTAGGACAAAACCAGAACACTAGAAAAACCAGAACACTAGAGACCTTGAAATAACAAAAATATGACTGGAAAAAGAGATGAGCACCCAACAATTTGATGCAGGAGCATCGAGCAAAAAAATTCATTATTTTTTTGCGTGATTTAGAGTGTGATGCTTTTTTAATTATTTTATAAATTATGTACATTTTAAAAATAAATTGAGAGAAAAATATGAGTGTGAGGATTATTGTAAATATTCTCTTAATTAATTGACAATATGAGTGGAAATGAGTTGGATGGATATTTCAAGGATTAGAAATTCCTTAAATGGAACTTAATTGAGTCAAGAAAGGAATAAATCTATTCTAGAGTTTGGTTGAGATACTAGTGGAGGAAATCATGGATTGGAATTAATCCATAATTATGTATAAATATGAGGTTTGTGTGAGGATAGAAAGACATAGGAAATGGAATAGGACAGAGAGTGATATAGAGAGAAATGGTGTGAGAGTTCATGTAAAGGGCGAGAGCCAAGAGGCCCACAAATGTAATATTCGAGGAAATGGTTTGAATTTGAATTTTCTTGTTATTATTATAAGCAATTATTTTGTTTATTGTTTGACTCTCTCTTTATGTATATTTTTAGTTGAATTGAATGTGGTTTTAATGAAGATTTTTTTGGGCATTTTCATGAAAACGAGAATACATACCCTTCTATGTGCCCTACTCTGATTTATGTAGAATCTCTTCATCATTTGGTATCAGAGCCAAATGGTAGAAGCGTGTGTGTGATATATTGATGCATTGAGTTCAAGGTGTGAGAGTAGGTTTTGAATGTGTTGAGGAGCAACACGTAGACAATAAGGCACATATCAAAAGTTGAGGCACAATTAAAAGTTTTATACAAAGCTTGAGTTGCAGCCATCATCATTGCCAACATCATCATCATGAGCTATTGTCGCCATACCTTGAGTGCACCATAATCTACGAAGGAGGAGTTGCACAACATTTTTAATAAGAGAAGACATCCGCATAATTCAAGTAGGGCAATGGAGAATAACGATGAGGGTACCACTATTTTAGTATTTGTGCATATGTTATTTTGTTGTCACCTATCCAGTAGAAGGGAGCCCAGCAAATGTGTTTCCTCCGCTAGGCTGGCATTCCAATGCCACAAAGTTTGCAGGTTGCGATGTTGTAGCCGCATGAGCAGCAGCTCAAAGTTGGCATCGATTCCAATTTTTTAATTGTGTTAGCAGTAACACAACTCTGTAACGCACAATTTTGCCCATACATCATTTTTCTCTTTTATGTCGACATTTATTTTATGGTAAATATTCCATTGTATCCAAATTGCATCAGAATGTCATTACGTTGAATGAAGATTGAAATTAACAGTGTGAATTATGAGTTGGAATTATCGATTTTGGCCAATATAGACTACAGTTTTGTATTATTTAAAACCAGAGTTGTGCATCCAAAAAAAATCAGAGTTGTGAGTCATTCTCGGTCCTGTCAAACTGGGGTATTAGTTTATGCAAGCTGTGGCATAAATTCCAAGGAGAAATGAGAGCCAAATATCCTCACTGCTAATTATGAGCAAGCGTTGCACCTTTTTCGGCCGAGTTACCACCTAGAATTAATTAATTTGATGATTTTTCAAGTCTTCCACTAACTATATGGAGTTCGGATCCATTTCTGGTGATCGGGTTTGCTACGATACTGTTGGGTTCCATCTGAATACTAGGTCACACTTTTGTTTAATTCATTGTATGCTCATATTTTGAATAGGAGAAGTTTGTTGTGGGTTAATCTATTATTATCGACTTGTTAATATTGTAAAGTTCCTTGGCATAGACGAGTTAAATGCATATTTGAATAAATGTCAGATTAAGCTTGATCCTTATCTAGAAGCACTTGTTGGAAGGCATAGCAGATAGCGTGGCCAAAATGGTTTGAGCGTTGTCTATGTTGAGTCGATATGAAGTGAATAATGCCAAGCGATATAAACTTTGGGGAACACATTTTGTAGTCTCTAATTTTCATGTTATTTGAGAGTTGAGTTGCGCACTAAAAGGAGAAAAGTAATAGATGTATAGTCTATTCATGAACCAAGTTAGAGAGTGTGAACTTTGTCACATATGGAGAGTTCGATGGTTTTGGTTTTATGTATAACATAAATTGTTACTCCTGTCTATCGGTGAATAACATATTGAATGGAAAACAGAATTCAAAGTGTGTGTTAGTGTAGACTGTATCCTTGTCCATGCCAAGAAACCTAGCATTGTTTTGCTTGTGGAAGCTTTTGTTTTCAGAGTTTTATACCCCAGAGAATTCGCTAAGCATTGCTGGTTGAGAAATCATATTGGAAATATGTGAAGATCGATGGTGATTGTTGAGGGTCATGTGCAGAATGCAAAGATACTCCAAGCTAAATGTTCATTGAATGAATCAATATTCATTGATTAAAGGTGTTCTTAAAAACTGGATGATTTAAATTCCCTTTCCATACTCGAGAAGTTAATTTGTTTGTAAATAGTGAAATCAATCTAAAGTTTAAGGAATGGAATTGGAATCCATCTTAGAAATTGATGTGAAAATATGGTTTGAGTGTGGTTTGTGTTTGTTGCTTCCAGAACAATATGTTGATCCCACCATGTTAAAAGAAATTTTTGGCAATTTCTTATGAGGGAATTTTTTTTGGGCACTAAAGAGAGACTGTGTCGCATGAGAACCATCACTGGAAAGAAGGAGCTGCATGGAAGTGCGGGAAAACTATATGCACTAAGATTGTGAGCGTGTTGAAGATATTATGATATATTTTTTTGTACAATGTCGATGAAGGGCATGAGCATATTCATAGTGATAAGAACGACACAAAATAATGAAATCCAGGGCTTTGAAATTGCGAAGAGAAGTTTTATTAAAATAACCTTGAAAGGAGCACAAGGTAAGAAAATTCATTTCAAAGAGGTATTTTAAATGTTGGAAATTAAATTATTTATTTTATTTTCATCATAAAATAAATATTGGGAAAAGTGGATTGCATTTCAATTTAAAGACTAAAGTATCATGACATAATTATTGACTTATGATATTATCATAAGAATGGAGTATGAGAGAAAGTGAAGATTTTACATCTTGAAATTGTCTTAAGGGTGGACGTTCATTGGTATACTGTATAACTTGAATTAGAGTCAAAATATCCACTATTGTAATTATTGGATCAAGCTTGGAAGTCAAATCAGATGTTAAGGTCAAATGAAAATTTGGATAGCTTGAGTCAAGTTAAACCATTGAGTTATTGTACAAGAGGGTGTATTTTCATCCAAGATGAAGAGTGATGTCATGTCTGGAGTCAAAGAGTCGTAAGCCAAGTCAAAGGTTTGAATGTAATTGGGTGCATGATCGGCGGAGCCCGACACCCAAAGATTTTTGTCATTGTAACACAAGAATTACTTCAGTTGTTGTTTTTCAGTTTCCCAGAGATGATTCCACAACAGAGAACTGAAAGATACCAAGCGTCAGAAGAGAGCTTGCATTGTTGAATGGCAAGTAGGAAGGTTTGCTGAAAAGGGGATTGAATGAAATCCACAAGTGAACAGATTAAGTTCACAAAGGAGAAGAAGATGATTGTTGATAGTCATTGTAGAGGTTCCTAGAAAGACCTCAACAAAAGAAATAATAAATAAAATGCCAAGGAAAATGGCATATGGAAATAGTTGACTAATGAAGAATATGAGCGGGAAAAAGTTGAGATAGCGGTTCACCTTGAGTTATTGATGGAATTGTTGCAAAGAAATACGAAAGACCAGAGACGTGGTTGGACCATGAGGAAGAAAGCAAAATGGCAGAGGCTACATGCAAAGAGGGAACAATAGGTAAACATACAGTTGACAGAAGGGTTGAGGAGATCGAGCAGATGATGAGTGTGCAATTGTGATGTGAAGAACTCAGAGAGGCTGAGTTGAAAATGGAAGTTTCCATTTGTGGCCCAGAACAGGGTGAAATTCTGGGTGAAGAGATCAATGAGAAAGATCTCATGGACTATTGGAATAGTTCAAAAGATCTGGAAGATATGTTGGCAAGAGATGCAAATGAGGCTATGAAGCCTTGTATTTTTAAATCTCACAGTTTGTATATGTTTGCAGGATGTGAAGAAGATGGTGGACAGTCTGGTGAAACTGTCACAGAGATGAATGAAACTCTTGAGGTGGAGTATGATGGAGAATTCCTTTCAGAGGAGGAAGGTACCGATTTTTTGCAGTAGAAAGAATCCATAGATGAATTCCTATTTGGTGTAAGATAGCTAGTTGAAGCTATTATGGAGCAGAAGCATAATGAAAATTCCGAAGTGATATTCCAAGGAGGTAAAAAAATGAATTTTTTTAATGAAATTGATGACATAATTTTGCAATGTGATGATACAAGAAAATAGGATAACTAAGGAGGATTGCCAGAAGAAGAACGAAACTGGGAATGAAGGTTGTGATGAAATGCTGAAAATATTTCACATGGAAATAGACTTCTTGGAATGATGGCTTAAGGAACCTGAAGGAGAAATGAAGCTTGCAGAACCTAATACAGAAGAGATTGTAGTTACTGTGCATGATAAGGATGAAATGTTTCTAACATTTATAGAGTTAAGTGAATGTTTTAACTCTTCAAATAATAATGTGGTTGTAGATAAAAAATGAAAAATTAATAAATATGATGTTGAAATCAGATAAATTAAGCAGAAAGTATTTGAAGATGAGATGAAAGATTAGGGGCAGCAAGAAATTTATGTCCTTAGAGACATAAAGGAAACATAAGTATTGAACCAGCAGGATGAAGCTGAAAGAAGCCAGCAATTCAAAATAGGATCTGCTGAAATCCAGAAAGTCTATGATGGGAGATTGGTGCTTGAAGCATCAAAAGAGGCCGAAAGGTCTTGTATTTTTAAAACTAATAGTTTGTTGATGAATGCAAATACAACACCGGATGAGAAATTGGTTACTATAAAAGCAATCAATGACTATAGCTATGATCAAGGAGAAGTTCTTGATTATTCTTCATTTTAGAAAGTTGAGTGTTCAAAGAAATTGGAGACAGAAGCATTAGACAAAGAGGAATTACTCCGAGGAATTGGCAAAAGAATTTTTTGGAGAGGTCAATGGAATCCGGTCGATAGAATAAGTGATACTGATGTACAACCAGTTTGAGATTCTTTCATAGTTTTGTGACCAGAAGAATGGGTATCAGTGATTCTACACAAGTCTGTAATTCTAGAAATAAAGATGATGTGGTATGGGAAAGCGAGAGTTACATTCAATAGTATTCCGACAATACTATTCTGGAAATTCTGTGCAAATTTACAAAATGGAGTTGATACTTTAAATGACCAGTGGCAAAGCAGAGTTTGGAATCCTGGAGGGAGTAAGTCATTGGGACTTGTGGTTGTCGCATTATTACAGAAAAGTGACAAACCTCATAGACAGGAGTCTATGGAAACTTCTCTACATGGGGAGTCTGATGCAAGAGCATCGAGAAAAAAATTTCATTATTTATTTGTGTGATTTAGGGGGTGACGTTTTTTTTTAGTATTTTATAAATTAAGTACATTTTAAAAATAAACTGAGAGAAAAACCTTAGTGTGAGGATTATTGTAAATATTCTCTTAATTAATTGATAATATGAGTGTAATTGATTTGGACAGATATTTCAGGGATTAGAAATTCCTTAAATAGAACTTAGTTGAGTCAAAAAGGGATAAATTTATTTTAAAGTTTGGTTGAGATACTTGTGGAGGAAATCATGGATTGAAATTAATCCATAATTATGTATAAATATGAGGTTTGTGTGAGGATAGAAATACATAGAGAATGGAATAGGACAGAGTGATATAGAGAGAAATGGTGTGAGAGTTCATGTAAAGGGCAAGAGCCGAGAGGCCCACAAATGTAATCTTCAGGCAAATGGTTTGAATCTAAATTTTCTTGTTATTATTATAAGCAAGTATTTTTTTATTGTTTGGCTCTCTCTTTATGTATATTTTTACTTGAATTGAATGTGGTTTTAATGAATATTTTGCTGGGAATTTTCATGAAAACGAGAATACATACCCTTCTATGCACCCTACTCTGATTTATGCAGAATCTTTGCATCACAATTAAGCTAATGGAGAGTTATCATTCTTTTCTAGAGGATGGAGTAGCTCTTCCACAATCCTGCATGCATAATTTGACTCGTCCTCCTCCTGCTTGGACACGTGGGCCATTGACGAAGGGAGAAGCAACACTTGAGCGTTAGGTGAAATGGAGGAGGTTGCATGAGTATCGATATCCGCACAGGTTCCTTCTTTTCCTGAGCTCGCACTATCATGATTGGTACTTGAAGCACTCTGCACCAGCAAGGCCTTCATTTTTTTGGGGGGAGAAGGTAGGAGCAGACGAAATGGTGGACTTGCAGGGTCTTTTCCTGGGGTGGAGGCCGGAGCCAGAGAGTTTAGCAGGAGAATTTGGGAGGTGGAGAGAAAAGTGGGAAAAGAGATTAATGGGGTCGAGGATTTCTTGCTCTGCCCAATCCACAGAAAAATTCACTATCCTACTCGCAAAGGCCAAGGTAGGAGGCCTAAAGGGAAGACGATGGCCCCCTACTCTACGACACCTCATTTGATGTCTTCTGGGCATGGCGGAGGAGTGGGACTGAGAAGAAATCTAAGTCAAAGGAGCATCTGCTGGAGCAATTGGGGTGTTGTAATCTAAGGATAGACTAACAAAGGGGCAGGGAATGGAGCAGAGGAGCCAAGGCTTGGCGGAGACACCAGGTGCATCTGCGTGGAGCTAAAGGGAGAGGTGAATGGTGGAAGAAGGAGTAGGGGTGGCGGATTTAAGGGCCATAAGAGGAGGCCAAGGCAGGACAGAAGAAGTTAATGTGCAATAGATGAATATTAATGCAGAGGACGTCGTTGGGAGGCTAGCGAGGGTGGTAAGTAAATGCCCCACGCTCTGACATTTAAAACATATTGGGCAGCCATGCGTAGGCACATGGGGACGACAGGTGCCCTGCCACCTAGCGTCCAAGAGGCTTCTTCGATTAGCATCTATCACCCACATCCGGGATTGGATATTTGCTGAGAACATACACTGTTGTCGAAATTGCTTCAACCCAATAGTCATTTGACAAATTCTTCTCATGAAGCATGCATTTGACCATGTTCATGATTCACAGTTTTTTCCTTTCTGCAACTCCATTTTTCTATGGAGTATATCTTGTTGTGTTTTGCATGATTATTCTTTGTTGTTAAAAAAAAACTTTGAAGTCATTGGAATTATATTATGCTTCTATGTATGACCTGAGGACTTTTAAAGGCTTTCCACTCTTCTTTTCTTCCTTTGCTTTGAATTCTATGAATCTTGAGAATGTATTTGATTTATTTTTTTGAAAATAAACCCATATCTTCCACCTACAATCATCAATTAAGGTTAGAAAATAAATATTACAACCAATGGACTGTGTCTTCATTGTGGCACATAAATATGTATGGACTAGCTCTAAAGGTTATTTTTCTCTAGACGAAGATGTGGGAAATCTATTTCTTTAATGCTTTTCTAGAATACGTATTTCACAATTACAAAAAAATTTATTCAGAACAGGGAGACCAATGATTATAAAATTTTTATGAAGTAGACTTATACTCTTTTGTGGAATATGTCCATACCTATAATTCCATGTATGAGATTCATGTGTTCTTGACACATTGTGTGCAAAAGTATTTGAAGCATTTCGACTTCTAAGAGTCAATATTCTTGTTTTTTTCAACTTTTGTTATGAGTCTTCTATTGGGAGGTTTGTCATTGATGTAACATGTGTTCCCTTAGAATGTTATGTCATAACCATGTTCCATCAATTGACCAATACTAATGAGATTATGCTTCAAATATGGAACATAATAAACACCAGGTATGTTCTTATGTTGATTATGTTTAGTAACAACATGGAAAATACATTTCCCTTCAGATTTAATACAAGAATGATCTCCAAGAGTAATTTTTGATGTTATGGAAGCATTAAGATAAGAAAGCAAATTTTTTCT
The DNA here is from genome assembly GCA_034641835.2 of Pinus albicaulis. Lineage (NCBI taxonomy): Eukaryota > Viridiplantae > Streptophyta > Pinopsida > Pinales > Pinaceae > Pinus > Pinus albicaulis. The sequence goes on along the minus strand of CM076584.1, from coordinate 972,258,578 downwards.
ACCTATCATATGATTGTTACAGCCATTGTCCAACAATCAGAGGTCATTGCTGTGAGTATCTTGAGAAGGATGGAAAGAAAGAAACATTGTCTCAGAGGATTATCCTGAATTGTTGGAGAGATGAACATTGCCTATTTGTTGATCCGACTATTTATTTTCGCATTCATGTTCATAATGCCCAAATAGTTTGCAGTAATAACATTAAACATCATATTTATCCAGTTATGCCTCTCTTTGTTTGGTTTTGTGAAGGTCTCCATTGCTCCACTGCGGGGTGATGTTCTGATCTACCTTTTCCTTTCTTGTTGCCACCTATATATCCTCTTCCTTTGCCTCTCCCAAGAGAGAGTTGTGCTTTGAAATCTTGTTCCATGGAATCTTCTATGAAGTTGAGTCTTGTTTCATTTGTTAGAAGTGATCCAATCAACTGTTCTACTCAGAAAGCTATAAAATATTTGGATTCCAAAATGGTTGTTACAATCATGTCATATTTTTTAGGTGGGCTTCAAAGGTATTTTTCAACAATATTCTAATCTATAATGGTTTCAGTAATGAGTTTGATCTGATTGACTATTCCCATGACTCTATGTATGAACTGGTCCACATTCTATGTGTCAGTCATCTTTAGGGTTTCAAAATGAACTCCAAATGTTTGCAATTTAACAGTCTTCACTATATCATTACCTTGGTACACAACTTTCAAAATATCCCAAACTTCTTTTGTTGTTGATGCGCCTGTTATCTTGTCGAAGATAAAGTCATCGACTGAGTTTGTATCCAACATTTGGCTCTATGCTCTTTCTTTCTTAGTTATGTTGTGGCATTCCTCTAATTATTGTTCATGACTGCTAATTGTTCTTGGGTCGGCTCTACATAACCATTCGGGAGGGTATCCCAACATTCTTGTACTTGCAAAAGAATCTTCATTCTTAAACACCAAAACTTATAATTTTTTCCAAACAAAGTTAAAATTTGTGACAAAGAGCTAAAGAAAGCCATTTTCAAATGCAGACATGCGCACCCTTCTTTTGTTACAATCTTCTTTTGAAACTTTACAAATTTTTTTTTCTTTTATTTTTTTTTATAACAATTTCAATTTTTTTTTTTTTTCACTTTGAAAATAACAGAAATCCCTTTTTTTAATCAACTCCTCCACATTTCAAAAACATTACTCTCCATTACATGAGAGACAAAGTTTGAATTTTTTAATTCATGAAATAAAAAAAAATGAACGTTTGATAAAATCGTGGAGGTTTCCTTCCACTTTTGTTCGACCTTCTTTTGACTAGGTGGATCTCTTAATTAAACAAGATCACTTATATAAAAGGAGCGCTTAGGGAAATAAATAAAAAAGGAAAACGAGTTACGACACCTCTCGTTTTTTTGTTTTTTTGGTTAATTCTACTTCCCCGTTTGAGCACCTCTTTTTTTTTTTTTAATTCGACTTCCCTGTTTGAGCACCTCGGGACAGAGAGGTTGTTCGGGCAAAACTGTGCACTATTACAACTCACTCGGTGAGTCAATCCAAAATTTTGGGGACTTTGGTCAGTTTTCAACCTTAACTGTAATACTACAGCGTTTTTTTCTGGGAAAAAAGTTTTCGACATTTTGCCCAATTTTTTTTGGGTATGAAATTCATGCAGAGGGCTCTCTTCATAGGTGCGAAAGTGATACACTTATTTTTCTTCACACATGAGAAATTCAAGTTGCTTTTGTATTTTTTTTTTGGTTTTTTAATTATGAATTTTGAAAACACATTACTTTCTTTGTATTCTTATGTCATTTAGGCTATGATACTATAATAAAAAATGAAAAGATTGTTTTTCTTAATATTCAAAAAATAAATTATATAGAAAACAACAACAATAAATAATTGGAATAAAATTCTAATTAAATTGAAATAAATTTAAAATCACTATGACAATTGTAACAATAAAATTAAATATAATGATACTTAACAAACAGTAAAATTAATATCACAACAGATTTAATACCTATTAAATTTATCATTATTATAAGCTTTATTTTAAAAAACCAAAATATATCTTGCCAAAACATTTTGACATAAAAAAAGGATATTTTGCAAAAACATATGATATTATAAATATCACATCAGGTTAGGGAGGTGATTGGTTGGGTTTTCATTATTTGAAAATTTTATTTAAATATTTTATAAAAATATATATTTGAAATTACTAAACTTCTGAAAATTAAATTTATATAATATTAAATAATATTAAAAAAATTTGATTATTAAATAATATTTAAATATTGATATTTATTCAAAAATATAGCTATCAAATCTACTTGTTTTGGATAGAGTATAATCGGAAAATCATTAATTCAATTCCCATAAAAATTATATATTAGACCTGATAATAATGATATTATCCTATAAAATTAAAAAAAATGATTATCAAATATTTGAGAGCAATTCAATAAATAATACAAATAAATGTGTAAAAATAGAAAAATCCAAGATTCAACCCCGTTGTGACTAAATTTACGTCTCAATTAACATGTATTTATATGTTTCATGTAAAACACAAAGCTCAGGCAATTGATCCATGGCTCCCTTAAATTCATACACAAAATGAGAGTTATATCCCAGTTAACATGTATCTATATGTTTCATGTAAAACACAAAGCTCAGGGAATTGATCCGTGGTTCCCATAAATTCATACACACAGCCAGTGGTCTATCTCTTCAATGCCTTCGCCACGAATTCAACTACGCGTTTCACCATCACTATGTAAAACACAAAGCTCAGGGAATTGATCCGTGGTTCCCATAAATTCATACACACAGCCAGTGGTCTATCTCTTCAATGCCTTCGCCACGAATTCAACTACGCGTTTCACCATCACTCCCTCATGTCTGCAGAGACTCTGTAAATATTAAGAATTGATATACAAACCTACAATTGAAGAAATATTACGTGGATAATTGATGCAGAAGCATATAAAGAAATACGAATAAGAATAATGCATGAGGCACCCACCCATTGGTATCTTCCTGTAGTGACCACCCAGAGAGATTGGAGAGTGTGAAGAGAGCAGCTTTCCACTCATCAACTTCTTGTGTGCTGTATCTCTCACACCTCTCATGCTCCTCGAATGCTTCAGCAAATGGGCTACCATGAGATTGATCCGCCGGGTGCCGAACTTGAGAGGGAGTCACATTGTAAAACAGAGGGACGGCGATGGCCGACCCCTTTTTCCCCTTCTGCTGCTGTACTTGGCGTGCGATAAGAGAGGCTTCTCTGAGGCACCATGCAGATTTTGTGTAATTGATGGAAAATATGGGAATCAGAATGCGACTATTCTCAATTGCGCTTTGTAAGCCTTCCCAGATGTTCTCTCCCCTCTGGAGATGATAGGTGTCAAGGAATACTTCGACACCTGCGGAGGCCAGGGCGTGGTAAAGATGATCAACGAAACCCTTCCTCACATCGGGTCCTCTAAAGCTCAGAAATACGTCGTATCTTCTGTATCTCTTTCTCTCTCTCGCGCCAATATAATTGAAGCGGCAAAGGAGGAGATGGAAGGCAGCCACGGCAACAACAATTGAAACAGCCACTGGGATAGACAGGTGGCTGAAGCAGCAGGAAAGCACGCTCTCACAGAACATGGCAATTTTAGTTTAATAACATGGAGATAGATTTTTGCTCACAATCTGGGTCATATATGTCTATATGTCTTTGTAGACTTAGCTGTGAAATAGTTGGTCTCCTCTACAAATGAAAAAATCTTATATACAAATATGGTGTTAGCTGGACGAAGTGAGTTCCTCTACAAATAAAAGAGTCTTATATACAAATATTGTGTCTGTCTTAGTGGGTTTCTCAGTCACAAAAGAAAAAATCTCATATACAAATATGGTGTTAGGCTGACGAAAGTGAGTCTCATCTCCACAAACAAACAAAAAAATCTCATATACAAATATGGTGTTAGGTGGACGAAAGTGAGTCTCATCTCCACAAATAAACAAAAGAATCTCATACACAAATCTCAGATACAAATATGGACGAAAGTAAGTCTCATCTCCACAAACAAACAAAAGAATCTCATACGCGAGTCCAACGAAATTTTGTGAAAATCCGGTACAGCAGCGCGAGTCAAACGAAATTTTATAAAGGATGATCTTGTCGCATAGAAGTTTTGGGCCGAAAGACTAAGAGGTGGAGGCGAGAATATGACATAATAAATGGGGATTGACGTGGCTGCAAGACTAAGAACTTAGTTTTGGACTTAAATTTCGAGTCATTTTTGTCGTCACTTTTGTCGTTTTATGTTCATTATATATTTTAAGAATATTTTCGAATTTGAATGAAAAGATTGAAGTTAAATAAATGATATTTTTATATGGTTTAGATTTTAAAATATTTTCAAAATTTATAATAAAATATTAGTTAGTTGAATTTGAGATAACATATTATATAAAATGAAATCATATGAAATCATATAATTGGATATAATTGGATTTTGTTTTGTACATTAGATTATAAAATATTTCCAAAATCTATTTAAGAGGAAAAGATCACAGGTATATAAAACAATCTATAAAATATTTCCAAATTTCCAAATCAAATTAATTACCGGAAACATGAATATCACATAATAAATTGATTCTATTCCTGAAGCTAGAAGACAAAGAACTTTGGCGATGATATCACATGCTAAAAGCGTATAAGACGAGACACGCGGATCTAACCAGAATTTTTGGAGGGGACACTTTTGAACGATGTCGAATCAGAAAAGGATGGATGTCCTACATTTCCTATGCATGTGTTCCGTGTAGCACTTCACATTATGTTTCTTTTTGGATCTGGCCGATATTTATTTACATAATATAATGTAAAAGGGTGTTATAGTTAGATTTTTATTTAGATAATTTAATGGAGACGGGTGTTTATTTTTATGAGAGAAAAGATACATAGTAGTTACATCCAAATTATCTAGTTTTTGTTAAAAAAATTGTTAGTATAAAACAATAACTTATTTTAATGAGGAAAGACAGTATTATAAAGACTAAATGAGAAAATCAATTTTTTTTATAGCCAAGAGGTAAGGGTTACATTAGTACAATGAAAACAATGATTTGATTGGGGCAAATATATTCACAGAATTAGATTTAGCCTTTGCGGACTAACATCCATATCAACAACAATGAACCAAATCGCTAGAGGAAGGAAATGCCACCAACGAGTCGTCCATCCAAATGACTGTGGTCCCAAACACCTCAGGAAGGAAATACCCACAACAAGGAGCCAAAAACCAAAGTGTTAGAGAACAAAATTAAGCCATAAACAATTCGGCCCATGTACCACAAAATACAATTGCCAAATTATCAGTCAAGTCCACACTACAATCAACACCTCCATTTCATAAACAAGAAATTTAACTACCAAGCTCTGGGAGTTGAGAAACCATACAAAAGAAAGGCCTTGCCCACATGCAGCACAAATAAAACCCCAAAACGAGACAAAGGAGTATCGCCATATCTGCTCCATAACATTCAAACGAGAACATCCACTTTTAAAGAAACTTCTACTAGCATGGCTGAGCTACACATCAAAAACCTTTGTACCTAAGGTGAGTAGAAAAACAACTATACCCATCAAGTTCTGTATTGAGATCCAAGAAGACCCATCAACAACATTGTAACAAGATTTGCAAAATAGTGACAAAAAACATTTGGCCTCGAAAATTAATCTTGATGTGATGATTCAATGACAGTCAACTCCTAAAAACTATCAACAGGTGGGTCAATATCATTGCAAGGATCACCAAGAGGGCTACTGAGATCGCTAAAGGAAGAATTCGACACGGTAAATCTTTCCACCTTAGCTATTCTAGAATCCACATTATCACGACATAACCATTGATTTCGTAACATGCACTTAATATCCTCCAACCTAGAAAATATATTATAGTTTTATACTTGTTTGTCTTTGAAGATTAGATGTAGCAATGTATCCATTTGTTGATGCAAATCTAGAGAGTACAAGAAATGAAGTTCTGTCTTACAAAATCTACCTAGGTCTGTGACCCTTTGCAGATATGTATCTATCACCTGAATATAAGAAACATAATGGTAGGGGTGTTCCTCAGTTTCTTTTGCCTCCTGTAGAAGAATTTATCTCCTCACTTCAAGACAAACATTATCAAAAAACATTCGAGCATTGTCAAATGTAAAAGGTTGAGTTCTCTTAAAGCCAACATTACCCATATCGCCCATCCTACTCATCATTCTTTAACAATGAGGCATGATGTTGTAACAGGGGAGTAAACTAAACAAGTACACGAACCACAACCAACAAAACAAGATGACGAATAAACTATAGACCCTTGATCCCTTGAGAACAAAACCAATAGATTGTCCCCCTAGTACCACACTAGAGGGCCAAATTCAAGAAAATAACCCAATTCATGGAAAATCAGAGCCATAGGACTCCGAACCTCCCATGACCAAGCCAAATTGTGATAGAACCTCTTACCAAAACTCACAACATGATTAATTACTTCCCCCGCAACATAGAGTGTCCTGCCCAAATTGGGATCCAACCAAATTAAAAGGAGTAGCCCTAAAATAAGTGGTAAGGAAGCCCAATATCTAATTTCCAAGAGTTCCTAGAAGAGAAACGAGTTGAAACCCAAAAAATTTGACACTTTGACAAGAAATGCAACACCCTTATGATATATAAAGGCATATTTAAATAGGACAAGGTTGAAAACCAAATACATTAGGAATGTGAACCATCTGCAACCCCATAAATCTCGTAAGAGGTATAGCACAATAACAAACCAAACAATATCTTACTAAATTCAAGGATAAATTGGACCAAAACCAGAGTACCAATAGTGAGAGACAATTGTTGAAGCGAGAGACAAAATACCTCAATACACCTTAGTAGCTTGCCCAAACAAGACTCGGTTGAAGGAATGAATGCAAGCTCCTAAATAAGTGTGATTACACCCACATGCAAAAGAGACACATATAACAATAGTGCCAAGCTAGCCCAGATGAAGGAGAATGAGGATGAAACCTTGCCTCCTTTCTACAGGGTACGTACTGCTGCCACCTTAGAACAATAAACCAACATTTATAATGAATAGACCTGAAGTACATTGTCCAATGCCCTTCACCATGCTTTTTCCATGCCTTAACGGATTAGTGACATCTCTAGAGAAGGCTCACCTTGTAGGGAAGGCTCACCTTATAAGGATGCTCCATTAACATCGTATTAACACCCCCCGTCTCGTTATAAAATGTTATATTAATCTATTAAAAAAATATTAACTATATTTAAATAATTAAATTCATTAATATTTATGTTTAAATTTGAATTTATCCAATATAATTTAATTTTAATGTAGAGAGATGATGTTAAGTTATATCGAGTAGTGTGAATTCCTTTTTAGTATTAAATTAATATACATAAATATATTTAAAAATTTACATCATTTTAAATTTATGTTAAATTTAGATGTGAGAGGGTTAAATTTTTAATGCGTAATTTTTTGAGTATTTAATATATAGAAATAGTGTTGCTTAACAAAGAGATCAAAATATTTCTTTTCACTAAAATGTTCTACAATTTATTTTGGATGAGACTGTGATGTCTTGTTATTTAAAATGTGTTTTTTAATGCATAAATTTATTTAACATTGTGAAAAAAATGTGGAACATTAGAACCCTGAAAATTGAACAATTAAACATGTTATTCTTCAAAATCTATAATGGATTTTGGATAAAAGTGAAAAAAAAAACCTGGGAAAGAGTCATTTTTTCTATTGATTAAATTATGATTAAAGAGATTAATAAATATAAATAATCAAGAAAAATATATACTTAATTTTTTTTTTATAAATCCAAGTTTAAAATGAGTTTAAGGTAATAACCAAAAGATATATATATATATATATATATATATATATATATATATAGAGCAGAAACTTATATTTTGTAATATAAACTTTTTAAGCATAAAAAATTTCACATAATATATATGTGTGTGTATTAAATAATTTTTCAAATGGAATTATGGGTGTGTGTTCCGTGAGAAAAAAACATTTATATTTATAAGAATAAATAAACATACTTGTGTGTGTTCCAAATGATTACACACAAATTTTCTTTAGTATTAGCTACTTGTTGATTCAAGGAAACAACATAAAAAAAATTCTTAATATGTTAAGTTGTTGGTGATATTTATAGTCTGGCGTAGGTTATGCACAAAGTGCATCCAACGAAGAACCACTACATACCATCCCTTTCATCATCACTTTCCAGACAAGTGAAGTCTCACCTAAGGCATCAAGGGGGACTATAGGAATCAAGATTTTAAAGTTGCGAAGGGAATATGAATCGAATGATCACAACCATTCTACAACAGCATACCCATTATTCATACACTAACTCCATGTGTAAATATACAAAATAGACATTGAAATATTGATATTGCTAAATAATTTTTTTAAAGGGTGTCCTAATTAGCCAAAATGTTGTAACGGTCTCAGTGAGTAACCAGAATCATTAAACAAAATCATAACTAATGCATGATATGATGGTCTCATTGGGGATCCACATGACACAAATATTGAGGAAGATTCTCGAAAATTTTAAGAGAATATTCTATGGAATATTCTGCAATAATATTCTTGGAATATTCTAATTTGTTGTGGCACAAAATTTCAGGAGAAGGTGACAATCCAGAACTTGTTCATGTTTATACTCATTTTTCTCGAAATTTCACAAGGAATCCACTAGTGCACTTATAATTTGGATTTGAGCAACATATATTAGGGCTCATGGAATAATCCCACATGTTCCATTAAACAATTGACATGAACGAGGCAACCTTGCACATGTTAGAAGGTGGTCATGTCTATACTCTAAAGTTGCAGAATTCTAAGGCATAGTTGTTGGTATGGAGTATGTTGGAGTTTCAGTAGAGGCATTCCATATCATCTCCAGATGTGAGGTATTTCCATGTGCTTACCGTTATTTTTCTAAAATGGTATAGAGGCCCATCCACTTTAAACCTCGGCCTGAAGACATAGCTCGCACTCTGTGAGTGAAATCTGTTAACAAATTTGGACCTGCATATCCTATGTTTTCTTCTTTTTTGTTGTTTCTTCATGGATGTTTCATTTATGGTATTCTCACGCTCTTTAATAAATTATGTTTAACGTCACAAAATTAAATATCTCAGATCATGTTGGTATCAAAGCGGTCTTCTTTGATGTGAATTGTGAGCATGGAAGCTTACGAGGGGCCAACTCAAAAAGGGTGAAGGAAAACTAAAGTATTTAAACCCCAACATTGGATGTGAAACACAAAGAAATAAAATGCAGGAAAATGACATGCACAAAGAGAGTGAGAAGGATTTCCACAAATCCTTCTACAAGATGGAAAATTAGCTGGAAAATATGTTTGTGGATTCTGAAAGAAGAATTGGAAAAGAGAGGAAGAAAGAGGGGGATCTAGCAGATAATAATGTTCTAATATACCAAGGAGATGGAGGAGAAACTCTTGAATCTCCATCTTCAATTTCAAGCTCTTCCTCTTCACCTCGTTCTCATCATTCACATATTCATCATAAAAGTTCTTCTAAAAACTGTTATTAAAGTTGTATGTGATATTTGATTTGCCCATGTTTAATGGAGAAGCTAATGTAGGGAAACTAAATAATTGGGTTAGACAAATCAAAGTTTACTGATGTATACAACAGATCAAAGAGGACAATATGAGGATCTAATTGACATCTCTTCTACTGGAAGGCACAACTCTTGTATGCTAAGAGAGAAAATTTGAGAAAGGAAGTAGGCATAATGGTACATTCCTTTAATCATGGTATGAATTTGTTTCTGCATTAAAAGGACAATTTTACTCATTATGTTACAGGAAAAAATCCATCATGGAGTGACAACATTTGAGACAAATTAAAGGTTAGAATTTTCAAATTTTTACGGAAGAGTTTAGGAAGTAAGAATTGGAATTGAATATTCCTTTAGAATCACTAGAAACTTCATCAAATACAGTGGCACTTTACACAATTGTCTTCTTTATTCATTTTTATTGTTTGATCCTACTAATCTAGATGAAGCAAGTTTGAAAGAAATTCATCTTGAAAACAAGGGAAAGCATGGACAATATGAACTTGCAAAGAAGTCAACGACAACAAAGAATAATTAAGGATATCCATATTGCATTCATTACAAGGAACATGGGAATGATGAGGACCATTGTTGGAACCTACATCTAGAGTTAAAACCTAAGAATTTTGGTGGAAAAGCGACACAAAAAATTGTTTCTACAGTGCAACATGACTTGGGTTTTGATTTAGATGACGAGATGAGGATCATAGTTGTTGGGCTTACATGTGTTGGACCAAATATGGGAAAAACATAAAATGATGGATGGCTCCAACAACTGAAGGAAATCAACAAAGGATTCATGCAAAGAATGTTGAGTATATGAGATTGCTACAATAAGCAAAAGAGGAGAAGCATGGATTTCAGCTTCAGTTACAAGCCACATAAGAGATCTTGGAAAAGTTGCAATGCAATGAAATCTTATTAATGACATCCTCACCCAATATAGAATCAACAACTAAGGTAAATAGTGTTAGTGATCCTTCAGTTTCATGTTCCCATTATGATGATGATTTTGGGGCTTTTTAAAAGGACACTACAATAATTGGTTTTAATTTAATGAAGAAGATGGGTTATGAAGGAAAGGTCATAGGAGTTAATGCCATATTAATTTTTAATCCCATCCAAGTGATGAAACTACCTTGATATGTAATACTAGGATATGTCAAAGAGGAAGATGGAAAATTCTCCAAGACCATTAATTAAAGACACTCCAAAGACACAAAAGCATGGGATTTTGAATCAGTGCAGTCTGAGAGCACATCACACCATTCCAACAATTGTGATTGCAAGTAATATCCAAATGGAGGTGAGAAATTAAAAGGACAAGCTAAGTCAAAGATTCCTCCCCATAGCTACACCAAATACAACCATTCGAGGAAGAAGCCACAACATAAAGATCCCTCTCCACATCAAGAGAAAAATAAGTTCAAGAATTCTAGATGAAGAAAAACCATTGCACCTATTCCGACAAGACAGGACACCAGAGAGTTGTATGTTGGAAGCTCCATCCAGAGCTATGTCCCAAGAAGGACCAAAAAGCACCTACGAAGGAACTAGTCAATGAATCTGTTTGGGAAGAAATACAACTGCGGGAACAAAACCCATTAGCCTAGTTAGGTAAGATATGGGTAGACATTTTAATTAGATGAGTGTGGCCACCATTGTAAATTACATGTTTCTTTGTAAAGACCCCATGAATGGGAGAAAACTTGTAAAAGTTATTAAGTTTATAACATCACTTTAATTTAACTTTTAAAGCACTCATTATTTTCACTATAATGATTATTAATGTCCAGTGATGGAAATGAGGCCTAAAAGACCTTAAGAAAGTAAGAGATTAATTCATATTTTTTAATTTTTTATTTCTATGGTAGAAGAGAAGCGAAAGAAGAGTTCCTAGATCACTATAGTTCTACTGACTGAACAAGTCAAGATGGTTGATTGTGTGGAAAATGTTTTGTAAATGAGAACTCACGTGAGTAAGAGCTGGGAAATCCAAGAGAAAATTCCTTTGTTCTTCAACCCACTTAATATCACATAATTGAAATATTATTTCATGCCAAGGTATTTTTGGAATAAACCAATGCCTGATTTCACTTCAAATCTCAATAGGATTATTTTTTATCTTGGCAATGTTCATTTTCTTCTTAGCACTCGTCAAGGTAGATAGATAATTCTAGTTAGTGAGAGTGGGGTCGATTGCCTCCTTATAATACCTTAGCTTCCTTTTCCCCTCTATATCCTTATCATCCCACAATTTATCCTTAAATTTGGAAATAATAGTATTTTTAATACTATATTTATTCGCCACAATGATCTCCAACTTTAACCCCCAATGGTCAAGCCAAGATTTGGCATCCTCATGCCAATCTTACTTGAGCCGGAGGTTGGGTTTCTGGCTTGAGTTATAAAACATTTTGGGCAACTCTTGATTTCCTTGTTGTAAAGCTTCTTGTTATACATCAGATAATGAAACATAGCCATGCTTTCGATGGGGAAAGGCTAGATTCCATCAAGAGGATATGATAGAGTATTTCCTTTAATATTGAGGTTGTAGGTTATAAATTTATTTTGGATTAGCTCAATCTTCCTCCAAGATTCTCTAGATATACTGTAACCCCAGACCTCACATCCATACAAAATAAGAGGGGTGACGAGAGTCTCAAAGAGGAAATTTTTTTACTCCAAACCCAAAGATCAGACATCTTGAAGTTGTTTTCAAGATCATAATAAATTTTCAAACCTCCAATAATCCTTTTCTCAATGCTATAATTCTAGTTAAGCTGATGATGAATATTAATACCTAAAAATTTGTATGAAGAAACCTTCTCCAAGTAATTATTGTCATAGATGAAATTGTCACGGTCGGTGTTTTTGGATTTAATTATCATGCCTTTAGTCTTTTCAGTATTAATTGTCATAACCATCTTGGAGTAGTAATCAAGGAGGATTTTAAGCTTTTGATTGAGATCCTCATGGAATATGGCTAGAAGAATGATATCATCAACATAAAGGAGAAGAGAAATTACCATAACAGCAAGCTTGGGGTCATCAAATCCCACAACTTCGAAATAGTTTCCTCTCTCTCACGCTAATTTCTAAATGCATAATGAGAATAATGAGTGCTTTGTTGCATATTTATAACATCTGAGGCCTAGGCGCAGTATCCTAGGGTCTTTATGACCCAATATTTTGTCATAAATGCTACATGGATTTTTATTTCCATGGTGTGTGGTTCATATTTGCATATGTCACATCGACGATCATTCTATAGAAATTCTAGTAACATAATATAATTTTTATCAATAAAATATTTCTTGGAATTTAAGGAAATTTCCCTTCACATTGGAATGAACTAGTTACTCCTCTAATGTGGCTAATAGTCACATTATTATATTATTTAAAATTTGTTACTTTTATTTAAACTATTTTCTGCATGACATTTGTCCTCCACTAAGTCACATTTTCCACCAATACCATGTGTTGCATACATCTGCAACGAATTTGTATAAACCACCCATTTAATTGAAATGTTTCCCTTTATTCAATGACACTATTCTTCTATGACAAATCACGCAATTCTAATTTTTTGTGAAAATAACCAAAAGAAAATCTAGGTTGGGTATAGTGCCAGCATCCCCTTCCTTCATCCTAATAGGCATAAAAGAATATTAGATTTCCAATTAAGGTCCATATATGGTGAAATAATCATCTATCTCTGAAATTTGTAGAACCCTTGAGCCTTCATCACCATATGTTCCATTTCCACTATTATAGCTTCAACTGAAATTTTTGATAGTATGCAAGTGTCTGTGCGTTGGACATAAAAATACCAATTGATGGTGAGTGTGATCTTCAAATGAAAATATATTCTTCATCATAACCTTTAAATATCAACCCAATACATCATCCTTGGTGTGATACTGAATGTAGAGTTAAAATTCGGGTCATCTCCTCTCAGTGAATTATTCCTCTGTGCACCTCCAACTCATTATACCAATTCCTAGGAATGATATCTAAAGTGTGCACAAACGTATGGAACCATTACTCCTACAATATATTCAGTCTATTCCAAGCAATGGAATATATTTTTACATGGGTTGTTGGAAAATCCAACCCAGTGTACGTGACCCCTTTAACCCTTGATTCAAACCCAAAACAAATACATATCAAGCGCTTAAATTGTGACTAGATACCTATAAATATCTTATGTATGGTCCACCATTGTGCTAGAGTTGATTTCAAAGAAACATATAACAGTAATAGCCTTAAATATTTAGGTAATTTATGCTCAAATTCATGGAGAAAAGACACAAGATCAGTTAAACCATTGTACATGGTTGGATCTTGTACTTTTATCCTGATCTAATGCATTACTCAAGTGATATGTGCACACCTCTTGATAAAGGCTTCATGTAATCGATTATGCTAGTTATTTAGTACTGCTTTACAGTATGATGAACATGAACCGATATTTATCCAACTCAATACCCCATCTATAGTAGGGTTAACATATTCCTCCCTTCTTGTCGTTATATTCTAAATATTTTCCAATGCCTAAGAATCCATCTCCTCTTGAGCAGACTCTGCATATTTGTCTCCTTCCCTAAGATGTAATGGTGCAATGACCTAGACATCACCAAATTCAAATATCATCTTCCTTTTCCTCAAATTAATAAAAACCCGACTTTCAAAATCCTAGTCAATGCCCAACAATGTTGGATATGGGTTTGTATCATCAACTATCTCTATAACTTGATGTTAGGTAAACTTGACTCAAGATATAGTCAAAGTTTACTAAGGTAAATAGTAGTGGCTTTGGGCACATGGTATAGTGTACCCATGGTATTACTGCCCATGGTATTGCATGTGATGGAGCCTATAAAAGGTTGGGAAGACTTCATTGTGATGTAGGCTTGGAGGTGAGCGGTGAAGGCTCACTTGGCCGAATTGGCCAGGGTTTTGGCCAATGTTTAATGAAATTTCATTGGTTGGGTTTTACCCCAGATTTGGGATTTTCTGGGATAAGCATTTGTGTTTATGTTAATGATTTGTTGCTAGTTTTTTTTTTGTTTATTCCTCTCTGTAAATTGTATATTATTTCTTTGGTAAATTTCTGACAACTGGTATCAGAGCCATATTTGGCTTCAAAGAGACGCTTATGTTTCCAAGGGTTTCTAGATCCCCATAGCTGAAATGACTTGTTGTTGAGCATGCGAAAGTGATCTAGGAAGTGCTGAGGTGAAGGATCATTGAGAATTTGAAACTGAGACCATGTACAAGAAAATTCCTCTCAGTGCGGCCACAAACAAAGAACACCATGATGAAGATGGAATGGGAGAGGCATGAAGGAGATGAAATATCAGACTCGCTGAAGCCGAGATCGTGGTAGCGAAATGAAAAGAAGTCGAATCCATTTTCATGAGAGGGCTTCAAAAAATCCAGAGTGCCTATGCCGAGCTCTTCGTCATAAGAAAATTTATTGTCGTAGACAATGCTGAGATTCGAATATTCAATAAGGAATGGACTATGCTCATGGTGAGAGCCAAAGAGAGAATCAGGACCAACCAAAGTGGCCTAGGTGTCCTGGGACAAGTGAAGAGTAATAATTGCGAGTCTGAGGGTATTTCAATTTCTATGCTGGATGAGACGAGTAATAGCCTAGTCATGTCATGGGTTTTTGGCTTGAGTACATTGTCAGTGAGAAGATCTGCCATTCCTGCAGTCGTGACCATGGGTGGAGTGCATGAATAAGTTTATTTTGAGTGGTCCGCCTAGCATATTGAGGTGGATATGTGCATGAAATAAGCTCTCAAAGCGATCATGGCAACAATTCTCAAGGTTTACCATAGTGCCATTGAGAGTATGCTCGTAGAGACAATTTCTGATTGGTGATGGCACCTTCGTAGAAGCATTCATGAGCATGCCATGCTTGTATTCTTTTGTTGGTAAGGTTTTAGCAAAAGAACATCCTAAATGTTGGCATACACAATTCTGAATCCATGTTCGAAAGCAGCAACATCGTGGAGATTCGTGATATGGAAGCCCAGACGATTTAAAATAGAATTCATTCGACCTGGTGGCCAAGGTCACATGAAAAGATGATGCCAGACAACCATATTTATGACCAGTGCTACTGACCTTCCAAATACCAATCACAGCAAATATTACTGTCTCGGGGATGAGTTAAGATTAGCTTCAAGCTCAGAAAGGACGTTGAAGGTGGAATCTCCCATAGTGGGGCGTCTGGTGAGCAGAAGCCGTGACTTCGTCTTCATAGAGGAAGAAAAAGAATCTGAGTGGATTGTGCAAGGATCAAAGGTGCTAGAGAATCCAATTAAGCTTGTCGTGAATTGGGGTTTATTCATATATGAAAACGTTTATTTTTTTATGTTGAAGTGAGTGTGTTGGTGCAAGCACTTCGATTAGGTGTTTCATAGTGCTATCTTCATAGCAAGGAATGTGCATGGTTAGGTTTATGTGTTTTGCACACTTGTCTCTCTAAAAACCCCAAGGATGAGGAGAGCATGACTTAGAAGAAGAGAGGATATGTGCATGTGGATTAATTGATTGATGAGCCATGTATTTGAAGAGAACTCTTAGAGGACTGGTAGTTACAAAGGCTGGTGCCCCGGTAGATGGGTTCTTTTTATATGGACATTGATGTCATATGTACAAACATAGCAATAATGAAACAATAGATATATATATATATATATATATATATATATATATATATATATTATTATGGAGTTAAATTTTCTTACATGTAAATGGGCATACTGCTGTAAGACTTGGTATGACATGCGTACCCCTGGGTAATCACTATTAAAGTCTGGGTTAGATCTAGGTGATAAGGGGGATGTCAAGTTAAAAATTACCCTGGGTAAAAAAAATTTGAGGGGGGAAGGGCTAGAGTGAAAGAGATTGTCTCACTTAGCAATTTTGGCTGGATTTAGTCAAGAAACCCGAAGTCAAGTTTAAGGGGGGAATTGTTAGGTAAAATTGACTCGAGATAGATTCAAAGTTTACTAAGGTAAATATTAGTGGTTTTGGGCACATGATATAGTGTACCCATGGTATTACTGCCCATGGCATTGCATGTGATGCAGCCTATAAAAGGCTGGGAAGACTTCATTGTAATGTAGGCCTGGAGGTGAGCAGTGAAGGCTCACTTGGCCAAATTGGCCAGGGTTTTGGCCAATGCTTAGTGAAATTTCATTGGTTGGGTTTTACCTCAGATTTGGGGTTTTCCTAAATAAACATCCCTGTTTATTTTAATGGTTTGTTGTTGGGTTTTTTGTGTTTATTCCTCTTGGTAAATTGTATATTATTTCTCTGGTAAATTTCTAACACTTCAAAATATGCTAGAATCTTGACCCCATTGATATCCACCTCTACATTTAACATTCTACCAATGGTGAATATTGTGTATTGATACTATTTCAACTTAGGGATCCCCATCATCTACCGATTCTTCTTAGGCAAGATATTCACGTCAAATCCCAAGTTCAGAATTATTTTATCCATATCGTAATCTCATGTCTGCTTTCCAAACCTAAATTCCTAACTTCTCCATTTCTTCCACGTAACTTTATTGATTGTACATCCAATAGAATGTGTTGCTGCAACTTCAGGTTCCCCAATACATTGATTGATCATTCTACGAAGCTTACACAAGGTGTTGACATCTTGTATCAATTTTAGATAACTCTCTAAAAATTATTTAATAGAATTGTATCCTACTTCAATACTTTTAGTTGCATTTCTATCATAGACTCTAGGAATCTCATACACTGGGTTGTCCTCCAAAATTTCCCGTTCTGATGCAATTCTCTATGTGGCTCCTCATAGGTGTGTTGACAGGTAAAAATGTACTGCCAATAGCTAGGAGGTGCCCCTGGTGTGAAGTCCCAATAAGACCTCACACTTTTTTGGATATGAGCCTCATTTGGTAAACGGGCTCGACTACCACCATGATTGTTTTCCTCTTAGAAGTAAAACGTTGAGATGTTAGAGTGAGGGCAAGAAAAAAATGCTCAAACAATGGGAATGAGGTCACTCCAAGATTGATAGCTTGCAAAACATGATACAATAATGTAAGAACAAAATAATAGGAAGAAGCATGCCAAAAGAAGGATTAGTGAGCTAAAACCATCTCGGACATACATGAATGGGAAAGTGATAGAGGTTAATTGCAAATTAGTTTGTATTAAGATACCAAGATAGCATATAATACATGAGTAGATATTTGAAAGAAAATAGGTAATGAGTAGAATAGTAATGAATTATTTCATGGACAAATCACCCACACGCAAGCACACATACACACAAAATGGAAATATCAGATAGCCATTATAACCACCATGGAAGTGCATGGGAATAAATGCCAAAAGAGGATAACTTATTAGTGTTGCTACAAATAAAAGTACATGTCGTACAAACCATCGAATCCGAACAATGGAACATGGTCTTCTCATACCATTTTCAAAGAAAAACCATAGCCTCACCACAACTCACCCTACTAGCTGCCAAGAGCTGATTTCCTTTAGCTTCTTAAGCACAAATCAAATATCTAATGCTAGTCCTAGCACAAGTGCTAAATTCCCCATTAATGAGGCATGAGGATATATGTATAGAAATGCGGTGATTGTCCACCTACCATGACCTTCCACCTACCATCATGACATTGTCATGTCTAATGAATATTACTAGCTTGATTCATCTCTTTATAGTTGTTGACATGATGATATGAAGTATTTACACTATGAGAGAAGATAAATTATGAGGAGAGTAGAGATGGTTATTTGAAACCCTAAAGTACTTGTTTCTAATGTTATTTCATAGACATGGAGCTTTCTTGAGTTGACGAATATGGTTTTGATGCTTATTTCTTGTGTTGATTAGCTATTATATCTGCCATTAAGTATACTTGTTTTTAGGAGAAATAACGACATCCCACAACTTGGTTGACATAGTACCTTAGGAAGATATATGGATCCATCCCATGATAATGAATTCCAATCCTAACAAGATGTATGTCATCAACTAATTTATGATGTTGTACATTTCAGATTGTTAAATGATCCTTGAATCTTGCATGGAGCCAACTCATCTGCTATTTAAGACCCTAGTTGCACAACCTGTTGGTATCTCGTGTTTTGACAGTTTGGCAAATAAAAAGACAAGGAAACATCAGAACCAATCTTTAGAGTTCCAGGATCTAGTCCTCCTGTTCTCAGAGAGGGATCTCTCAAATATTTTTTTGCAAAGGTTTATCTTATTTGCTTTGGTTATGGATTTTAGACTAGTTATTAAGTGCAAATGTTTGTTTGGTTGGGTTGAGTTGAGTTGACAGAACATGAAAGGTCTAGGAAAGATAGACAGAAAGAAAAAGTATCCGGTTCATTGGGCTATGCAGTCAAAATAAGGTCATGACAAACTCATCAATGGATATGGGATATCAAAGGGAAAATCTAAATTGGCCACAGGATCCTTTGTTTTGGAATGAGATGGACATTAATGTTTTGGAAAGAGAAGCTTAATTCTCAACAAAGGGAACTTGAAAACATAACTTAACAATAAAGAGATATTTGATAGACAGGGCTAACCATAAATTCCACAAACATTCTTTAAACAAATAATGACTTCAAGACAACTTTTAAAATGAAATCTAAGATTCGGGGAACTCCCTATTTCCTCAAAGATTTATTTTAAAGGACTTAGAAAATGTAAAAGATTCACTGATAGCTGCATTCATAGAAGAGGGAACACCTAAATAACATCTATGCTTGCAACTATAAAGACCTTCAAAACAACTTTTCAAGCAGGGGCAAAGGGTAAGATCAAAACCGACCTCTTTGATTAACTTAAGACAATGGTACTTCAAAGGGAGACTTCAATAACAACTTTCAAGTGATGGAAGACAAGCAGGGAGAACCATAAATCATGCTGAAACCAACTATTTGAGCTATCAAGGAAATAAACAAGCATGAAGACTAAAGAGAAGGTTTAAAGCCTCTAAAATACTTCAGCAGAAGAAAACATAAAACAGTGAAAGATGAACAGGTCTAAGGTGCTTCCAGGAGTCATTTCTTAGCCTAAAACTTTCAACCTACTGTAGTAAGAGATTATGAAACATAATGAAAATAGGAGAAGACATTTAACAGTTAGAATACTTCACCAACAACCAAGCTCATGAATCCAATGATAGAGCCTTCTCAGGAACGGGCATGCAACAGCATCATCAAGACATCCAAGACTTCAATTTGTTGTCAATTTCAACAGACTCGTATATTTATTTCAGAGAGTTTCAATGTTACAACTTGTGATCAAACAACAACCAAAAACCAATAATTTCTCATCTTCTACAGAAGTATTTATAGAAGAATGATGAGGTGAGATCTGATAAAAGATCTGCTAAAGTAATTAATACAGATTCAAGACTTCTTGGCCCTTTGAGGGGCTCGATGAAGAAGTTTACAGGTGGTTCTCTTTATTAACTATTTTACATTAACTATCAGGTCTGCTGGAAAGAATTTTTTGACCTTTGAGGTTTGGCGTGAGGTTGAAATAACTCTGTAGATATTTCTCGCATTAAGTTCCTTGCAGAAGTAACTTCTCGGTTGCGTTGAGGCAAAACATCTTCCTTTGCAATAACTTCGGCCCTGGTTTGAAAGGTTTGAGGCAACAGGTGGCGTTTAGTCGCAGGGAGGAATCAATTCGCCTCCTTTTTATGGCGGTGGAGGGTTTGCTGATGAAACACTTTAGGTTTTCCTTCAAATTGTGTTTTTAGATCGGGGATTAGGCGTTTGATAACTATCTTAGCCTTAATCCCCACAAATATGTCCACTAATCTGCTGTTCTGGTTCATTCTCAGTCTTCAACATCTGATACTCTTTCTCTGCATTGATCTTCATGGTTTTTCTGTCGTGCAGGGCTGCGCAGGGTATGTAAGGCATCAATGCCTGTGAAAACATCAATATAACATGATTTTAAACCCTGTGGATGATTTCCTCAGAGGAATCGAACAAGGGAGGGTCATCACCCTCAGTCGCTGAATATTCTTTGGAAATGATGGAAGATACATTCAAACTTGCAAAAAAAATACGAAAAAACGTTATATAATCCTGCGTATTTGGTTTATTGCATCGGGGACTGTGCGGAGGAGCATTGGCCGTTGGATGGCATCATCCAACGGATGGGATTTAATCTCAGAATGGTCAAAAAAGCATGGGGGGAGGAGGATTAAATCAGAGTCGTCGATTCGCGCCAAGATCGACGATCGGCGATGACTACGGGGGGTTCAGACCTACGGAGGAAAAATTTCGGGGGCATACCGCCGTAGTGAAACTGCGCCGTTGATCTAATTCAGTTTGGACGGTCAAGAGGAAATCAGGGGGCGTTGAAAGTTAAATGGAGGGAATCTGGAGGATGAGTTTTGGACCGTCGATCAGATCAGATTGACGGCAGAGATGTGATTTCCGCACGGCGATGGCCTGTTTAGTGCGCGCGCACCTTTGTTACCCATCGCGCAATTCTGGTTAGCGCTGACCGTTGGATCATCGGGCCCAGATCGGACGGCTGTGGTGGATTTCGCTGCATGGCCTGGTCCGATCGTTAATGCGCGGGGGCGAACTTTAATGCGCGGGGACGGCGGTTTTTAGAAAATGGTACGGAGGACACGCGGTGCGCAGCGTATGGAATCGCTGGTCGACGGGAGAAAACAGCCTTTGGCCCGAAGGCAGTGCGGAAAAGACTGCCAGTTTTGGGCAAACAGCGTACGGGAGGCGAGGACCACATGGTAAGCTGCGCTCCGCATCGTTGATCTGTGGATTGGATGAACGGCTGAGATCGCTCCACAATTGTACGGGCGGGTTTTTAATAAAAATAATGAAATGACGGGTTTTTAATTTACAAAGGAAAAAGGCGCATTTTATATGAGCGGTGAGGGGATCGTACGGTGGGCCCGGTGGGACTGATCGCAAATCGTAAAAGTGAAAAATGTGATGGCGGCTTATGCGACGTAAATGTGATGGCTCTTTGGAGGAAAAGTGAGAATTTCGATCTGCGATCTGCGATAAGCGCCAAAGGGTTAAAACTTGGTTCCAGGGAGTGGGCGTATGGAAGAAAAGGGGCTAAGGGCTTAAGCTCGAGGGGCTTAAGTTCTATACATAAAAACATGTATTTTCATGGTTTTTGAAGGGTTTCTTGAAGGAAACGAAGGTTTCGGTAAGGTTAAAAAGTGGGTTTTTAACCTTATAAAAGGGATTTTAATGAAATGGAAAGGGAGAAACATGAAATTGTGGGTTTTTCATTGAAAATGGAGAGTAGAAAATGAGGTTAGTGAGGAAGAAAAGGAAGGGGACCAAGGGGTTCTGCAGCAGTATTCAACTTGGGATTTTTGAAGGATTTCAGAGGCTTTTAGGATGTAAACAGCAATAAGGGATCTGGACAGAGGCATGAGGCCTTAGAGAGACTTCAAGAGCCAACAATTTTTAGTGATAAAATTGTTCCTTGGAGGCTCCAAAAAGATTTAGCCACCTTTTGGTATAACAAAATATTATAGGTGGCTAACAGTGGCTCCACTTGGGGATGGTGCCTTCTTGAAGGCATCATGAATTCAGACTTGATGTCTGGGAGGCTGATCAGTTGCCTCATCCATTGGATTGCTCTTGCTCTGCTTCTGAAAAATAACATCAATCATGAAAGATAAATGGACTTCATCAATACAACTTTCTACCTACCCAATCCTACTGATCTAACATTTTTTCTTCATCAGAGTGAACTTGGATTGGCAAACTCTGTTACAAAATTTTATTCTCTTGAAAGCATAAAAACTAATCTAACTCTACTCCTTATTTCTTCATGGATCTAGATTAAACAGTTGAATCCATATGATTCTCTACCTAATCTACTCTCTGTTGGGATTAAACTGTCCAACAGACTTCCATTCTCTAAATTCTATAACATAAATTCAAAAACAGTCAAGTCAAGATTAAACTTTTTAACTTGCTGTGATCTATGGCATAAAAACAAGCTGCACATAGATTATTATTTGCAAAAAATTAAAACTGGGCGCCCTCTTCGCCCGTGTATCCTAGGCGCTATCATGTTGTTTCTTTCACGCCTTTGTTTTGTTGTTTGAGTCGTTCTTCCTTTGATAAATCGTATCTTGGGAGTACTGATTAAAGGGGAATTAGAACCAGTTTTTCTCTTTTATGACTCTGAAAAATAAAACAGTTTTTGAGTCATCTCCCTTTGGATATTTTGGTTCAGATTTTGAATTTGTTTGAACCTTTTAATTTCTATCCTAATCTATCTACTGATAAGCTAAGATTAAATAGTTTGGCAAACCAAATTCACTACCCTATCAGTAGAAAATTTAAAACTAATTAGTCAAGATTAAGCTGTTTGACTAACTAGAAGTGTGGTTATCAGGAGTGGCATTTAAGCTTACACACTTTCCGATTTGTTTCTCTTTTTTGGCATGGGGCTTTGCCTTTCTTGTTTTCATAATCTGCCCTCTTTTCTTTTCTTTGTTTTTGTGTTTTTGATTTTTTATAACTTTGAATGTCATGGTTAGACTGTGATATTTAGAATGATAAAAACAAAAATTCTTTGAAACTTAAGATTCTTGGCAGAAGTAATGCTTGAGCATCCTGCCATTGACTGGACCTCCATATAGGTCTTCTCCATTCATTTCTTTCAAGAAAAATGTATTATGACCCCTCTCAGCATGAATAATATATGGCCCTTTCCACAATTTCTCAAACTTGCCATGTTTCCCCTTCTCTTCTCTCCTTGAATCCCATTTAAGAACAACACTTCCAATCTGGAAGTTGTTTGCCTTAGTCCTTTTATCAAATTGCTTCTTCATATTTTCTTGGACTAACTGTGTTCTTTCATAAACTTCTTCTCGGATCTGCTGCAAATGAATTGTTTGGTTGATCCTCCTCTGCATATCATTTTCTTCAACCTATACTTCTTGAAGGAGCTTCATGACTGGAACTCCTAAAGAGGTAGGAAAGATTGCATCCATGCCATAAACTAACTGATAGGGGGACATATTTATTGATTTCTTTGTGGTTAGTCGATCAGCCCATAAGGCATGAACCAGCTTACTGTGCCATGATTTTCTATTTTCTTCCAACAGCTTTTTAATGATATTAATGAGACTCTTGTTGGAGGATTCAGCTAATCCATTCCCTTGGGGATAGTAAGCAGTGGAATGGCCCAAGGTTATATGGTATTTGTGATAGAAATCAACCATCTTTTTGGATTTGAAAGCAACAGCATTGTCTGTTATGATATTTCTGGGACAACCAAATCTGGATAGGATATGGGTTTCAAGAAACTTGATAATGACAGAGTCATTAGCATTCCTAGTAGGTATAGCTTCTATCCATTTGGTGAAGAAGTCAGTGGATGTGAGGATCCACTTATGTCGAGCTGAGGAAGATGGATGAATTTCTCCAATGAAGTCCAGCCCCCATTGTTGAAAAGGTGCCTCAACTCTGATAGGATGTAGGGGTAAGGGAAGGATCTTTCTCTTGCCATCAAAGATTTGACACTAATGGCAAGACATGACCAGCTTCTGAGTGTCTGGGAAAAGGGTAGGCCAATAGTAACCTGATCTGAGAATTTTTTTTGCTGTGGTCTTCCAGTAGAGGTGTCCTCCACATTCACCGTCGTGCAATTCATGCATGACTTTTCCTGCATCATCTTCAAGCAAACATGTAGACCCTAAAGTCTTTTAAAGCTTTCACTAATGCTAAGGCTTGCTTCTCCATGATGTTATAATTGAGAGGAGCGTCTCTTAAGGCCCTACTAAAGAAGGATATTGGTTTTTCTTGTCCCAAATCATTCTTTTGAAGTAAAACTGCAACTATTGTATGGTCAGATGCAAAAGAAAAAATGTAAAAGTCTTTGCTGAAATCTGGGCTAATCAGGACTGGTGTTTGGGTAAGAGCTTGTTTGACCAGTTCGAATGATTGTTTAGCTGGTAAAGTCCATTTTACACCCACGTTTTTCTTAAGCATGTTTGTAATGTTTTTTAATAGCTTCGCAAGGTTGGGAATAAACCTTCTCAAAAAATTTATCTTTCCAATGAAGGATTGCAATTCTTTGAGGCTTCTAGGATGGCTAATTTGCAATATGCCATCTATCCTTGTAGGGTCTATTTTGATTCCTTCTTCTAAAATTATATGACCAAGAAGTTTCCCTTCTTGGAGACCAAAGAGGGTCTTCTTGGGATTCAGTGATAAGCCAAATTTCCTACATTTCTCAAAAACCTTTCTTAGGTGAATCAAATGCTCTTCATCAGTTTTTGAGAAAACAGTTATGTCATCAAGGTAAATAATTATAAAATAGCCAATATCTTTAGAGAAGGCTATGTCCATGGCCCTTTGGAAAGTGGCCCCTGCATTCATTAATCCGAAAGGCATTTTGACATACATAAAGGTGCCCCAAGGTGTGGTAAAAGCAATTTTGATTTGATCACTTGGGAACACCAACACCTGATTGTAACCTGAGAACCCATATAATAGGGATATTCTTCTTGACTCAACTACCCTTTGAAGTATATGGTCCATTTTGGGCAAGGGGTAGTTTTCCTTCAAAGAGGCTCTGTTTAAATTTATGAAGTCAATACAGAGCCTGATTTCCCTGGTTTTATTTTTAACAGAAACTAAGTTTGATACCCATTCTGAAAATCTAATGGGTACTATGATCCCAGCATTATACATTTTCTCAATTTCTGCCTTAACCAAAGGTAGTAAAAGAGGATTTATTCTCCTTAGTTTTTTCTTGAAAGGCTTTTGATTTTCCTTCAAGGGAATTTTATGCTGGATGATGCTGTTATCATATGATTTCAAGTCTTTGTATTCCCAAGAAAACACATCTTTAAACTCTTTGAAAAGCTCTATGTACTGCAATTTTATGTGGGTTGGGAGGGTGCTGGATAGCTTGATCATCTTGGGTTCTGCTAGATTGCCTATGTTAAGTTCTTCTACATTTGTTTCCACAGGCTCCATTCTGGGTTCTTTAGCTACATCGTTGAGATCAAACAGGTGTTCTAAAGGTGTGAGACCTCTTGGGATCTTATCATTTTTGCATTGTAAGACTTCCAAGTCTTCTTGGTCTTCATTGTTCACTACCTCTGCTTCAAAAGGATTTTCGCAATGATTTATATCAGTAGGATATGTCATTTCAGCCTCTGGGATTTGTTCAATATACAAACAGTTTTCTTCATGGCTAGTTTCTGGTGTTGGTATGCTGAAATCATTTTCTGATTTCAAGAAATCATCTATCTGTTTGTCAGATTCAAACACCTACCAGTGATCTTTGTTATCAGGCATAGTAGGTCTGTGTTTCACCTTTATACTGAGTTGTTCATTTATTTCAGGTACTTGGCAATTGCTGGCCATGAAGGCAAGTTCATTTGCTAGATGATTCAGTGCTCTAGGAATGAAAATGAGTTCATATTTTTCGAAAGTTTTTAGCAGGTCTAGGGCAGAATTTCGATATTCCCTAAGCCTTGGATTCTTGGCTGAGTATTCTCCTTTGATTTGTTTGATGATAAGTTTAGAATCTCCTAAGATAGATATCCTTTGGGCTTTTAACTGTTTGAGCAATTGTAAACCTAGGAGGAGGGCTTCGTACTCAGCGATGTTGTTAGTGCACGGGAAATCTAATTTGTATGAAAAACCCTGATTTGTGTTCTGAATCCAGACACGTGCCCCTGCACTAGTTTTATTGTAGGATCCATCGAAATTTATTGTCCAGAGTATGTTTGACTCATTTTCACTTTCTTGTTGCTGTTGATTGTCAATATTTTGAAGTTGATTCAAGGTAAGATTGGATTGTTCTAGTGAATTGATTGGGTCCATGTTTTCTTTACCTTGTTGAGTAATTTCATCTTCGTTACACAAGATAAAGGAGTCTAAACTTGATTGAATAGAATAGATTGGAGTGTTGTTTGGCCTTTCCATGTTACTCACCATGTACTTCATGTGGGATTCCCTGTATAATCTTCTGTTTTGATTGAAAATGGGGATGGTGGCATAAGACATGTCCATTTGAAGGCTGCCCTGAAGTTTGGCTCCCCATGATCTTGATAAGAGCATGCCACACTTAGGGGGAATATCAGCTACAACTATATCCATAACTAGATTCTTGGCAGGGATCTGAGCTAGATTAACACATAAATCTTTGATTAAACCCAAACATTTGACTCTGCTTGAGTCAAAAGAATACAAATCTTTGTATGGTTTAGTAATTTCTAAGCCTAAGCTTTCCATTACTACCTTGGGCATGAGATTGTGCGAAGCTCCAGAATCTAGCGAAGCTCCGTAATCTAACATGGCACACCGTAATCTAACATGGAATTATGTAGAATTTTATCGGGTATGTTCACTAACATAGTATGGAGATCATCCTTCTTGATATTTCCCTTCAACCCTGGGCCAAACAATGTACCTTCGTGTTTTTTCATCTACTGTTTATGTCGTATCATTTCCTAAGTTTAAAGCTTTCAAAACTTGGTTTTTGTACACTTTTTGGGTTACTAGTTCAGCTAGGGGGATGGTAATTTTTATCTTAGCAATCTCTCCCTCAAGGCTGAAAGGAATAATTGACTTGTTGATATTTACATCTGTTTTTTCAATTGGATTCTTTTCAGCAGCTTTGATTTGCTGAACCTTGCTTGAACTAGTGAGAGGAATAGTTTTACTAGGACCACGAGCTGAAGTGCTAGGGGTGCTTTGTTCAACATTTGGCTGGATTCCCTTGTCTTTATCTAAATCTGGTTTTTTGGCCGAAATGTTGGTTTTTTCTGCTGTCCTCTTGGGCTGGTTTTCTACGTTTTTCTTGACAACAGTGCTAGTATTCTTATCTTTTGAATTCTTTATACTTCCCTTGCTCCTAAGATCATACTGTTTGTGTACCTCCATGATTGCGTTTTCAAAACCCAATCTATAGTCATCAGAATCTTCATAGGTGTTTGTATTTTGATCATTAGAGAAGAAACCTTGTTCTTCCTCAGTGAGGAAAACATCATCCCCACTGTCTGATCCAATCAAGTTTACATGTGATTCTTCCAACCTTTCCAGCTCCCTCTCTTCCTCATATTGATCTACATAGTTCTATTGAAAGGGAGGTCTAATTTGTTGGTCGCTTTCCTTTTGCTTATCTTGATTGTTATATCTTCTATAATTCTGATTTCTATTCCTGTTTTGATTGTTTTGAAGTGTAGTTTGGTTTTGATTTTCTTGTGCTTTCTTAATTATGCTCATCTCTTTCATCATTTCTTCCAACATTCTCTCCATTTTTGAGCTTGAAGTAGAGGGAGGGGATTACTCTCTGAAAGATAATCTCTTTTCAGTTTTCATTCTTGCTCTCTTTTCTATTAAGTTGACTTCCACAGAGGATCACCCCTTTGCATATCTTCAAGAGTTGCAAAATCTCTTTCTCTTAGTGAATAAGTCATGTCAGAGTCAAATCCTCCAGGAAACTTGTTTAAGGCCGAGCCTTGTGGAGGTTTTAGTTATGGGGAACGTGAATTATATACACTGTTAAATCTAGTATAATATGCTTGTACACTTTCCCCAGGGTTCCTACAGAGATTGTTGTAATCAGCAAGGACTTGGAGAGGATTCTTCTTTACTTCCCATTTGTTTAGGAATGTTTGATGGAAGGCTTGGAGATCGTTAATACTACGGGGGGCTAAACCTTTAAACCATTTTCTTACTTCTCCCCCTAAGCTCTGAGAAAATAATCTAAGTTTGACAAAATCATCATCAATTTCAATTTGGTCAAAATAGTCATTCATCTTATCCACATGTTGTGATGCAGTTGTAGCATTATTAGCATCATATAATGGAATTTTGGACTCATAGTCCTGTGGGAGATTGACTAGTGGTACAGTAAGGGATAAGGGAGCATACCATGCTGCCATGATATGTGGTGGGGGTGGATTCACAGGTGGATTGACAAAAGGGAAAGCAGGCTGAGGTGTGGTGGTTTGAATAGTGGATGTAGGATGAGTAGAAGTGGATGGACCCAGAGTAGACTGTTGAGCTGACCTTGGATGAGAGACACCTAGGTTGTGAAGGAAATGTAAATCAGGAGGTGTTGTTTCTCTACTACCAGGGTGTTTACTTGTCTCTGGGGATGAAAGTGAAGATTCAGAGTCTAACTGGATTATATCATCAAATGACCTAGTCCTAAAGGGTTTTACTAGGTAAACTTGTGATTGTTGTAGAGCTGAAAGATTTTCAGGGACTGAATTAGCTCTCAAGGGTGATCTAAAAACAGTTGATAATTTAATCATGGGAGACTTCCAAAGGATAATTTCTGGGTTATCAACTATCTTGAGTGGATTAGGGTCTGGATGGGCTCTAGTGTGAATATTTTTAGAAGCCACTATGCTGTGTTTTGAGACCTAACTAATAAGAAAAGTTTAACCAGGTATGATAATCTTTGAGAGGTTAACTAATCTGTTTACACAAATCTTAAACCTACAGTCCTCTAACTGAGTTTGAAAGATATTATAATGATAAAGGTTCTTCCCAGTGGAGTGTTGAGGTCTGTTAAGGATTTTGGAGTCGCCAAGTGGAAGTTTTTAGCTCCTAAGGAGGTAAAAGGTTTTGTGGTCCACTACCATGTTTATTATGAAGCCAAACTTGAAATGTTTTCGGGTTTTTCTGAGTTATTTTTGTTTTATAGGTTAAGAAAGTGTTCTAAGTCTGATTTTGCACTTAGCTAAGGTGTTCAAACAAACAGAGTTGCTCTTATGGCTTGGTAACTGGTTCCTTCAAGGTTTGGTAAGGCTTTACGAGAATCCTAAGGGTTACTTAGTTTGTCACTGATTCAATTAAGTCCTATCATGATTACCATTTGTTAGGCAGTGCTTGAGGAAAGTTACTTATGTTATACTAGACCTAAAAGTTCAAGAAAAGGTTTTGAAACCTCGAATTCTCAGTAGGGTCCCACCGTGATCGCCATTATGTTGGTATCCCGTGTTTTGACAGTTTGGAAAATCAAAAGACAAGGCAACATCAGAACCAATCTTTAGAGTTCCAGGATCTAGTCCTCCTGTTCTCAGAGAGGGATCTCTCAAATATTTTTTTGCAAAGGTTTATCTTGTTTGCTTTGGTTATGGATTTTAGACTAGTTATTAAGTGCAGATGTTTGTTTGGTTGGGTTGAGTTGATACAGCAGAACATGAAAGGTCTAGGAAAGATAGACAGAAAGAAAAAGTATCCGGTTCATTGGGCTATGGAGTCAAAATAAGGTCATGAAAAACTCATCAATGGATATGGGATATCAAAGGGAAAATCTAACTTGGCCACAGGATCCTTTGTTTTGGAATGCGATGGACATTAATGATTTGGAAAGAGAAGTTTAATTCTCAACAAAGGGAACTTGAAAAAATAACTTAACAATAAAGAGATATTTGATAGACAGGGCTAACCATAAATTATACAAACATTCTTTAAGAAAATAATGACTTCAAGACAAATTTTAAAATGAAATCTAAGATTCGGGGAACTCCCTATTTCCTCAAAGATTTTATTTTAAAGGACTTAGAAAACATAAAAGATTCACTGATAGCTGCATTCATAAAAGAGGGAACACTTAAATAACAACTATGCTTGCAACTATAAAGACCTTCAAAACAACTGTTCAAGCAAGGGAAAAGGGTAAGATCAAAACCGACCTCTTCGATTAACTTAAGACAATGGTACTTCAAAGGGAGACTTCAATAACAGCTTTCAATTGATGGCAGACAAGCAGGGAGAACCATAAATCATGTTGAAACCAACTATTTGAGCTATCAAGGAAATAAACAAGCATGAAGACTAAAGAGAAGGTTTAAAGCCTCTAAAATACTTCAGCAGAAGAAAACATAAAACCGTGAAGGATGAACAGGTCTAAGGTGCTTCCAGGAGTCATTTCTTAGCCTAAAACTTTCAACCTACTGTAGTAAGAGATTATGAGACATAATGAAAACAGGAGAAAACATTTAACAGTTAGAATACTTCACCAACAACCAAGCTCATGAATCCAATGATAGAGCCTTCTCATGAACGGGCATGCAACAGCATCATCAAGACATCCAAGACTTCAATTTGTTTTCAACTTCAACAGACTCGTATATTTATTTCAGAGAGTTTCATTGTTACAACTTGTGATCAAACAACAACCAACAACCAACAATTTCTCATCTTCTACAAAAGTATTTATAGAAGAATGAGGAGGTGAGATCTGATAAAAGATCTGCTAAAGTAATTAATACAGATTCAAGAATTCTTGGCCCTTTGAGGGGCTCGATGAATAAGTTTACAGGTGGTTCTTTGTATTAGCTATTTTACATTAACTATCAGGTCTGCTGGAAAGAATTTTTTGACCTTTGAGGTTTGGCGTGAGGTTGAAATAACTCTACAGATATTTCTCGCATTAAGTTCCTTGCAGAAGTAACTTCTCGGCTGTGTTGAGGCAAAACATCTTCCTTTTCAATAAATTCGGCCCTGGTTTGAAAGGTTTGAGGCAACAGGTGGCGTTTAGTCGTTGGGAGGAATCAATTCGCCTCCTTTTTGTGGTGGTGGAGGGTTTTCTGATGAAACACTTTAGGTTTTCCTTCAAATTGTGTTTTTAGATCGGGGATTAGGCGTTTGATAACTGTCTTAGCCTTAATCCCCACAAATCTGTCCACTAATCTACTGTTCTGGTTCATTTTCAATCTTCAACATCTGATACTCTTTCTCTGCATTGATCTTCATGGTTTTTCTGTCGTGCAAGGCTGCGCAGGGTATGTAAGGCATCAATGCCTGTGAAAACATCAATATAACGTGATTTTAAACCCTGTGGATGATTTCCTCGGAGGAATCGAATAAGGGAGGATCGTCACCCTCAGTCGTTGAATCTTCTTTGGAAATGACGGAAGATACATTCAAACCTGCAAAAAAACACGAAAAAACGTTATATAATCTTGCGTATTTGGTTTACTGCATCGGGGACTGTGCGGAGGAGCGTTGGCCGTTGGATGGCATCATCCAACAGCTGGGATTTAATCTCAGAATGGTCAAAAAATCATGGGGGGAGGAGGATTAAATCAAACTCGTCGATTCACGCCGAGATCGACGGTCGGCGATGACTACGGGGGGTTCAGATGTACGGAGGAAAAATTTAGGGGGCATACCCCCGTAGTGAAACTGCGACGTTGATCTGATTCAGTTTGGACGGTCAAGATGAAATCAAGGGGCGTTGAAAGTTAAATGGAGGGAATCTGGAGGATGAGTTTTGGACCGTCGATCAGATCAGATTGACGGCAGAGATGTGATTTCTGCGTGGCGATGGCCTGTTTAGCGCTCACACCTTTGTTACCCATCGCACAACTCTGGTTAGCACTGACCGTTGGATCATCGAGCCCAGATCGGACGACTGTGGTGGATTTCGCTGCATGGCCTGGTTCGATCGTTAATGCACGGGGGCAAACTTTAATGCGCGGGGACGGCAGGTTTTAGAAAATGGTACGGATGACACGCGGCGTGCAGCGTATGGAATCGCTGGCCGACGGGAGAAAACAACCTTTGGCCCGAAGGCAGTGCAGAAAAGACTGCCGGTTTTGGGAAAACAGCGTACGGGAGGCGAGGACCACATGGTAAGCTACGCTCCGCGCCGTTGATCTGTGGATTGGATGAACGGCTGAGATCGCTCAACAATTGTACGGGCGGGTTTTTAATAAAAATAATGAAATGACGGGTTTTTAATTTACAAAGGAAAAAGGTGCATTTTATATGAGCGGCGAGGGGATCGTACGGTGGGCCCGATGGGACTGATCGCAAATTGCAAAAGTGAAAAACACGATGGCGGCTTATGTGATGGAAATGCGATGGATCGCATCGCAAATATTTGTGACGGCTCTTTGGAGGAAAAGTGAAAATTGCGATTTGCGATCTACGATAAGTGCCAAAGGGTTAAAACTTGGTTCCAGGGTGCGGGCGTATGGAAGAAAAGGGGCTAAGGGCTTAAGCTCGAGGGGCTTAAGTTCTATACATAAAAACATGTATTTTCATGGTTTTTGAAGGGTTTCTTGAAGGAAATGAAGGTTTCAGTAAGGTTAAAAAGTGGGTTTTTAACCTTATAAAAGGGATTTTAATGAAATGGAAAGGGCGAAACATGAAATTGTGGGTTTTTAATTGAAAATGGAGAATAGAAAATGAGGTTAGTGAGGAAGAAAAGGAAGGGGACCAAGGGGTTCTGCAACAGTATTCGAATTGGGATTTTTGAAGGATTTCAGAGGCTTTTAGGATGTAAAAAACAATAATGGATCTGGACAGAGGCATGAGGCTTTAGAGAGACTTCAAGAGCCAACAATTTTTAGTGATAAAATTGTTCCTTGGAGGCTCCAAAAAGATTTAGCCACCTTTTAGTATAACAAAATATTATAGGTGGCTAACACAACCTTCGTGAGAAACATTTGGTCAACATTTTTGTTCCCTCTCTTCTATATCCAAGAAAATTACATAGGTCATACATATTTCTAGTCAAGGAATAACATTAGAAACATAAAAAATTGACTAAAAGTGAGATATCAATTTGGATCCCTGTATAGTCCCTTTTTACACCACAATATTTTCAATGTATGTGGCATGTGTAGGATCATTTTGAGCTTCCTCAACAATTCCTTTTGAGAGGATTTCATAGCCAATATTACAACATATAATAGTAATATAAAATTACAAGAGACTACCCACATTCTTCCTTGTTCAAACACTAATAGTGGTTCTTTATTTTCTAGCTTAGGAATTCCTTAAGTCAGCCTTTCCCATATTCATTTGACCATAATATATTTTAACATTATAGCCATCCTACATCCTTTTTATCATAATACACCATACTTCCTCCTTGAATATTTTTTCAAAAATAAAAGGTAGGAATGGGCGCTTTCTAATAAAGTTTCCATGTGTAAGCCTCTTAACAATATGTTTTCGCCAAGTAAAACATGCTGGATCAGAGCTGGAAATAAACATTACACAATGTTGTTTGCTAAATTGTCATCTACGGGGCTCCAAGACTTCTCTCTGTTTAAATAAACCTATGAAGAATGAAGCCAGGGTCAACCAACATCCATACCATAAATAGAATGAATACCTTAAGCTAGTGAGAAATTTGGACACTTTCTATAAGGCTAGATAAACACCTCTCCATATCATTTCCTTCTAGGGATACTTCTAAAGATGGGGCTATTCATCACCTCTTATAACAGATTGACATACAAATATGAAATAATATACATAGGAATGTTATGGCCTCTATATTTCCTCCACCACAAAAAGATTTCTCACTAGAATGTGATAATGAATTTGCCTTTATCTTGCTAACAAAATTGATATTAATATAAAATTCCACCAGTATCAAACACGTGCATCCCCCTCATGTCACAATAATATAAATACATCATTGATATTTCTTGTTGAATAATTCTAAATAAGGGATGAACCAATTATACAAAACAAGCTTTCTTATTGTTGAAACTTGCAACATTTTCTCTTCGTCCTTTGCACGAAAATGTTTTATTGTACTTAACTTCCATCGAGTGTAATATTGGCCAAAACAATAGATCTGCATAGGAATAACATGAAACCTAGACATTATACAACCTTGCACATAAAGCATCTGTGAAAGTTTGAACTTAAAATATTAGGGTTGAAAATATTGAGATATACCAACCAATCCAATCCAATCCCTCTACATGGGAAGAAACTATACTAAAATTATCCTAGGATGTATGCTTCATATGTTGTTCTCCTCAAACAAGTCTGGCAAGGCCAAAGTCTCTAGGAAAAAGAGTTGTATATGTAACTTGGGACTGTCATAATGATGCAACATAGGCCTAAAAGCAACCTCTTCAAGTGGTTTGTACACCCATTTGACACAAATCCTCACATATGTTGGAAACCTTGATTCACATTTTCATTTTTGTATTCCCAAGTAGTTGGATCAGTATTAGATCCTCCAAAATATAATGACCTAATACATTCCATGAAATTTATAGGTTGCATAGTTATAAAAAAAGAGTGATATACATGGTGCTATGGTACGAAAAAAACATTGGTATCATTGAGGCAAACCAAATAGTTGCCACTTGAGATCTTGTCCTATAGTGTTGTTCCCACATACAAAGATGTAGCCACCCAAGATCTCATTTCTAGGGAGCATTTCTAAAGATGGAAATTTCTTGAACTTATTTTAAAAGTTATTTTTGGTGTAATAGTTGTTGTTATAATTAATGCCATGTCTTAGATCATTGGTTTTTGTTAGCTTCCTAAATATTCCCATTTAGTTTCCCCCCTCTCTGTTTCACTTATGGATAGAACGTTTTAGGGTCTAGACTGCTAATATTGTGATTTTTTCCTCTCATTTGTTTGAATATAGTGGGAATTGAGGAAGACAACATCTAGTTCTGATCCTCTGAGCTCAGGCCCCAAAGCTCCTCCATCAAATTCTTGAACGTTGAAGATTCCACCATCTTCCAAAAATTAACTCAAACCGATTTAATCTCCAGAATTATATTCTAACCATTGCAAATGATATACCATGAAAAGAAATAACTATTACATTCCATATATTGTGGTTACAAGTGTTATGCTCCAGTCACATTTTGAAATGCAAGTTGCGGGTCCAAGAATTGTGCACAGATCACAGTCTTAATTCCTATTGCAAGTCGCAAGAATAAATAACAGTGATATGGCTTTTATATCTCATTTTTTTAAATATTAATCACACTTCATGCCCTAAGTGTAATTCATATTTAGATATAGTGGTTTTCGACGCTAAAAGAGATTGCTATGACCTTAGACGAGTCACCATTCAGAGTGTCAGTGGAGGTCGCAATCCATGATTGTAATTCTAGTGTGGAAGTGTGATGAGTGACCAATAAATAAGCTGTTATCACAATCCATGGTTCGATACTACAGTTGGAATTCATATTGAATGTGATGACAAATGGATTGTATATACAATAAAATTCCAATATTCTAATGCACAAGCTAAAGGATTTAAGCCACAAAAGAGCCTTACCACAGAGGATAAAAGGGATATGCTTACCAAGATGGCTTGTAGGACTTTAAAATGTTACTTAATCATAAAATATACAACACACAAATTAGCATAATCCCTTTAGGGTGAAACTATAAGCCCTTGAAAACATAAATCCATGCATGATTTATTTTGGAGATAACATATACATACAATTTGGGTTTTGGTTAATGCATCGAGGCCTTGAGTACAGATGTAGGGTAAAATATTGAGACACAAACTTGCTGGGAAAAGGTTTGGTTAGATGGGCTCATGATGGGAAATCCTTGGGATAAAATGGAGGATCGATGTCATAAAATAACGAACAAAAGCAATTTTTTACTGTTTCGGTGTATAAATACAAGGGAGGAAGGCTCATATTTAAGGCTTGGAGGATTACAAGAGAAGGTAATGGACACCTGAAAAATAAAACAATACAATTGAGTTTTATAGTCACACCCAATATTCGAAGGAGGTCACAAGGGGAAAACACACAATTTTTTTATCATCTGTGACAGGCTTAGTAGAGGTCACAGGTCGCACTTACAAATGACAGTGGAATGGCATTGTGTATTGAGAGTGTGATTTGTGACTTGGAGGCATAGTGTGCAGGACTAGTCGCAGGTTACAAATGTGATCTGGATTTTTTGCGTGCGATAGAATAAGTATTAGTCACAATTCAAGGCTTTAAGTGTAGGTTGCAACCTGAGATTATAATTCTACTACAAATTGGGGCTCAATGTGTGATTGAAGGATGCGACTTATAAAAAATTTCAACGTAGCTATAGATAGCAAGCTTGTGCTGAAGACTTTCATCACCACATATACAACAACTAATTTTCTTATTGTTTTGCATGATATGCTTTGGGAAATGTTTGAATGTCAAAAAACTAGTCCTATAATCATGACGATGTCCATTCTTTGGCATCTTCAAATAAAATTATTTTTGAATCCAACTTGATTTGACCATGACAGTATAAAATTTTGAGCTTAAAATAGTGTATGGATGCATTTGGTGATATACTGATATTATACAAGCTCTATGGTCTCATGGCATGCTAACAATATCAAAGAGGACAATATCATAGAAAAGAGGGTTGATCTTCATCAACAAAGCTCGCTATTTCCCAATTCATCCTGATACTCCAACCACAACCACAATTTAACCAAATTAAATGTTTCTTTCACTCCAACTCCTTCATCTTGGAAATATGTACAATGTAAAAGCATCTTGAAATTTTGCAAAGAAATTCCATGTGGAATTTTTAGCCATCAGTTCCACTTTAGAAGCAATGTTTTGCTACATAGTTTCCACCTTCAAAACCTGTAATAAAAAAACCTCTCCTTAAGATGTCTTAACATATCCTACCTTTAATCTCGGGAAACCTTAATCTTGCACACCCTTAAAATCATCGATTACTTCTTGAAACATACAACTATTAATAGAAATATTGTATTCCAATGAAAATACCCCATCTACTACTTAATACATTTGTGTCAACAATTGGGAAATAATTTAACTCACAAACCCCTCTCATCAACATTCGGTGAAATATTTCCTTCATCCTGGAAATATATCCATTTGCATTGGTATTTTAACCTTGTTGTAGGGATATTTTTGTATTCAAGTTCATATAACTTGGCCTTTTATTGCCGATAAGACAAGGAAGAGCGAATTTCAGTATAGATAAATATTTTCCTACAATGCATCTTCTCACTGGTTTAATTGTGTAGTACCAATATCTCTTATGCAGACTTTCAACATCTAAATTGTCAAAACATCCATTCTTTCGGGGGAATCATTCGTATAGATAGGAATTTTTCTTTTGATTCCTTATATTTAAGTTCCAAATATGATGTGGATGCCCCATATTAACCTAGACCCACATGATATATACCTTTATTTGAAAATTCCTTTATTAAAGGTGACAATCTAGATACATTTCTTGAAGGAGTGGTTGGAAAGGAATATCTCTAACCATATTGATATGTATCCCACCACACCCCTATAACCTGAGTACAAGTATATCCTATGTAGGGTTTCTTAAATACACTTTCTATTTGAACAAGACTAGTTCCATCAGAACTATATTTTCTAGTAACATGTGATGTAGGTGGCCCCATACTTCCACTAGTAGGAGATGGTTTGTATCTCAGAGGGTCATCTTCTAAGGAAAATATGGTTGATATTTTCTTATATACTTTAAAATGTTTCATTTCTCCCAACAAATTTTGTTTGTCTTCAAGGAAGGAGGTCTCAAGGGTTGAATGGTAAGCTACAAACAATACATATTGAACAACATGTTTGAATTTCTTCAGTTCATCATGACTTTCACCCATAATTAAACCTTGATGTATTTTATAGCCTTGCTGACATAGTATATACTTCCCTAAAATATCATTTTGGTCCAATTTTAGAATTTTCCAAACCCTAGACATGCAAAAGGTGCACATCAATGTAATTTTTATAGTTTCTTAATTCATAACATAAATGGAGAAGCACCACCACGAATCCTTTGAATGAACACAAATGCCATAAATCCTAATTCACAAGAATAGAGTAGGACATGTACGCATAGGCAATGTTCCATATAATATACAAGAAACTATATTATTAATTATAACCGAGTTATTTACATATTATAACTAGTTCAAGCCACAAGTATAGTCAACAATACTTTGAAAAGCACAGGGGGGCCCAAAATTTTGTTATACAGGCTAAAATTTTAGATGTTGTTGTAGAAGCTACAACAATTGTTGCACCACTAGTAGAATCCAACATCTTTGGCTATGTCCTATAACATATCAAGTTTCTTCAAAATTGCAAGGAAGTATTGAATCAAATACTATGGGTACTACCTAAGTTACATGACCCTTTACAAATATGCCCTTCCTCTACATCCCAACTAGGTTTCGTCAATCTTTACACATTAAAACAAGAGATCATACATGTAAGCCTTTGATGGCAGTGTAGAGAGAATGAAAAAGGGCTTGTTGTATTCATAAATTTTAAAAGAGATTTCTAGTGTTGCTCTGCTACCAACATGTTTGTTCAATAACCCGAAGAAGTCACTCAAGAAATCACAAGTATTGTTTCACTGGAAGAAGCCCTGTTCAGTACCTCTGTGAAGTTGCTTGCATCACCTCTCTGCATAGGAAACCTTTCACAATCCTTTCCCATTTATTCGCTTAATTTTCTCTTTTGCGTGCACATCAACATCATTTATTGGGAATTTATTTCACTAGGGTAGATGAGGGATCTCGATTTATTTTATGGATAAGAGAGATTGTTCCTTGTTTTTAGAAAATAAAGGATTTTATGACATAGGTTTTTCCCTCACGACTCATTTCCAAATCATATCTCCAACTGGCATGTGGATAATTAACACATACCATTGAAAAATTCGAGACCATGTTGGACACAATGTTCTGGTTGTAGATATAGGTCACATGAACTAATTAGGGTTCTCCATGAGCACATGTTTGTATTTTACTCATTTATGGGTAATACTCAAAAGGAACAATGTTTGGGACACATTTTTTAGTATGAAATATTTTGGAAGGTATACCAAAAAGACCTCATTTAAGTCACAAGTGACTAGTGACTCTAACAACAAGTGTGATTGCTCATACTTCAGATCTACACAAATATGTGAGAAAAACTGCGAAAACAATGGATGTATGCAAATATAAAAGCATAGACAACAGATATAAAAACTGATGTAAAACCAAATATTGGAAAATCTTTTGAAAGAAAATAATTATAGTAATACACCTCGTGAATAATATTTACAAAAGGCATAAGCTCCCCTCAATGAGATGGGTCCTTTGATTTCCTCGTCGATTAAGGATTTAGATCTTCCACTCTCTTAATTGTGTGTAAACCTAGACAATGTAGAAATAAAAAATGGGAGCTCGAATGGTATGTGATGATAATTTTGACGATGATCATGATCATGGTAAAAAATAGATGAAAAATTCTCTTATTTATAGAAAGTATTGGGTTGATCTCGAAAATAGAGAATAATAAAATATTATTGACCAAAATCTAGATCTAACCGCTTGGAATTCTTTATTATATTTTTTGAGAGGGAAAATATATTTAAAATTGTTAAATACACTTATTTAAAAATAATTAACAAACAATTGTTTTTTTAATTATTTCGCAAATAATAAGAAAGGTGTGAAAATGAAATAATTATTTCAAATATGGAAATAAGGAATAATAAACAACTAATGATTTATTTAATTATTCCTAAGATATTTAGTCAAATGTGACGAGGAATATTCATTAAATAATGATTTAATAACTATTCGTACAAATAAATAAATAAATAATGGTTTATTTAATTATTCTCATGGGTTTTAATCGAAAATAATTTAATAAAAGTGGTTTATTAATAGTGAAAGTGATTTCACTATGGTAAAATTAATATCACATGGTGTATTTCGATCTACCTAGTTAAGAATGGAATGTGGGGGGATACCTGAAGGGCCACCCCCTCATGACATCTGAAACATCTTACACACACCCGAGAATCACTTTTACAATATGTTGGATCACCGGACCATGAGGTGTATGGGTCTTAATCACGCGGTAATGAGTTGGGGTCGACCACGTGAGAAACAACTAAGTCAAAGGGTAAGGATGATTCCTTTTGCTTGATCGGAGGTACTGAAAAATAATGAAAATTGGAACCAATGTATACCACCCTCTAGACTGTTCTTTTGGAATGAATGTGCCGAAGTCGATAGAAGAGGGCCCGTGAGAGCTGAGGCATTAAGGAATCCTCAACTAAGGCACGAGGAATCATAGTAAAGTGACTACTAGACTGACACCGGGGATGATAATGGAGGAAGATAAACTGAGAGGTGGATTGATGACTTCCTTTGTTAGAGCATAAAATGCATGGTTTACCTGCAACAACTGACTTGATTCCATAGGGATGGTCAAGTACTCAGAAGGAATCTTTTCGATGATAGATAGTATAGCTGGAGGTCAAGAATAGAAACATGGGATGACTGTGATGCAAATATGGATGAAATATTGTAATAGGACATAATGGGACTCAGAAAAAACTCTATAAATGCAAGGGTAACTCATCTCGGATGCTCTAAACAAAGGTGAATTCATGATGCTACCACACAGGATAGGCCAAGGTGAAACATAAAACTATGAGTAAATAAGGGTTACCCATGACAAAAATCAACACACGAGAGGAAAAGTGCCAAGGAAAAGTGTTACCTAAGTAAAACAAGCTCATATGAAGAGATTCAGTCTGAATTGGTGACAAAGGGAAACTTCATGGAAAAAATGGCTTGCAAGTGAAGTGTAAAATTACCAAAAACAAATATAGATCGATTATAGAACTCGGTGAGATATTTCCAATGTGTCGACGGTTCGTCAAACTGAGCTATGGTTTGGTTGCAATGGGCGATGTAAATAATTATGGTTTTTCCTATAAAAGGGCAATCTCACCTCCAAATCCTATTCATTTGCTAAGTGAGATGTGGAGAATTTGGAGAGGAGGATAAGGCCCTAAATATTTTGGAGATCGTAGCGGAAAAATTGACCATCATAATGAGGATCTACGAATTTTAGGTAGGTAACCTTGCTTTTCTAAGGATGGCCTTAATGCTTC
Organism: Pinus albicaulis; assembly: GCA_034641835.2. Taxonomy (NCBI): domain Eukaryota; kingdom Viridiplantae; phylum Streptophyta; class Pinopsida; order Pinales; family Pinaceae; genus Pinus; species Pinus albicaulis. The sequence goes on along the minus strand of CM076584.1, from coordinate 972,217,191 downwards.
TTGAGAGGATGGTTCTTGGTGAAGAATGAAGGAATATTTGAAGTCATGGTATCAATCATATACAATATGTGATGTGTATATGCCTTGCCGGAGTGACCGATAGGACAAACTATCTAAGGGATGAGAGGATAATGGACCATACCAAGATCTCTGGGGTCTAAGCCAACACTTATGTTAAGTGAGAAGGTGGCTAGGGGTTCCATCATGCCCCCAACCATATGTGGTGGAGGGTAGTGATTTGGTATGCAAAGGTGGGAATGGTGCCCCTAACTAGAGGAGTTTGTGGAGCACCATTGTGTTGCAAATGCTCAAATAATGGATTCAATCATTCAGTACAATTGGCACAATATCCTCTAGAGGATGATGAGGAGATTTAGGCGCATAGGTTCCCCACATTTAACATGCTATGTACATGCCAAATCTATTTAGATTATTGGAATCTAAACACATTTTTATGATGCGGTTCACCATTTGTTTATATTATGGTTATTTTCTTCTAGGAAGAATGGATAGATATAGATAAAGAAAGGAAATAATGGATTACCTATCTCATTTGGCATTGCATATATTAATCAAATGGATTGAATTTCTATGTTCTCATACATGTTGTTCCTATAACGAAGAATGGATTCATCTCTAATGAACTAATTCACATCTAGAAAACATGGTGGTTGAACAAAAACAATGTCAAAAGGACTGGGTTGTTGGTGTAGGATGAAGGAATGATTCAATGGATCGTCCCTGGAGTGATATGAAGTGATATTAGACTCTAGAGGTTCTTCCAAAATTTTATACATGCTCTTTCAAGGATCCCTATGTATTTTACTTATATCAGACGATTGAGGCCAATTGGCTTGGGTTGAAATCTAGGTTTCCTTTGATGTCAGTTCCAAAATTCAAGTATTAGCATGAATTTTAGTTGAAACCAACAGAGGAAGAGATTTTCTTGTTGGAAATGATTACTTTTGAAGGATATAGGGCTATTACAAAGGATACAACAAATGCCTAAATTTACTGAATTACATTCATAACATATGTTGAAACATGATTGAGGGATTTGCATGAGGACATGCAGTTGCTTCAGTTCGAGGCGGTTATTGGGTCATGGAATTGACATCATTTCACCATCATTTCCTTTCATTTTCTACAATTTTTACCTTTATAATCACATCCTTTTACTCCATTGACTACCTTTTCGACCAATGTATGTTATCCCTTCATGTCACCTTAATTTATGTAGTTTTTCTTGTATATTGATGAGAGGTTAATTTTTCTTGGGTAACTTTACTATTCAAATTATAATGAGGATGTTTCAGGATAACTCATCTATTTGGGATGTTTCTACTCTCTTTTTCCTAGGAGATGTAGCACTACTTCTCCAAGGTTTTGCAATATTGACACACTAGGCCAGGATCTATTGTTGATGTTATGATGTTTCTACTATATTTCATCTTGATAAATACTCTATTTATTTGATTTATTTTTCAAGATTCAACATGGGCGCTGCTAATCATCTAGGTAAATAAAGATTCTTATGTTAGCAATGATTGGAACACTTTTGAAAATTTAGACAACTTGGCTGTGATAGTTACCATCCCCCATTTTGGTCTCTCGCTAAAATGAATATTTTATTACAATATCACTTTTATTTTCTGTAGAAAATTGTAATTTGTTAATAAGACTCTTAGTTTTAACAAATTGGGAATCAAGAGATTCCCATGGATATTTTGGCACTGAGATTAGACAAGATGAGTATTTATAAAGACATACACCCTATTCCTTATGTATGGTAGGCACCATCATCTTTTCATAAATGTGCATCTTGTAATTTTTTAGAATTTAATGTAATATTTTATTGGTTTATGGCATATTTGTGGTTTATTTTACTGGCCTGCGAGATGTGAATCACCAAATACCTACTAAAGAGGAAGGGCCTTCCTCTTTACCAGGGATTTTTTGTTATAGAGGTAGTGCAACAGTTATATTTTAACTCGCATATTATGTTTAATGTTGTTATGATTTTAGTTATCCATGTTACATACCCTTACTGATATCAAAGTAACTAATTATTAGAATAGCTTGCATAATACTTGATATATATTGCTCATGTCGTATCATAGTTCTTGTATTGATACATCATAACCATGTGTTGGTATTGTTCAATCACTGCTACAATTTTCCTAGTTGCTAAAACAAAATCTTAGATTGATTGTTATTATCTGTGTTATAGTGCGTTACATAGTCAATGGTTTTGGTGATTGTGATTTGCTTGGTGGTTGTGTGATTGTGATTGAATGTTTGATGTAATTGATTTCTAGGAGCGCTATTTTATTTTCTTGCAAGAGTTATCTAGAATAATGAAATAATGCTTTATTCTACAAGAGTGATTTCATTTATTGTATTATAAGTATAGTGATTAATTTCTGAAGAGTTTGGCAATGGTGCCTTTGGTTTATAAGGGTGAACAGTTAAAAATGACCTTTGATTTGTTTGAGTGTCATTATCTTATAGAAATAATTGTGTAGCGATAAATGTTAGTTATTATTCTCTACCTCCATATAATGTGCACATTAACCTTGAAATAAAAAAACCTACCTTGCTTGAAAATTTATGTGTGTGTAATTAATCTATTTTAGTAAAATACAATTAATTTCCCACCATCTACTACAGTTTCTAGTTTCAAATCCTCTATGTTCAGGCTTATTCCTAGGAGCCTTGGGCCTCCCTTTCACTTTCATAAAAGCTGAAATTTTGGGAGGAATACCCTATTGTGTACTTTGACTCAATTTTCAATTCCTTAGCAGGTATTAACATCTTATTTGGTATGTGCTTCATTTGGTCATCAATATTAGAGCACACCTATCCTACTCATCCTTTCCTCCCTTCGGATACTATGATTCATTAGTGATCGAGATGCCATTGTAGTGGAGGAGGGAGAGGTAATGTCGGAGGATCCAAAGCTCAATTTTGGGGTAAAGCCTCAACATGCCACTACCAGACTCACACACCCATAGAAATTGAAGCAGCGATTCATTTTGTAGAGGAGGATTTCTAGTATGAGCAATTGGGTATCCTAGACTTGGAATTGATGGATGGTATTGCAATGTGGATCCCTAACGAAGGGAATACTAGAGACTAGAAAAATCATTATTTGTACACTTTATATTTTCACTGGCATGTCAAAGAGTTCCTCATGGGCAAGGTTCTAGTTGACAAGCAAGAGACCAAGGACAATATTTTGTGGAATTTGGATGAATTCAAGCTATTATTGATGGACATTGAGGGAAGGTTTGTGTGTCTCAAATTACGTTCACCAGCAGTCCGAATAGTGCCACTCTCCAACAAGCATGTAGGTCATCCTATTGATCGAGAAGCTTCGCTATCTTCATGATTTTTAGGTTCCTTCTTGTTGGTTTTGTTATGATTCTTGACATTCATGTTCTTATAGTCATTATCATTACTATATTTTTGGTTGGTTTTCCCCTAAAATGGAGTAACTAGTTTCTTTTTTCCATAGGGCTCTCAAATTCTACTCAACTTTTGAGACTTTCTGCAGGTTTTCCCACTTATAGGACATCTTTCATCTTTATTAGTTTAATTCTATCACTCTTGAACTTTCTTGACACTGTTTGGTAAATAGTTATTGGGACATCTTTCATCTTTATTAGTTTAATTCTATCACTTTTGAAAATTTATAAGCACTTCTTAATAAATAGTTATTTTGTTTCTAATATTGTTTCCACAATAACAAGTGACTATACCTTTTTTCATATAGCAATAAAGACTTAATTTAAAAAAAATAAAAAATAAAAACAATTTAATTTTTGTTATTATTTAATTTCTAATAAATTTTATTTTTTAAAATATAGAATTTTAAAAATAATTTTTTTTTGAAAATAAATAGTGTATAGTTTTAAATATTTTATATTTATTGAAAAAAAAAATTATAACACAAATTGTAAAACCTTACACCTTACATTTTAAAAAATAAAATTTATTTTATAATTTATTTAAATAAACATGATTCTCTTACGCAGATTTGTTTGACAAAAGCATTGTCCCATCCCATAAATCTTAGGGAGACTTTTGAGCCTTAGCATCTTATAATTAGATTGGATATTGAAATTTTGTTCCATTGTGAGAAACTTTCCTATATCATTGGAATACTTCCAGAAAATAGCACACTTTGAAACTTCATGACACTTACAGAGACTTTGAAAAAGGACACTTTTTAAAGTCCAGGACTGTACAACTGTTATCTTAAAGTTTGGACTTCAACTGTGCCACTAAGATCTTGCACAATTTTGAGTTGACAAGTGGCTCTTTATATGTTTGGTTTTGGTTGGTTAAGTTTAAATTAAAAGTTTTATAAAACATCAATAACCACATATATTATAATGGAGGAGGATTTATATATTTTTCTCTCAATAATAAATAAAATATTTCTAACATAGCATAATTTTATCTTAATTTTATAGAAAAATAAAATAATTAAAAGTTAAAAAAAATTATATTTTCAATTTTGAGTGTGAGGAATTTGTATCATTTTTATATTTTTAAATATTTTAAGTAGACTCATTAATTTACATTACATATTTTTATAATATTTATTTTTTTTTATCAGTTTTGTTTAATCTAAAAAGATGTGCTGGAATTACAAGTTTAAGTGGTAATTTTACACTATTCAAATAAAATTTCAAAACAAGAAATTGAATCCATTTATTCAAGTTTTGAAATCTAAAAAACATTTACACCTCAAAAGATTTGATCTTTCTAAACTATTGCTACATCCCTAATTAAAATAAATCTATACTAATAGTAAACAGAAAATAAATAAATAAATAAATCATATATATATATATAAAATTCAAAAACTCTCATTTATATATATATATATATAATTCAAAAACTCTCATTTATATATACATTCATATATATATATGTGGTTCTCCGTATTCAACAACTTGTTATTTCATAAATTACAAATTTCATATCAAAACTTTATCGTTTTTTAATCATATTCTGTTAATGAACCAACAATTTCAAGATGCTCCACAAGTCAAGAGATATCTTTATTGTTATTTAATAATTACAATTATTAGTGGTATATGGTTGATAATATCAGATTACCAAGTTCAAAACTATTTTGAATTTGAAAAATAAGAGGTGAAAAAATTTACGCCTGTGTCCAATTTTCTCAAAATCGACAATCTAGAATAAGATCAGAGGTTGAAGATATCCATCTTAAATTTGATGCGATGTCAAGTACTTTTCAATATTCTATTCACAAAGCATGATTCAATGTGCAACTCTTAATGTAATGTTTTATTAAGCATCTCCTACCGTAAACGTGCAACTCTACATTAATATGGTTCAAGAAAGTCCTTGCTATTGACAAATTGGTTTCAATATTCAAAGTTTTTTATATTCACAAATTAGTTTCAATATTTAACATGTTCCAAGGGAATGAAGATGGTTTCTTTCAACAATTTCAATCTCAATCATGATGTCGAATGTAATAAAGAAAGATTTAGAATGAAATACATTAGAGCTTGGTTTTTAATAAAGAGTTAAAAAAATAAAATAGTTTACAGTGTTTATTTACAATTAGAAATAAGTATTGGTGTTGTTTACTAATGTCATAAATTTGCTATAATTATAGCTTTTTAATTGGAATTTAGTAAAAAATTCAAAAAATTAAAATGTTGGAGTGTTTGAATTGACTTTTTATGGTGGAAATGGATTTACCACCATCAAGAACTTCTAGGGAACCCAAAATCTTGAAGTTTGACAGAATTTCAAAAACTTCAGCCCGAATTTGTTATAATTTTGCCTGAATTTCTGATTTTCCGAGCTAATTGTGGGCTCTTTAGACTACACTATAAGTATTTCAGGTTGACTGATCTAATCATTAATCACACATCATCTAACATCATTTAATCTCACTTCCATAATAAAGATAATTATATTAAAAATCCCACCTTGTAACAATGGAAAATCTTATCGTACATTGTATTAGACTATTTTTTTTGTTATTCATTTAAATTTGGACTATTTCTCGATTTGTGAGTCATCCTTGCACATGGTACATGCTGATATTCTTTGTATCATTCTGAATTTCTAGGATGTCTCCACGAGATTGGTGACCAGTAAGGAAAAATATCTTTTCATTGATACTAACATGCAAGAGGACACTTCTCAGGAGATTGCATACATGTTTTCTATAAAGTACCAATCACTAGATAAAGGGTTTTCATACCTAGGTTTTTTTTTTTTTTTTTTAATTTTTGGTTTTCTCCTTATGAAGGCAACAAATTATTAAGTAAATGATTGGAGGTGGTTGATTACTAAATTTGAAAATAAATTGAGAAGTTGTACTTGGAGGTGGCTCTTATTTAGTGGTAGGTTGAAACTTGGGAGGGAAGCCCTGCAAAACTTGCTAGTATACTAAAGGTTGATTACAAGAATTCCAAATAAGTATCATAAATAAGATGAACGCTATTATGGAAAATTTTATTTTGTCAGGGAAAAAAGATGATAGAAAGATACATATTGTAAAAATCAAGGATGTAATGAAGTCAATAATGGATGGAGGATGGGGTTTAAAAAACCTTGAGTCATTTGTTTGGGTGTTGCTTGTTAAATCTATATGAAGGGTGCTCTTTGATGAATTTTTGTGGCATGAGATTATACTGGAAAAATATTTGAAAGATGAAGGGGAATTTGAATGGATTCAATCTCTAGAACATCCTAGGAGAAATTCGTATTTTACGTGGAATAGTTTACTTATTGTTCAGTCATGGATTACAAAGAAAATTCAATGGAGAGGTTGTATAGGGAAATTTGTTAAAGTGGGAGAATATGCCTTCATGGTACCATTAGTAAGTATAGGTTTTCTCAACAACTCATACGGTATTTAAAGAATAAATGTATATATTTTAGGAATCAAGTTACAAGGGTAGTTTCCAATAGATCTTCACTTCCACGGTGGGCATCTACTTCAAAACTGGGATTGTTGGGAGATTTGACTCATGAATGGAATGAGCATACAACGGATATTCATCAAGTCGGGGTCAATTTTTCATAGTAGGTTGATTCATTGGTATGGAATGGACTTGGTATGGAGGGATAAGTTTCGGTTCAAGAAGCATATAATCTTATATATGAGTCATTTTCCTCTAGGAACAGAGCATGGTGGTTTCAGAGAAATTGGAAATGGAATAACCCACTGAAACTCAAAATATTTTGTTGGTTGCTCTTAATGCACTAGGTACTTGCCTTGGAAAACCTAAAAAAGATATGATTTTGTGGGTTGAGATTCTGCACATATATTTTTAAGAAGATGAAATTGCTCAACGCCCCTTTTTACAATGTACCTTTGCTAAGGAGTTATGGGAAGGGATGTTACATTGATTGAACATACATTTTGGTTGGTCATATGATTCCATCGTGGATTTTTTTATAGGATTGGATGGAGAGGAATCCCATTCACAAATCACTTACTTACTTTATATTTTGGTGTATTTAGAGGAAGAGGAATGTGAAGATTTTTGAAGCTAAAGAAGCTTTTTTAAGTTATTGTTTTTCAGAGGTAATTGCTTACTATTTAGAGAGGGGCCTTTAAGTTAAAAAATAAAAGAACAGAATGATACAAGCACATGATCTAGCTAGTGTGTTCCCTAGTGCTTATTTTTATGGGGCTTTTTTCAATTCAAGTTGTGGAAGAAATGGATTATTATTACAATCAGATCGACATCATTCTAAGTTTTTTTGGAATAATGTACATGTGTCAAAGTCACATGATGAGTTACTAGCAATGTGGGGTACAACATACTTTGCAAAGCTACAATAGATTGACTTATTGACCATTTTTTGAGACTCAAGGGTCACCATAGATTCAACTAATGAAAAATCCGATATTGAAGTCCCTTCATTGTTATATTGGAAACAAATAACAAAGGTATTGGCTTCATATTTTACGCCAATTTCTTTCCATCATATTTATATGGAATCAAACTCTGATGTAGACAAGCTCTCAAAGAAAGGTATTAGGAATCATGAAGGATTCTTATACTATGAATAATACTAGGAGGAAGTCCTCATTGATAGAGGACACGTGTCTCTGTTTTCCATATAATTTCAATAATACTTGTTGTTCATTTATATGCTTCATTGTGGTTAATGTTTTGATGTCACATAGAATTGGAAATGTCTTAATATGTGCATGGTATATCATATATGTTTTGGTTTTTGAATATACAATTATTTGCGATGATTATAGACATATGTAAAAAAATTTCATTTTAATGAAAAGTTGTTGTTTCTTCTTTCTCTAAAAAATCATTAGCATTTAGAATAATATTTTAAAATTTTAATGAAGTAATGACTATAATTTTAAAACAAAATTGAAATAATATGATTATAATTAAGTTGATGTAGGGAATTTTACATTTGAAATCGAAAATGGAAGGTAATTTTTTCTCCAATTCATCGTTGCAATTAGCATGTTGATATGAATTATGGCATGATGAATAATGTCAAAATACTTGATCCATGTTTTGGTTTAGGACATATGTGCAGATATGGTGGTAGGAGATAATATGCTGAGAGGAATTTATGACATGAAAGAAAGGATACAATAGAGGAGATGATGGTTGGAGGTGCCAAAGCTTTCATGTTATGAAAGTGACCATGGTGATTTACCTTCTACAACTTGCCCCTAAAACCTTCCAAATATTTGGTGATATAGTTCTACTCTCAGGAGGTTATATTATGTACCAAGGACCCTGATAATTTCTTCTAGAATTCTTCGAGAGGATGGGATTTAAAATTTGTGAGACGAAAGGCATTGCAAATATCTTGGAGGATTCTAGTGCTTAACATTCTAGCTCTCACTAGAATAGAAACAATGGTGATGGACCAATTAAAATTAATATCATTGTCTATTTTGAACAGTCAGGTCAAGAGTGAGGTCATTTTTTGGCCTTATTCCTGTTCATCCAATTCCAAAATAGTCTTGGATCAACAATTGAGATAAGGACTCTCTCAAACTACCTAAAAACAATTATTAAAAATATAGGAAATAATCCAACTAGTATATTATCATATATATCCAATCTCTGGCCTGATAGAGATATCATCGTTTTTTTTAATTGAATATGTTTTTGGAATGTTATATTGAAATAATGATTTTTTCTATTAAATGTTAAAATTAAATTGTAGTAAATATTATTTTAAGATAAATCATTATTTATTTTAACATTAACATTTTGTGTTTTATAGCTCCCATGGTTGACTCAATTGGTCAATTACTTGTCGCATAAGCACCTCGCTATGAGAGGTCATGGGGTCAATTCTCCTCGACACCCTCGGGATTAGGCTACTAAATTTGTCGGCAGGACTGATCCCTTTGGTTGGATCTAGAAGATACTATTTCCATGGATGTAGTAGTCACTGATCTCTCGATTCCATGAAACACATAAAATAATGTGCTTTATTATTATTATTTTATTATATAATTTGGTCGTGTTGATAATAGTATAATATGTTCAATTATAGCCTAAAATTATCGGCCATAGTTAACAAAAAAAATCATATCCATGTATTGTTATAGGTTGATAACTATGGTTTAGAAAACCCAATCATGGTTTCATGGGAAAAGATGCTCAATAATTGTTAGCCATGGTCAACTGTATCCATATATAGATAAACCTTGACAACCATAGTCATCCATGTTTATCCTAAACTTATCTGAGTTACAAATTTCCATAATATACCAGAATATAACAAACATGAACAAGTTCAAATAATTGACCTCGCTCGTGTTCCTCAGATTTTGGGATATTCCCTGAATTTAAAATCAGAATAAGGATGCCCCAATGTTCATGTTCAAAATCACCCGTAATCAACCATGTTTAGCCATTATTAGTGATGGTTGAACATAGATAATCATGGTCAAACATGGTCTATAGTTTAACCATATTCAACCATGGATAAACTAGCTCAACAGTTATCAAGCTCATCCATGCTAAAAAGATTGAGATCGTAATGTGATGAAAAAAATTCAATGTCACAATGCAATGAATAATACTCAATGTCATAATGTGATGAACATATTTGAATATCACAATGTGATAAATAAAAAATTGACGTTACAATGTGACAAAAAAATATCGATATCACAATGTAATGAACCAAAATCAACATCACAATACGATAAAAAATAATCGATGTTGCAATGTGATAAAAAAAAATCAATATAACATGTGTTGAACTAAAATCCCCAATTAACTATGATGAAGAAAAATTGAGTACTATGATGAACAAAAATTGAGGTCACAATATAAAAAAAAAAAAACAATGTTGCAATGTCATGAACAAAAGTCCACATCACAATGCAATGAAAAAAAATCAACATAATAATGTGATGAATTAAAAGTTGATACCATAATGTGTTAGCCATATCTTAATGTAACAATGTGATGATGTCATACTGGTCACCCATAGTCGACCATGGAAAAAAATGGTCAAAAATAGTCTTAATTGTCAAACATTTTCAAACATGGTCAACCATAGTCAACATGGTCACAATACCTCAATGTCACAATGGCCAAGCAAGGTCAACCATTCTCAAAAACATTGGAAATGTCATCCATTGACATCTATTGTCAATATGGTCCAACGTGGTCAACAGGGTCAACCATATTCATCTTTAGTTAAATTTTGACGACCATGGCCATCCGTATTCACCCATAGTCAACCATGATGAAAAAATTACATCCATGGTCAAATGTGGGAAATAAGTTCGACTATAGTCAATCATAGTAAAAAAACTCAACAATGGTCATACATGATCAATAACATTTAAAAATAGTATACCATGTTCATTCCTTTTCACCCATAGTTAAATATGATCACTAATTATCATTCTTCATCTATCCTTGGTAAATAATGAACAGTCGCATTGACCTTGTCAACCATAATAAACGATATTCAATCATGGCTAATGATGGTTTTTTATGGTCAATCACAGTCAACCATGGACAACAATCACCAACAATAGCTAACCATGTTTAAACCTCAAAAACTATGGTCGACCCTCATTAAGCATAAAAAACCATGGTAAGCCCTCATGAATCATAGACAACCATAGTTAACCCTCAACAAGCATAAATTGACTATATTTAACCATAGTCAACCATGCTCACACATAGTCAACCATAGTTGACCATATTCAACAATGCACTTATAAGCTCATCCATGGTTAAGAATGCTAAACATGGTCATACATGTTCAAGAAGCTGAACCGTAATCACCCATGTTCAACCATGACCAAATTAGCTCGACAATGGTTATCATGGTCATCCATGATCATGTTGGGTGTGGAGCCTGATTATCTTGTTTACTTTGTATCACAGCATTGGACCCCTGTACCTTAAAAGGGGTGGCAATGCCACCCGTAATTGATCGCTGTCGTGGGGGGTCCAGGGGGGGGTTTTTGGGGGCAGCACCCCCGAAGCTAAAAACAGATGTAAAATTGCCTTGTAAAAATATAGTAATTTCTAGTCAATCTGGACTGTTCATTAGGCAAATGATCTGACGGTAGAAGTTATGTTTAGATTAGGGAATTTTTCCCTAGAAGGCAACCCCTCGCTTTTATGAGGGCATTGTATTGCGGCTGTGTATTGTATGTGTATTCTCAGAGCGAGAAACAGAGAGGGAGAATGTGAGAGAGAACAGAGGATATTACAGCGGATCTACTGTAGGTTTTGTATCTTCATTTTTGCTGGATAATTGAAAGGAAGGACTGGATGTTCAGGGTGGACGTAGCCCAAACTGGGTGAACCACGTATATCTGTGTCTATCTAGTTTTATGTGTTTTGTGTGCTTTTATTTTCTGCATATTTTATGTGTTGCATTGCTCCATAATATATAATTTCTAACAACTGGTATCAGAGCCGAAGGTATATTTGGCTGATAAACTCGCAGGAAAGAAGGGTTCCTGGTTCGAGTGGGAGAAATGACAGACGATGGTAAGTTTAGGGTCGAGAAATTTAACGGCCAAAACTTCCCACTGTGGAAGATGCAGATGGAAGATTATCTGTATCAGAAAGATCTATACATACCATTGAGCAGAAAAACAAAGAAGCTGACGGCCATGACAGACGCAAAATGAAACATTCTCGATAGAAAGGCACTCGGAACAGTACGGTTGTGTCTTGCGGCATCAGTCGCCTTCAATATTTCGAAGGAAACAACAACATAGGGTTTGATGCAGACGTTGGCGAAACTATATGAAAAACCCTCGGCCTCAAACAAGGTATTTCTTATGAAACGACTATTTAATATGAAGATGTCGGAAGGTGGATCTGTTGGAGACCATTTAAATGAATTTAATACAGTTACCAGTCAGTTAAGTTCTGTAGGGGTAAACTTTGATGATGAAGTTAGAGCTCTGTTATTCTTGTGCTCATTGCGAGAGAGTTGGAATGGTTTAGTAATGGCCATTAGTAACTCTGTCTCTGGATCTAGTACTTTAAAGTTTGATGATGTTGTTGGTGCTATCCTTAGCGAGGAAATGCGACGGAAAAGCTCCGGTGAGACATCGAGTAATGCTTTGAGTGCAGAGTCTAGGGGAAGAAGAATGGAAAGAGGAAAGAGCTCGGGATATTGCAGTAAATCAAGGAAAGGCAGATCCAAGTCTAGATCAGGGATAGTGTGCTGGAATTGCGGAAATAAAGGACACCTAAAGAAAGACTGTAGATCTCGGAAGGGAAAAGAAGGAGACACACAGCAAGAAAACAATCATGAAGAAAATGTGACAGGTGATGTGTTACAAGATGCTTTGATTCTTTCTTTCGAAAATTTTACTGATTCTTGGGTTGTAGATTCAGGGGCTTCATTCCATGCCACACCTGATAAGAAATATTTTCATGACTATGTTCAAGGAGATTTTGGACAAGTTCATTTGGGTAATGATAAACCCTGTAAAATTGTTGGAATGGGTAAAGTTCTTGTAAAACAAAAGAATGGAAACCAATGGCTACTAAATAAGGTAAGGCATGTTCCAGATCTGAAGAAAAATCTGATTTCAACAGGGCAGTTAGGCAGTGAAGGTTGTGTGACAACTTTAACAGATAAAACTTGGAAGGTCACCAAAGGAGCGCTGGTAATAGGAAAAGGTGAAAAGGTTGGTACATTGTATTTATGCAATGGTATTTCTAACTCTGTTAATGCTTTAACTTCCAAAGGAGCAGATGCAGCATTATGGCATCATAGGCTCAGACACATGAGTGAGAAGGGAATGAAGATTCTTCACTCAAGAAATTTGTTGCCAAGTTTGAAGAATGTTGATTTGGATTTCTGTGAAAATTGCATTTATGGAAAACAAAAGAGAGTCAGATTTCTCAGAGTTGGGAAAGAAAAGAAGAGCGAAAAATTGGAGCTTGTGCATACAGATGTATGGGGACCTACTCAGGTATCATCTCTCGGTGGCTCTCGTTATTATGTTACTTTTATTGATGATGCAACTAGAAAAACATGGATTTATTGTATTCGGAATAAATCTGATGTATTTGATACTTTCAAGAAATGGAAATCTTTGGTTGAGATTGAGACAGGAAAGAAGTTGAAGTGTCTCAGATCAGACAATGGAGGTGAATATTGCAGCAAAGAGTTTGATAGGTACTGTTCAAAGCATGGAATTCATAGAGAGAAGAAAGTTCCAAGAACACCACAAGAAAATGGTGTGTCAGAAAGGATGAACAGAACAATCATGGAGCGTGCAAGGTGCATGAGATTGCATGCAGGATTGCCTTTACAATTTTAGGCAGATGTTGTAGATATTGTTGTTTATCTAATAAACAGAGGGCCTTCAAGTTCCTTGGATGGTGGTATTCCAGAGGAAGCATGGACAGGTAAAAAGGTAAACTACTCTTTTTTAAAGCCTTTTGGTTGTGAGGCCTTTGTCCATATTAATAAAGAAAACAGAACAAAACTTGAGGCAAAATCAAAGAAATGTACCTTTATTGGATATGGTGCTAATGATTTTGGTTATCGCTTATATGATTATGAAAATCACAAAATCATTAGGAGCAGAGACGTAATATTCAATGAAAAGGTTTTGTATAAGAATCAGCTGCAGGAAAAGAAACATGAAAAAGAAAGCAAGGAATACGCGGTTCTTGATGAGATATCTGAAAAAGTAAAGGTGCTTGAAAATAATAATAATCAACAACCACAGCTGCAGCAACCACCACAACAGCAATAGGCACCTCAAACACCTGAAAGTGGTGTTAGAAGATCTACCAGGATAAGTAGACCCCCTGAACGATACTCTCCTTCATTATATTATTTATTGCTGACTGATTCTGGTGAACCTGAATGTTATGAAGAAGCAATGCAGGTTGAAAGCGGGAAGAAGTGGGAGCTAGCCATGGAAGAAGAGATGGACTCCTTAATGCATAACCAGACTTGGGACTTAGTTAGGTTGCCTGTAGGTAAAACTACATTGTAGAATAAATGGGTTTACAGGCTGAAGGAAGAAGATGGAGGAAAACAGAGGTACAAAGCTAGACTTGTGGTGAAGGGGTTTGCACAGAATAAAGGTATTGATTTTGATGAAATATTTTCTCATGTTGTTAAGATGAATTCAATCAAAACTATCTTAAGTCTTGTAGCAATGGAAGATTTACATCTTGAACAGTTAGATGTAAAGACAACATTTCTCCATGGAGATTTGGAGGAAGAGATATACATGCAGCAACCAGAAGGATATGAGGTAAAAGGGAAAGAAAAATTGGTGTGCAGGTTAAAGAAGAGCTTTTATGGCTTAAAGCAGGCTCCAAGGCAGTGGTATCTAAAATTTGACAAGTTTATGTCTAAACAAGGTTATATTAGAGGTCACTCTGATCATTGTGTTTATCTAAAAAGGCAAAATGATGGCAGCTATATTATATTGTTATTGTATGTAGATGACATGCTTGTTGTAGGATCTAACATGTAGGAAATAAATGTGCTCAAAAGAAAATTGACAAATTCATTTGCAATGAAGGATTTGGGAGCTGCAAAACAAATCCTTGGTATGAGGATAACTAGAGACAGGAAAAATCGTAAATTAACATTGTCTCAGAATGAGTACATAGAAAAGGTGTTGAAAAGATTTAATATGCACAATGCAAAACCAGTTAGTACACCTTTTGCTAGCCATTTCAAACTTATTAAGGAGATGTGCCCAAAGACCCAAGAAGACATGGATTATATGTCTAAAGTTCCATATGCATCAGCAGTTGGAAGCTTAATGTATGCAATGGTCTGCACAAGGCCTGATATTGCACATGCAGTGGGAGTTGTAAGCAAGTACATGAATAATCCAGGAAAAGAACATTGGATGGCAGTAAAATGGATTCTCGGATATTTGAGAGGTACCACAAATCAAGCATTATGCTTTGGTGGTTCAAACATTGCTCTACAGGGATATGTTGATGCAGATATGGCAGGTGACAGAGATAATAGGAGGAGCACTATAGGATATGTATTTACTGTAGGTGGAACAACTGTCAGTTGGGTTTCAAAAATCCAAAGTGTTGTTGCACTTTCAACAACAGAAGCAGAGTATGTTGCTACTACAGAGGCTAGTAAAGAAATGATTTGGTTACAAAGGCTTATGGGTGAATTGGGTAAGAAGCATGATATGGGCACGTTATATAGTGATAGCCAAAGTGCCATTCATCTTGCAAAGAACTCAACATTTCATTCTAGGACTAAACACATACATCTCAAGTACCATTTCATACGGTCAGTATCGGAAGATGGAGAGTTGAAGCTAGAAAAGATACACACTAGCCAGAATCCTGCAGATATGCTAACAAAAGTTGTAACCAGGGAGAAACTGAGAACGTGCTCAGTTTCAATTGGTCTTCAAGGATGACGATGAATATGAGATACAACCAGGTCCAAAGAGGAGTCATTTTCCATCAAATGAAGCAGTGGTGGAGTTACTACAATCAGTCTCCAAGTGGGAGATTGTTGGGTGTGGAGCCTGATTATCTTGTTTACTTTGTATCGCAGCATTGGACCCCTGTACCTTAAAAGGGGCGGAAATGCCGCCCGTAATTGATCACTGCCGTGGGGGGTCCAGGGGGGGGCGGCAGCGCTTTTCGGAGCCCCCCCCCCCCTGGCAGGGGTTTTCGGGGGCAGCGCCCCCGAAGCTAAAAACAGATGTAAAATTGCCTTGTAAAAATATAGTAATTTCTAGTCAATCTGGGCCGTTCATTAGGCAAATGATATGACGGTAGAAGTTATGTTTAGATTAGGGTTTTTTGCCCTAGAAGGAAACCCCTCGCTTTTATGAGGGCATTGTATTGCAGCTGTGTATTGTATGTGTATTCTCGGAGCGAGAAACAGAGAGGGAGACTGTGAGAGAGAACGGAGGCATATTACGCGATCTCTGTAGGTTTTGTCTCTTCATTTTTGCTGGATAATAGAAAGGAAGGACTGGCTGTTCGGGGTGGACGTAGCCCAAGCTGGGTGAACCACGTATATCTGTGTCTCTCTAGTTTTATGTGTTTTGTGTGCTTTTATTTTCCGCATATTTTATGTGTTGCATTGCTCCATAATATATAATTTTCTAACAGATCAAACATATTTAACCATATTCAGCTATGATCAACCTTTATGGCCCATGGTCTACCATGGTCACCATTGGTTAATATTCATCAATCCTTGGTCAACCACAGTGAAGCCTCAAAAACCTTATAAAAAATCGTCAACCATCGTCAACTACTATCTACCATAGTTGAGCCTCCTCAACCATCATCAACCTTTGTTAGCCATAGTCAACCACGACTAACAATCTTGACCCATACTTAATCATGTTCAACCCTCAACATCCATACTCAATCCTCGCTAACCATAACTTGGCCATATTTAACCATAATCAACCATAATTAACCAAAGTCAACTATATTCAACCTTGGTCAATCGATAGTCAACAATGATCAACCATAGTCGCCTTGGTCAACCATATTCACAATGGGCATCCATGGCCTTGTCAATATGGTCCCCCATGGTCAACAGGGTCAACCATATTCATCTATAATTAAATGTTGATAACAATGTTCAACCATGTTAACCCATAGTCAACCATCGTTAAACAAGCTCATACATTTTCAAACATGGACAACAAGTTCAACCATAGTCAACCACATTAAACCATGGCCAAACTAGCTTAATAATGGTTAACCATGGCCATCCATGGTGATCCATGGTCAACCATATTTAACCATAGTCCACCATGGTCAACAATTGTCACATATGATCAAGCATGGTCACCAATTGTCATTCTCCATCTACCCTTGGTAAAGAATGGCCGATCCTCATAAACTTTGTCAACCATGGTGCATGATGGTTGTGAGTGGTCAACCATTGTCAACTAAAATCACCCATATTAAACTATAGTCAACCTTAATCAACCATAAAAACCATAGTCAAGTAATCCTCCCCATGCATGTCCACTATTAACTAGCACAACCATATTAATAAAGTGGTTGATATACCCCAATCAATGTCATTTCCCACATATACTAATGGATGAATTTGACTTTGAAAGATAAAAAATAATTGTATGTCCACACATATGAACCAGATGGACCACTTTATTAACATAGTTGTGTTATATCAATTTGATTTATAATTTAGAAAACAAAATTTGAACAAACAAGGAAAAAAACTGTAATAAAGGGCTTCTCGAAACCTTCATTTTATTTACCATCGTCATTTTCACATGGCACCATTTATGCTGCTTACGCAAATGCGGGATGTGTTAACTGTGTGGATCAAATCAATTTTTGGTCCTTCAAACCTATCATTCCTTGTTTCTAGGTGGTGGTTTTGCAAAAGTTGCATATCAATTGTCTTCATGAGTTAATCCCAAGCACTCAATGTTGTAATAAGTTAGAGTGTCCATTGTAGTCTCTATTGTCTATAATGATTCATAGCCTCCATTTCAGTCTCTATCATCTATTAGAACGATGATTACTTATCAAGGTAGGGTATCTAACCTCTATTTATCCTTTGGCTTACCCGCTAATGGAGGATTTCTCGTATGAATGGTGGATACAGGTCTAGTCTCCACGGTGGTCCAACAAACGAGTAGTAGCCCTAAGATCATAACAAGATATTTGGGGATGTGTAATGCTTTATTAATATGTTCTGGAATCCTTAGAAGGCTCTAATGATGTCGATGAATTATTAATAGTTGAATACTAGTTGAAGGTGGTTCTGTTATATATTATATGGGGGTGAGAGGGGCATGTAGGTAAAGTAGAAAGAAAATTCTAGATGAGTTGGTTAGTGTAGAATTTAATTTTTGTTAGGTTATAATATACATTTTATGGTAAATGTTGAGGATGTAAAATATATATGTAAGGTTTAGTAATGGTTCATGAAGTATTCATCAAGTCTCATATAAAGAATTTAATAATTGTTTATAAAATATTGAAATTTAATCTAATTTTATATAATTTTGATGACAATATGTCATAATAGATAATGATTTGATGACAATATGCCATAAATAAATAAATAATTATTGGGACTCCTGATACTCCACACCAAATACGTTAAAGATGACTAAGACTAGGCCTGACTTTTTTTATTTTCTTTCAATTGCTTTAAACATTGATTAAATGAACATTGCACATACTCCTTGGATTTAGCGAATTATCTTCATTTAGCGAATAGGTAAGGGGATTTCGCTCGGTCTCTATATGGATTTTCCTCTAGGTGAAGAATTACAAAGGTCGCCTCAGGCTTAACAAAGCATTCGCTAGGGTATTTCACTCACCGTTCTGCTCTTCGTTATTCTTGTCCAAACCCAATGCTCTTTTAGAACATGGGATTCATGATGTGAGCAATTATATTCATGCACACTACGTTGAATTTAAAAACATAGTATATCAAAAGAGAATATTTTTTGAAAACTAAAATGAACTCGTATATTTTCCCAATCTCACCAAAATTGCTTGCAAAGTCTATGAAAAAAATAAAATTCTAGCATATTATTAGGATACAAATAAGAATTTAAACAATGCCTTTGAAGGCCCTTTCCTTCATGGACTGCTTTTGCCTCCTCTTGAAAAATCTCACTATATATATCAATAGAGGTGAATAAGACACAAAATTTGATATTCGATTCCTATTACCCAAAACAATGATATGTACACAAATAAATTCACGTTGGGTGTTGCCGAGACTTTTACTATTCTAAAGCTCTACTTTTGGAGATTATCTTCTCTAATTCTCATAAGAGCCTCTCTAACCAAAATATCTACACACAATAAGTCTTGCAGAATTACCATGCGGGACACTTGTCCTAATAGCCTAAAATTTGCTAACTCCTAAGCCTAACACTTGACATTATTTACAAAGGCCCACTTCACCACAACACAAGCCCATCCAAATTATCCTAATAGCCTAATATTCCATACTCTTTCTAGAATTAGACATTTCTCCTTACACCAATCCTCTTAATTTCTAATTCATGAAAAATACAAGTGAGGGAAATAATATCCCTTTCAGAATTTACATGATCCCTTTAGGCCTTAAAGAACATAATATGCCTAGAGTTGATGCTACTACATCATAATCTCATGGTGGAAATGATTTTTACCTCCAGGTCAATGATCTAAATATGTTGAGTCCTCTTGTATCCCAAATAAAGTGTTGTTGTTGTCCATATAACTGACTGTCACATTGTTCCAATTTTGGATCATGTCTATTGGGATCCGACACATGATTTTTCAATAGTTCATTGGCCCTACTAAGGTAATATTGCACAATCAACTTGTTGTTATTCACCCTTCTCCTTCCGTGATCCCATATTCTACTTTGTTATTGTCTCACACCGGCCACACTGACATAACCCTTTTTTGTCAACTATGTGTTGAAACTACCTTTTCTTTTCTCATCCTCATACCATTCCTCAGATAATCCCTTCATCAACATCTCCAGCTAATCCAAAATATTATTTTGTGTCAACCTTACCAACATCTTTAGGGTCTCAATCTCCACTCCATCATATTTGACAATAATTAGAAGTCCCTTCCTTGGCTGTTGTATGGAAAGTATAATTCTACCTTATACATAATTGCAACAACAAATCATTGAAAACTACTTAATGTTTTCTATAATAGTCTCCTGCCTCATACTCTTTTCTTGAAGATGAGATATGCTAGTTTCATGCCTCTATTCCTCTTTTTCTTCACCTTGTAGTATCTTTTGCACTCTTTCCAAAATCCCAACATTCCTTCCATCACATTATTTTTCCAAAAACTTCACAATGGTTGGGTACCATTGTGCGGATGCTTCTCCTATGCATCTTCCATGGACTACATTTTTATCTCCAACAAGATCTATACTTGCACCAAGACATGCTTGTATTCTCCCTGCCAAGATATTAGTCACAATATCGTTCAACCAACTCAATATTTCCCACATGTCTCTATCCTTAACAAGCCAATTCCAGTCTCTTTGGAATACATTTTCCTGGACATTCTTCTCAACCTTGGGTACTACAAAATCTACATCCACAAGTATATTATTTTTTCAAACATGAGGCCTTCCAGCTTCCTCTAATGTATGTAGGGTGTGGAGCCTGATTATCTATTTATTTTGTATCACAACGTTGGACCCCTGTACCTTGCCACCCGAAATTAAACGTTGCTTGTGGGATCCAGGGGAGGCAGCTACGACTTTATGGAGCCCCCCCCCCCCCCTGCCAGGGGGTTTCGGGGGTAGCACCCTCGAAGCTAAAAAAAGATGTAAAATTTCCTTGTAAAAGTATAGTAATTTCTAATGTTTGCATGATGCAATCGTCTCGGGCTGCCCTTAAGCGACCCGCTTCGACTAGTCAGCAACCTCAGACTCAACCTAGCTCACCGCCACCCGCTCCTAGCCATTCATCTCAGCCAGCTGGACCTCCTCCTTTGGCCCGCCTCCTACAGCTGGTATCCCTGAGCCCCTCTATCCTCCTGGGTCGGTTCCCCCAGGCCTCAACCATCTCGGAGCAGTCCCTCATGGTCATTATCCCGCTGGTCAGATACCTTTCCTGGCTACCCCTCCCGGAGTCTATACGGTCCTCGTCATGGCCACCTTCTCTCTCCCTAACCTGACCCTGGGCATACTCGTCTGGTACCTTGACCCTCCAGCCGCTACCCCACTCGGTCACCCCAAACCCTACCTTGTTTTGACACCGGTTCAACCGGTCCCCCTCGCTTCCTCTGTTACCACCAGACACCCCGCACCTCCCCAGGACCCTACCCTTGTGGTGACCACTCCAGGAAAGAAAGGTAAAGCTTGTAGGGGGGCAACCAATCAGGACCAAGCCGCCCCGACGAACCCTACCCCTCCTCAACCGCCAAAGCCCGCTATCCAGTGCGCTTTGTGCGATATTGTCAGTCACGCCACCCATACATGTCCTGAATTTCCGCACCTCAAGATCCTGGTCAACGAGACGTTTTCCGAATCTGATATCCCTGAAGTCTACGTCACTATCCCAGATTCTATCTCGAAACTCAAAACCTTGCGCACAAATCACCCTTGTTCTTTGTGCGATTTCCATGGCTATTACACCCACCTCTGTCCCCGCCTTGACGAGTATCATTCCTCCTTGGACACATACCGCCAATTCAAGGCTACGCACGACAAGATACCTTCTCACTTGTCTACGAGTTCTACTTCGATAGGAATAGAGGATATTCCTACTCCCATTCACATTCCTCCTCCCGCTGTCGAACCAACAGAGCCTTCAGCCACCATTTTGTACCTATCGTCATCCCTGAGAGCTGAGTCACCTAACCTTCGACCGGCAGACACTCTCGGTTCCCCCTCAGTAGACCTTGGATCTTAAGTTCTATAGGGGTAAACTTTGATGATGAAGTTAGAGCTCTGTTATTTTTGTGCTCATTGATAGAAATTTGGAATGGTTTAGTTATGGGCATTAGTAACCCTATCTCTGGATCTAGTACTTTAAAGTTTGATGATGTTGTCGGTGCTATCCTTAGCGAGGAAATGCAACGGAAAAGGTCCAGTGAAACATCGGGTAATGCTTTGAGTGTAGAGTCTAGGGGAAGAATAATGGAAGGAGGAAAGAGCTTGGGATATTGCAGTAAATCAAGGAAAGGCGTATCCAAGTCTAGATTGGGGATAGTGTGCTGGAAATGCAGAAAGAAAGGACACCTAAAGAAAGACTGTAGATCTCGGAAGGAAAAAGAAGGAGACACACAACAAGAAAACAATCATGAAGCAAATGTGACAGGTGATGTGTTACAAGATGCTTTGATTCTTTCTTTCGAAAATGTTACTGATTCTTGGGTTGTAGATTCAGGGGCTTCATTCCATGCCACACCCGATAAGAAATATTTTCATGACTATGTCCAAGGAGATTTTGGACAAGTTCGTTTGGGTGATGATAAACCCTGTAAAATTGTTGGAATGGGTAAAGTTCTTGTAATACAACAGAATGGAAACCAATGGCTACTAAAGGAGGTAAGGCATGTTCCAGATCTGAAGAAAAATCTGATTTCAACAGGGCAGTTAGGCAGTGAAGGTTGTGTGACAACTTTCACAGATAAAACTTGGAAGGTCACCAAAGGAGCGTTGGTAATAGCAAAAGGTGAAAAGGTTGGTGCATTGTATTTATGCAATGGTATTTCTAACTCTATTAATTCTTTAACTTCCAAAGGAGCAGATGCAGCATTATGGCATCATAGGCTCGGACACATGAGTGAGAAGGGAATGAAGATTCTTCACTCAAGAAATTTGTTGCCAAGTTTGAAGAATGTTGATTTGGATTTCTGTGAGAATTGCATTTATGGAAAACAAAAGAGAGTCAGATTTCTCAGAGTTGGGAAAGAAAAGAAGAGAGAAAAATTGGAGCTTGTGCATACAGATGTATGGGGACCTGCTCAGGTATCATCTCTCGGTGGCTCTCATTATTATGTTACTTTTATTGATGATGCAACTAGAAAAACCTGGATTTATTGTATTCAAAATAAATCTGATGTATTTGATACTTTCAAGAAATGGAAAGATTTGGTTGAGATTGAGACAGGAAAGAAGTTGAAGTGTCTCAGATCAAACAATGGAGGTGAATATTGCAGCAAAGAGTTTGATAGGTACTATTTAGAGCATGGAATTCGTAGAGAGAAGACAGTTCCAAGAACACCACAAGAAAATGGTGTGTCAGAAAGGATGAACAGAACAATCATGGAGCATGCAAGGTGCATGAGATTGCATGCAGGATTGCCTTTACAATTTTGGGTAGATGCTGTAGATACTGCTGTTTATCTAATAAACATAGGGCCTTCAAGTTCCTTGGATGGTGGTATTCCAGAGGAAGCATGGACATGTAAAAAGGTAAACTACTCTTTTTTAAAGCCTTTTGGCTGTGAGGCCTTTGTCCATATTAATAAAGAAAACAGAACAAAGCTTGAGGCAAAATCAAAGAAATGTACCTTTATTAGATATGGTGTTAATGATTTTGGTTATCTCTTATATGATTATGAAAATCACAAAATCATTAGGAGCAGAGATGTAATATTCAATGAAAAGGTCTTGTATAAGAATCAGTTGCAGGAAAAGAAATAGGAAAAAGAAAGCAAGGAATACATGGTTGATGAGATAACTGAAAAAGTAAAGGTGCCTGAAAATAATAATAATCAACACTCATAGCAGCAGCAACCACCACAACAAAAACAGGCACCTCAAACACCTAAAAGTGGTGTTAGAAGATCTACCAGGATAAGTAGACCCCTTGAACAATACTCTCCTTCATTATATTATTTATTGTTGACTGATTCTGGTGAACCTGAATGTTATGAAGAAGCAATGCAGGTTGAAAGCAGGAAGAAGTGGGAGCTAACCATGGAAGAAGAGATGGACTCCTTAATGCATAACCAGACTTGGGACTTAGTCAGGTTGCCTGCAGGTAAAACTACATTGCAGAATAAATGGGTTTACAGGCTGAAGGAAGAAGATGGAGGAAAACATAGGTACAAAGCTAGACTTGTGGTGAAGGGGTTTGCACAGAAGAAAGGTATTGATTTTGATGAAATATTTTCTCCTGTTGTTAAGATGACTTCAATCAAAACTATTTTAAGTCTTGTAGCAGCGGAAGATTTACATCTTGAACAGTTAGATGTAAAGACAACATTTCTCCATGGAGATTTGGAGGAAGAGATATACATGCAGCAACCAGAAGGATATGAGGTCAAAGGAAAAGAAAAATTGGTGTGCAGGTTAAAGAAGAGCTTGTATGGCTTAAAACAGGCTCCAAGGCAGTGGTATCTAAAATTTGACAAGTTTATGTCTGAACAAGGTTATACTAGATGTCACTCTGATCATTGTGTTTATCTGAAAAGGAAAAATTATGGCAGCTATATTATATTTTTATTGTATGTAGATGACATGCTTGTTGCAGGGTCTAACATGTAGGAAATAAATGTGCTCAAAATAAAATTGGCAAATTCATTTGCAATGAAGTATTTAGGAGCTGCAAAACAAATCCTTGGTATGAGAATAACTAGAGACAGTAAAAATCGCAAATTAACGCTGTCTCAGAATGAATACATACAAAAGGTGTTGAAAAGATTTAATATGTAGAATGCAAAACCAGTTAGTACACCTTTTGCTAGTCATTTCAAACTTAGTAAGGAGATGTGCCCCAAGACCCAAGAAGAAATGGACTATATGTCTAAAGTTCCATATGCATCAGCAGTTGGAAGCTTAATGTATGCAATGGTCTGCACAAGGCCTGATATTGCACATGTAGTGGGAGTTGTAATCAAGTACATGAACAATCCAAGAAAATAACATTGGATGGCAGTAAAATGGATTCTCAGATATTTGAGAGGTACCACAAATCAAGCATTATGCTTTGGTGGTTTCAAAATTTCTCTACAGGGATATGTTGATGCAGATATGGCGGGTGACAAAGATAACAAGAGGAGTACTAAATGATATGTATTTACCGTAGGTGGAACAACTGTCTGTCGGGTTTCAAAAATCCAAAGTGTTGTTGCGCTTTCAACAACAGAAGCATAGTATGTTGCTGCTACAGAGGCTAGTAAAGAAATGAATTGGTTACTAATGTTTATGGATGAATTGGGTAAGAAGCATGATATGGGTACGTTATATAGTGATAGCCAAAGTTCCATTCATCTTGCAAAGAACTTAGCATTTCATTCCAGGACTAAACAAATACAGCTTAATTACCATTTCATACGGTCAGTATTGGAAGATGGACAGTTGAAGCTGTAAAAGGTACACACTAGCCAAAATCCTGCAGATATGCTAACAAAAGTTGTAACTAGGGAGAAACTGAGATTATGCTCAATTTCAATTGGTCTTCAAGGATGAAGATGAGAAACATCCAGGTCCAAAGAGGAGTAATTGTCTAGCAAATGAAGCAGCGGTGCAATTGCTACAATCAGTCTCCAAGTGGGAGATTGTTTGGTGTGGAGCCCGATTATCTTGTTTATTTTGTATCACAGTGTTGGACCCTTGTACCTTAATGGGGCAGCAACGCTGCTCGAAATTAAATGCTACCTGGGGGGTCTAGGGGGGGTGGCTATGACTTTATGGAGCCCCCCCCCTGGCGGCAGGTTTCGGGGACAGTGCCCCCGAAGCTAAAAACAGATGTAAAATTGCCTTGTAAAAGTATAGTAATTTCTAGTCAATCTGCATCATTCATTTGGTCGATGATCTGACGGTAGAAGTTATGTTAAGTTTAAGGTTTTTTTCCCTAGAAGAAAACCCCTCGCTTGTATGAGGATATTTTATTGCGGCTGTGGATTGTATGTGTAGTCTCAGAGGGAGAAACAGATAGTGAGACTGTGAGAGAGAACAGAGGATATTACAACGGATATGTTGTAGGTTGTGTCTCTTCATTTTGCTGGATAACAGAAAGGAAGGACTGGTTGTTCAGGGTGGATGTAGCCCAAACTGGGTGAACCACGTATATATGTGTCTCTCTAATTTTATGTGTTTTGTGTGCTTGTGTTTTCCACATATTTTATGTGTTTCATTTCTCTGCAATATTTAATTTTCTAACAATGTACTCTTAAATAGTTCTCTCTACTGGTCAATTTTATGAGACATGGTTGTCAAATCCTCCTTTATGATAATTTTGAATTCCCTTTTTCCTTCAATGTCTTGGGAAGATACTGTAACGGTTTTATGGCCTCATTCTTATTGGACTCTGCATCCACATGAAAGTTAGTGGATTTAAAAATATAAGGCTTTGTGTCCTCATTTTAAATCTTTGCACTCAAATCTCTAAGTTGCTCTAAGAGTCTCTTAGATTCAACCTCTGCTCATGATCTTTATTTTGCTGGAGAGTTGCAAACCCTTTATCCAACACCAATTATTCACATTTATCCGCTATATTTTCTTCTAATTATAGCTTTACACGTTGGATGCACACCTTCAAGTCATCTATCCTTCCTTTCACGGAATTAAATTCCTCATACATATCAACAAAATAATTTGAAATAAAGTTGTAGTTTCACTCTCTGTAATCCATTTTTCTCACCCAAATTATGATTGTATTTCTTCCAGCAACTCAATTTCTTCATCATGCTCCATGAACACTTAACTTGAACTTTTTTCAGTATTTATCTCATAGAATTGTAGAGATGTTCCTCTTGGAACTTTATTGTTTCATTTTTATTTAAAAGGAAATTATATATTCTCTCTTTCTTTCATGATAGTTGGTAATGAAAATATTCCCTTGTGGCCTTCATGTCCTACACATGAACAAACAAATTAGTTTAAAAAACATGAGGCTTTTGAGCCTCTATAGATGTTCTAGGCATCATCCATTGTTTTGGACATTTTCCATGGTCTGTGAGACTTCTGGTCAATCTCTTCCTTTCCTCCCCATCGTCACCTTCTCTCACTTGTGTAATATCTTCTTAGGGTCATTCGACATCATTTTACTCATCTGCCATAATGGCATTCTTTGGAAATAGTTTTCAACGGTACTTGTCTACTTGCTCTCGTTGTTGAGAGGTAGTCCTTTTTCTTTCTCCTCTCTGTTGGAAATTATTTCTATGCCTCTGGCTTGCATTCACATAAAATTCACCCACTTTAAAGACACAAGGTCTTCTAGCCACCTTTGGTATTTCTATTTTAAAAAATCTTCTTGCTGATCTTCCATGAGACTTTCTCCACATTCCCGGATACATTTGATTAGTGTCTTATCAACATCCTTTTTTTGCATCCCTCTTTGTTTCTTTGGGATTTCCATATAGTCCAAGAGACTCTCAGACAGTTTCTCTTCAGCATATTTTTCCCCTCTAAGGGTTCTGCCTCATTCTGGTTCAGAACGAGAAACTACATCCTTAGGCTTAGCTGCTCTGATCTCCTCTTCTCTCAATTGTGCACTCAACAGGTGCTCTGTCTTCCTCCCAATATTTATGTATTTAGGGAATTTACTCTTAAAACTCTTATGTCTAAAAATCAACTTGAACTCCTCCTCAAGTTCCATCTATACCTCTGATATTCTCATTCCAATAATAACTTCACTAAATTGAGCCTCACCTTTAGCTGAATCATCTCCTTATCAAAATCCTACTGACTTAATTTCCTCCTCATGCAATTTCTCTTGGTATAATTTTCTCCTCTATTGTGGCTTCTCTTTGAACCCCAATTATGGCCATCAGTAGCCACCTCTTTTCCTTCCTTCTTGTGAACTTATAATTTTCCCTTGTGAGATGCTGATAAGCCCTTGTAAAAAGTCTCCTCCATTACTTGTTACTTGAACAACTCACTTGCTTCTCCTCAACTTTGGATATTTCTATTCCCTTGGTTCCCTCCTCTGGAACCTCTTGAGCACTCCTTGCACCACTCTATATTTTTTTGCACCTTGCTCACATCTTGAGAACTCCAATGGTTCTCTTCTCTTGAGGACCTTATCTATCCCCTTCAATCTCCAACCGCAACTAAGGTTTTATCCTTCATAAATATCTCTTGCCGCGAGGGTTCTTTTCTACTTCTACTAAGAATTCAGATAATTCTTTACAACTCTTTTTGGTTATAGTTATGACATCCACATCTATTTCTACCTGTAGTTATTCGATTTCTTTCCAAAATTAAACAAAATCAGTGACCAATTACCTATCATGGTTTATTCGCTTACTAAAATCTCAATATCTCTTCTAGCTCTTCACTTGGGTGAATTTTCTTCCACTCCTTCTAGCTCCGCTTTTTGTTGGAAATTTCTTCCTCAAGTACTTGTTGACTATCGAATTTTGCAACACAAATTCGTTAGCTTATTCCAAAAGGGCGCCAATCTTGCTCTAGTACCACAAATGACACAATGAAAAATGGGAATTTTTCTAAACACAAACCCCAATTCAACTCAAAATTCTATTGATAAACAACCTTTCTTGATTCCTGAACCTCCATAAATTTCTTATTGATATGTATATGAAATCTTAAGGATTTATGTCAAATTTTGCAAGTGAAAAGATTAGGTTTTTTAACCACTTATGCCAATTTCATTAACATATTAACATGCTTTAAAATGTAGTTTTTGCAGAAAATAAAGAAGACATCAGTACCATAACAGTATACACAAAGCAAAAAATGATGAAGGAGTCACCCATCCTGGGCTACATCTCTTAGTCTAAATTCCAATGGTTGGGACTCTCTCATTATGCTCAAAAAAGTGTGTTTACATCAAGTTAAAATGCTAATAATGCTAAAACAATGTCTCTAATGGATCCAGAATAGTAAAAAACCCCTAGTTGGGCTCTTTCTACTCCAAAATAGGTAAAAAAATGAATGTGTTATTCTCAAAAGAATTTTTTCTGCTAATTGTCCTACAACTCGCACTTCCTTGTAATTGTTTCTACAAATTCCTCCTTTCACAGCCACGTGGAGCAACAGTTTTACCCCACTCTAGTGAGGTTCCCACCTCCCCGAGTGAAAATTATCACTTCGATAATCACGTCAGTTGGCCCAATATCAGGCTAAATTTTTGCCACTTGTCCTCTTGTCCACCATTGATTTCAGATTTAGTTGTATGTTTTCCCATCGGGGTTGCTGACCTAGCTCCAGTTTGAAACAAGAGGTTGGTTGTTGTTAGGGTTAGAGGAATGCTGCCCACAATAGGTTCCGCTACTGGCTAGTTGGTATGACCTCGGAAATAGGTGATGGAGATACCGCTTCATATGAACACCCTGACTATCATGTAACCAACTTTGGACCCGCCAACAAAACCTGTTGCAACAACTTTGAAATGTGGTTATATATTAAGGTCTGTGGTGGTGTAATATGGCTCACTCTGCCAATTAATATGTTTGCAATGAAATTTGGATATGGTATAATATGTATGGTCTCAGGCTCGAGTTCGACCTTCACCCTGGTTCGTGGACCGGGGTCAGAGGTTAACCCCAGTCCTCACCCCCAATTTCATAACACATAAATTTTAAATAGCACATGAGAACTATAGTGGTTAAGAAACATTGCAAAAGAGTTGGTCGAAGGTCTTTATTTCTTGGTTTGAGGTATCGCACTCAAACCTTAGGAGGCCTGATCTGTCCCTTAACCAATTTTTGTAGGCCATGAGGAGGCCACGTGACAACCATTGGTTGGTCCACGTGGCACTCTCTCATTGTGCCACCTAAAAAAATCTCAAACCAATCAAATTCAACCATATTCGAACTAATAGGACTCTACCAAGTGTCTAACAACCATTGGGAGATAGAGTACAAGTCATCTTGTCCATTCATTGTCCAGTCAGTAGTACAGCCTGCCAACTATGGACCCCTGCATCCCAAATCCATTTTTTTTTTCTTCCAAAAATGAAAAAAATGGGATATTGGGAGCATCCAATGTCAAATTTGAGTAAAACGAGTTGCGTTGGATTTAGGGTGGCAAGGTCTATGCTTTTGCACTGGTTTCGAGCCACTATGATAACTTTGAAATTTTAGCATTTTCTTGATCCACTGGATCATTCCTCCCCACTGGAAGCTTTTGGACCCCAAAAGATCAGTTTCATTTTAAAATGGATCAGGGTACAGTTCCCTCAACCTTCCTATCTCAATCCATTTGGATTTTCTTGGATTTGTTCCCTTGATCCCCACAGGAAGGTACTCCACGTTCCCTTATTTTGAAGTCCTTGTTTTTTTGTCAAGGATAATATCTTGTTGTAATTTTTCATTATAGTTAGGACAGAAATCTTCAATTGAAGGAATCTAAACATTTGCTCCTTGATCTTTAATCAAAGGAGGCTCATACAATCTTAAATTCTCAACATTAAAAACTTCATCAATTGCATATATGGAGGGAAATCTAATCCGAATTAATTATTACCAATCTTTTCCAGAATTTGGAATGGACCATAAAAAATTGGTTTCAACTTTTTACCTTCTCCTTGAATTCTCTCTTTGCTAATGTGAATAAAAAATTCATCACCGACTTGGAAATTGTGATCTACACAATGATTATCATGTCTTCTCTTGTATTTGACTTGAATCTTCTCCAACTATTCTTGAACTGTTTTATGTACCAATTGAACTTGTTCAGTGAATCTTTTAGCTTTGTCTTTGTCATTATGACCATCAATAGCAACATATTTCCCAAAGGTAAAATCTAAAGGATATTTGGGAAAGGATCTCGAGCATGCCTCAAATGGTGATGTTTGAGTCAATGAATCCTTGGCCTTGTTGTAAGCATGTTGAATATGGTGCAAATGTTCATCCCACAACTTAGGATGCTTCCTGCAATACCCATGAAGAAGATCTATCATCATTCTATTCACCACCTCTGTCTAGCCATCTATTTTCAGATGAAATTTTGTACTCATTTTTTATTTGTTGTCAATGATTCCCCATAAGCTTGACCAAAATTTACCAACAAAGAAATAATCTTGATCAATAAAAATCAATGTGGGAAACCCAAAATGCACCCATACATTCTAAAAGAATATCTGACCAGTTTTTTTAGCTATAACCTTCTTTTTACAAGGCATCAAAATACACATTTTGTTGAACCTATCCACAAATACATAAAGATAATCATGACCTCTCCTAAACATAGGTAGACATACTACAAAATCCATAGAAACAATCTCCCATGGAGGATAAGGTACATGAACTGGTGTATACAATCCCATCCTTCTATTGTTAGGCTTGTTGACAACACATAATGAACATCCTCTTAAAAATCGTGACACACTTTCAAGCATACGAAGCCAATAATTGTGCCACTATCTTATCTACACTGAAATGACCAGCAATAAGAGAAGTATGTGCCTCCCAAATGATTTTGAATCTCTCTCCATGTGGAATAAAATGGTTTTCAAGATGGTACAACAAGCTATCATGCACATGATAATCAAATTCCTCTACTTGGCCGCATATACATATTTGAAATCACTATCTAAAGCATATTCTTCAACATATCTGTCATGCATGGCATAATTATGATTAAGAATAATGGATGCACTAACAAGTGGCCTAGAAAGCATATCAACAAACTTGTTATAGATACCTTTCTTACACCTTATCACCAAGTGGAATTGTTGAAGAAATCCCATCCATCAAAATTTTCTTCCTTGCTGCAAATTTGTTTGTGTTTGCAAGTATTGCCATGGGTGATGATCCATGTGAATGATTGTTTCTTTACCCATCAAGTAGTGTTTCCACTTTTTCACATTATGCACCAATGCATACAATTCCTTGTCATATGTAGGATAATTTATAACTACACCAGTAAAAAATTTTGAATGAAAACATATGGGCTTACCATGTTTCATTAGGGCTGCACCCATAGCATAGTCATTTGCATTAGTTTGAATCTCAAATGACTATCTCAAGTTCGGAAGTGCAAGTAGAGGAGATGAACTGACCTTTTCCTTAAATGCATCAAATGTTTTTTGATGTTTACCTCCCCACTAGAAAACATGCTTCATTCTTGTCAATGCATGAAATGGATCTACGATAGAAGAAAATTTAGCAATAAAATTTCTCCAATATTTAGTTTCTCCCTAAAAAATTCCAACCTATTTCACTGTTTTGGGCCTTGGCCAATTCAAAATGACATAAACCTTGTAGGGATCTATTTTCAACTCACCTCCTCCAACAATGTGACCCAAGTAGACTAAATAAGTTTTTCCAAATTCACATTTCGACATCTTTAAAAACAAATTTTCTTTCTTCAAGGCATATAATACTTTCTTGAAACTTTGAACATGTTCTTCATAGGACTTGGCAAAAATTAATATGTCATCTAAGTAGACTATCACTAATTCATCTAGAAAAGGTCTCAATACATAATTCATCACACACATGGAAGTAGCAGGAGCATTACAAATACCAAAGGGCAAAACCAACCATTCAAACAAACCTTTGTTTGTTTTGAATGTTGTCTTCCATATCTCACCTTCAATGATTATGATTTGATGATAGCCACTCCTCAAGTAAAACTTAGTGAAATACACAACATCTTTCAATTGATCAAGTAAATCACAATTCTAGGAAGTGGGTAACGGTTCTTTACTGTAATCTGGTTCAATGCACGGAATTCCACACACATGCGACATGTTCCATCTTTCTTTGGCGCCAAAAAAATAGGTGAACCACATGGTGAAGTACTTGGTCAAATGATCCCTTGTCAAGAAACTCTTGGATTTTTTTTCTACTTCTTGCATTTTCCATCACTAACATCATGTACATGCCAATTTTAGGAAGAGTACAATCTTGCTGCAGTTGGATTTCATGTTGGATTCCTCTTTTGGGAATCAATCCCTTAGGATCATGAAACATCTCATCATACTGGTTAACAACCTCAACCAAATCATATTTTAACTTTGAATCACAACCTTGAAAAGCTTCATTATCAACATAAATCTTGGGTTTTATCATTAGAAGAAAAAATTTCTTGCTAGTGTTAACAACTCTCTTGATTTGTCTAACATTCACAAGTGAAAGGTTTAGTTTCTTGCGATGTGCTCTAACAATGCACTCAATACCATCTTTTACAAGTGATATTTATGTTCATGGCAATAAAATATATCTTTCTTGTCATAAGATATGGTTTTCCAAAAATAATACCACATATGTCTAATGACACTATATCAAGCTCTACCTCATCAATGAAGTTTGCAGTAATGGCGAATTTCAGTTTGCATGTTCTAGTTACTTGCAAATTTGCATTGTCACACACCCAAAATAAAGGATATGGTTTATGATTTTGTATGGTTTCCAAATTCAACTTTTTGACAATGTTTTCAAAAATGATATTTTATTGTGAGCCACTATCAAATAGAGTGTCAATCTTGTTATATTTTGAGATGACTCTAATATGGAAAAGTTATATTATTTCTTTTTCATTTGAGTTTCATTGTGACTATTTGAATAAATAGTTCTAGCAATGGATTATGTAACCTTCAATCCCATAGTTGTGATATTTGTTTCATCTCTCAAATCGGATCCTAAATCATGTTGTGTAGTTGCAACTATATTTTTCTTTCCTTTGTTATTAAAATTTTTGGGTCTTCTCTCAGGATGAAGTTTCAAATAGTGATCTTCAGCGTGATCGTCCTTTGAACAATGATTTCATGTTATTTTTTCTCCCTCTTTCTTGATGGACATATTCTTCTTCCCTTTTCCTTTGAAAATACCCTTTCCTTTGTCTCCACCTTTAAATGGATTTTTGTTGCCCTCTCATGGAACATTTTCCCTCTTGCTTCTAGATGTGTTGCCTATATAAAAACCTCATCTAAAATTGTAGGTTAAAACATGAGAATGGTATGTATCAAATAACCATGCAAACCTCCAATGCATTACAGTAAAGTATCTTGAGATGGCAAATCTACACCCAATATCAATTCTCTTCTTCTAAACACTTGGATATAACTTTGCACACTTTGACCCTTTAATTCCCTAAATTTTTTCCAATCAATGATAGCTTTTTGCATGTATGCTAATGGATAAAATTGTATTCTCAATGCAACAAAAAATCATTCCAATAGGTTAATACCTTACCATCTTTCTTCATGTTCTCTTGAGTTTTGGCTTCCCACCAAATAAGTTTTGCACTCTCCAATCGTAATGAAGAAAGTTGAATTTTGGTCTCATCATCCATGATCCTTTGTATCCTACAATACGCTTCAAGCTAATGAACCCAATTACCTAATATCTTAGCATTAACCTCTCCATTATACATAGGAAATTCAAATTTCATGCAAACTTTCAACAGTGGAGTTTTACCATGTCCCTTTGGAGAATGTGGAGGTGTTTGCGAAGGGGTTGATTTGAAAGAATATGATGGTAAATATGGTTGTGAGGATGGAGGTGAAGAGAATGGTGGTTTCAAAGGTAGTTTGACACCATTCCATCCATTACCTTTTTTATTCTTGTCCCCATCTCCTCCATCTCATCTTGAAGACTTATCTACCTTTTGAGGATTAGAGCTCTCACCTTGAAACCTTGCGTTTCTCTCTTCATAAAGAACTTTCACCATCTTTGTTATGTCAAAGAATTATTTTTTGTAGCCCTTTTCATCCCCAGACATATTTTCAGGCTCTCCTTTATGTCACCATGACTGCTAAAGCTTCAGGTGAAACTTGTAGTGAAATTCGTGGTGGAGATTGTGGCAATTGCACTATCCTTTTCCTTGACATAACTTGAGGAATTGCAACCAAAAGATTTCCTTCTCCTCTCTTGAGCGTCAACCTTGTAAGAATTATAAATAATTGTAAATAAATTAATCCCTCAAAGAAACAAAGAACCAAAGCTCTTATACCAAACTGATATGTATATGAAAGCTTAAGGATTTATGTCAAACTTTGCAAGTGAAAAGATTAGATTTTTGGACCACTTATGCCAATTTCATTAACACAATAACATGTTTTAGAACTCATTTTTTGCAAAAAATAAAGAATATACCAGTACCATAACAATATAAACAAAGCATCAAATGATGAAGGATTTCACCCCTCCAGGGTTACATCTCTTGTTCCATATTCCAATGGTTGGGCCTCTTTCATTATGCTAAAAAAGTGTGTTTACATCAACTTACATTGATAAGAATGATAAAAAAATGTCTCCAAAGGCTCTAGAATAGTCAAAAACCCCTAGCTAGGCTATTTCTGCTCCAAAAAAGGTCAACAATAGAATGAGTTATGTTCCAATGAAGTTTTCCTGCTAATTGTCCTACAATTCGCACTTCCCTGCAATTGGTTCTTCAAATTCCTCCTTTCATGACCATGTGTAGTGATAATTTCGCCACACGCTTGCGAGATTCCTACCACCCCGGGTAAAAAATTGCACCTCCTTAATCACGCTGGTTGGCCCACTATCCAGTTAAATTTCTGCCACTTGTCCTCTTGTCCATCGTTGATTTAGGATTTAGTTGTACGTTTTCTCACCAAGGTTTTTGACTTGAATCCAATTTGAAATAGGTGGTTGGTTAGTGTTAGGGTTAGAGAAATCCTATCCACGGTAGGTTCCACTACCCATTAGTTATTCTGACCATGGAAATAGGTGTTCGAGATCCCGCTACATATGAACACCTTGACTGTCATGTAACCGGCTTCAAACCCGTCAACAAAATCTGCTACAACAACTTTGGAATATGGTTATATATTAAGGTTTGTGATGTTGTAATAGGGTTCACTCTGCCAATTAATATGTTTGGAATGAAGTTTGGATATGGTGTAATATGTATGGTCTTGGGCCAAGGTTAGCCATTGACCTTGGTTCATGGACCTGGGTCGGGGGTTAACCTTGGCTCCCAACCCCAATTGCATAACACATAAATTTTAAATAACACGTGAGAACTATAGGGGTTAAGAAAAATTGCAAAATAGTTGGTTGGAGGTCGTTGATTCTTGTATGGAGGTATCACGCTCGAACCCTCGGAGGCCTACTATGGCCCTTAACAAATTTTGGTCAGCCATGAGGAGGCCATGTGGCAGCCACTAGTTGGCCCACATGGAAATCTCTCATTGGACCACCTTAAAAAATATCAAAACAATGAAATTAAACCATATTCGAACCAATATGACTATGAAAAGTGTTGACCAGCCATTGGGAGATAGAGTACAAGTCACCCTGTCCAGTGATGGTCTAGTCAGTAGTACAGACTGCTAACTGTGAACCCCTTCATCCCAAATCCAATTTTTTTTTAAGTTTCCCAAAATAGACATAATGTGTTATCGAGAGAATCCGATGTCGGATTTGAGTGAAATAAGATGAATCGGATTCAGGACATCAAGATCTATGCTTTGGCTTTGGTTTCGAGCCAATCTGAGAAATTTTAAAATTGAACATTTTCTTGATCCACTCGATCACTTATTCTAACTTGCAACATCTTCATCTCTCAAATCACATAGGCCCCTTAAGTGGCCTACTCAAGTTATCCTACACACTTATTTTTTTATAAAATGAGAACTAATTAAAATTTATGTGGAACATGAGTTCTTGTCAAAGCAGGTCAGGGAGGTCAGTTTGACTTAATGGTTAGAGGTCAAAGGTGAATCATTAGCCAGGGCCAATCTCCTATTTCTCGTTTTTGCGATTAATTACTCCTTCATGTAAGAGTTGGCTAAATTTATAGATTTAGTTAATTGATTCAAGTAGAGTGAGTTCGAGTTACTAAGTCACATTTTGTGAAAAGTCGAATTTAGAATGTGTGTGCATGTGAAGTTATTTTGGGCGAGTCACTAGATGAAAAAGTTTAAATACCCCTCACCAGGTTCATTGTAATCAAGTCAAGTTGAATGAATTTCTGTGTAATCAATAAATGAGCAACAACTTATATTGTTTATGTGTGTCAATTTTTGTTTCTTATCTCTGCATTTCCAACAAATTGGTATGAGAGTTAGAGAATCTAAGAGCCGTAAAATTTACAGCTACAGTCTATAGAGTAAGTGTGTGCAACTAGTAGAGTTGCCATCACACCCACACCAAGATATTGAAGGTCGCCTGCCCTCATTCTTCATGAGTTACTATTCACTCCCCTCAAGAGGAAGCCACTAGAATATTAAGGAGTAGTCACAACTGTTGTTGACCACCATCAGTTCATCCAGCGTGCCAAGGGCCTCCAACATTAGTCACAGTCGCCACAATCATGTATCCCTGCAGTATTTATAGACAACCATTGTGGTGATATCAGCCACACAACCATCACATCGAAAAGTTTAAAGACCTTCTTTATTTGAATAAAATTTATAGATTTTGAAGGGTGTTTTTTTTAAATGGATTTTTTAATATACTCATGAAAGCATAACTAACGTGAATGCATTGGAGCCCTTTTTTATTTCGCATATTAAAAAAAAAATTGTTCGCCCATGTATTTGGCTTTTAATTGGTACATTAAAGAATTCCAGGCATACATATAGATTTGGGCATCTTTATTTAAAATAGATATTCGGATGTATTTATTTATTAAAGGTCAAGAGGTTGGTTATAAATTCAGAAGGAGATTTTTATAAAGTCGTAGTTTATTTTCTTTAAGAATTAAAAAATGGAAAAGGGTTGGATTGGAAACGAGAGTTTAGAGCCTTAAAAATATGAGTTGGTACGCAAAAAAAAAATTGGTGTTTTTTCAAGTATGCCAATTTTTTGGTGACGATTATGCCTTATAGGAGCGCATATTGAAAATCATATTTTTTTGTGGGGTCATATGGAAGGTAGCCTCATGAAATCAGGAAAGAAGCTATAATACAGAGGAAAGACAATAGTCATGGGTCACAAAACATGACTGAAGAAGATTAAGAAAAGAAATTGAAAAGGAGAGGAAGATATCGTTGTCATGTTTAGAGAGGTTCATTCCATAATCGAGGAACTGAGAAGTCTAACAGAAGACAAACAAGAAATCAAGGTTGATTGTTGTAGCTTTGATCTGCTACCACCTCTTATGTTTACTAGTGACTATTTGAATTTTGGGTTATCAAAATATTAAATTTTCTTCGAGATAAATAGTTAATTGTGTATGAGTATAATAACCCATATGATGAAGTATGTGATGCTTTAATATTGGATTTTATAAAACAGATAATGGATGAGAAGTTTTTGTGCATGGTAGAAAAAAATACAACTTCCAAAGAAGCATGAAAGATCTTGCAAAAATAATTTGGTGCAAGGGGGAGTGACATGCAACAAAAAATTATTTCACGGGTAGAGAATTCAGTTGCAAGTCTGAAATTAGATGAACAAGACTTTGAGAATGCAACAAATCTTGAAGAATCCCACTCAAAAGTGAATGAAGGTCGTGATGACTATAAAAGTGAAACCCATTATGCAAACATGCATATGGATGAAGAAGATGCAACAAATATTTTAGAGAGAGAATTTGAAACCTTTGTGTGTGAAACAGAGCAATAGCATATAAATGCTCAAGGAATCCACTGTAATGTGGAACATGTAGATGATGGTGAATCGCATAGTGAAAAAATACATGTGGATGATGACTACAATGTGATATGTGCATTGGATCATCCAACTGAAGCTGATGAATTTGGTGAAGTGAAATTGTTATTGAGAACATGCATGCTCGGATATCCCACAAAGAGTAGATGCAAATTATGTTGATATTAAATTTGATGAATAACCATTAACTAGTGATGATTGGTTGCACATGATGCAACATAAAGATATTATTGATATGTTGTTATTTGGTGAGAGAAACCCACTTTTTTTTGGAAGCCAAGTGGAAGACAACATGTTTGCAGCAACAGAGATTGGTAAAAGGGAAAAAAATGAAAATTATGATGCAATGACAAAACAATAGAAGGTAGAGAAGGAAGAGGTGGAGTAGGAAGGTCTCACTTAAGAGCATAATAAATATGTTTTTAACATTGTTTTTTAATATGCGGGTGTTCAAAATAGTATGGGAGAAGAAGTTGAAATCAAGGTTGTTAATCAGTTTGATGCAGATTTGGAGCTCATTGAGGAATGGATTCATAAACCAATTGAACAAATTGATGTGAGTCTTAAAGCAACAACTGGAATAAAAGAATTGAATGAAATGGGGAATAATGATCTTGAGTGTGAAAATTACAGGAAAAAACAATAGTAACTAATGATGAAAGTGAAGAGAATGATATGGATGTTTCTGAAGAAAAAGATGAATTCATTGAAACAACTTTTCAGCAATAGAGTCAAGAATAGATAATTCTTTTCTATCAATAAATATGGCCGAAAGAAACAAAGGAATATGAAGCACAAGAAGTAGTAGGAAGAACAAAGTTTGAAGATGAAAAGTTATGGCAACAGTCCATAGTTGAATGAATATTTGAAGAGGAATATATAGAAGACATGATCACATTCTTTTTCAATACAAGTTCAAGACAAGAAAAATAAAATTGAAACAACAAGTAAAGAAATATGGAGCCTATAACAAGAACACGCAATAGAGAATGAAGTAATTTCAGGATATAGAATATGGAAGAAATGAAAAATAAAATGCAAAATTGTAAAAGTCTTAAGTCGTCGTAAGGCTAGCTGAGACATAGGCTAGCAAACATGTTTGAGTGATGATTGAGTCAATTTATATTGTAAGCCTATAAGGAATAGTTAAGTCATGTTGAGTCATGTTTGAGTTACGTTGAGTAATACGGCCGTAATTAAGGGGGAGTGTTGGAAATTGTAATGACTCTTGAATGCAAGAGTTTGCTAAATTTAGAGAGTCAGTTAACTGAGTCAAGTCAAGTGAGTTTGAGTTAAGTCGTATTTTTTGAAAAGCTAAGTTTAGACTGTGTGTCCATGTGAAGTTATTTTGGGTGAGTCACTAGATGAAAATTTTTAAATACCCCTCACCGGATTCATTGGAATCAAGTTAATTTGAATGAAGTTTTTTTTGATAAATACATGAGAAGTAGCTCATATTGTATATGTGTGTAAATTTTTGTTTCTTATCTCTCGCTTTCCAACAAAATCATTAGTCAAGGTCAATATCCTCTTAAAAAATAAATAAAATAAAATAAAATAAAAATTAATAAAAAATAACTAATTAAATAAAATTCTAGCTGACCTAATATTCCAAAACATTCTCCTTAACCCTCTCATATATTTATATAATATTATCTTATATCTTTGAAACACATCAATATTCTCAAGAAATATGGCATTCCCTTGAAGATGGACTCATTTCAGTAGTCTAAAACGTCTGATTATATAAAAAAATCATCAATAGGTTATTCCACTTTATTACAAAGCTATTCCACCTGTATAGACTCTTTATTAAAACTCCTCTTTCTCATTTTTACAAATATAGATTTTCCTGTTGACCCGACCACATGGACCCACTAAGGTCGGGGTCAAGAATCCAGATACTCCACACCAAATATTCTAAGGCTGACTAATACCAAGCTCGACTTCTCCTCTTTCTTTAAATTATTTTAGACTATGATTAAAATGAACATTGTGCATACTCCTTGGATTTAACAAATTTAGTAAGGGGATTCCACTCGGTATCTTTATGGATCTACCTCTGGGTGAAGAATTATGAAGTCCACCTTAGACTTAAAAAAACATTCAACATGGTATTTTAATCATTGTTATTCTCTTCATTATTCTCGTCCAAACCCAATCCTTGTTTAGAATGCAATATTCATGATCCGAGTAAGTATATTCATGCACACTTCATTGAATTTAATGCCATAGTATATCGAAAGAGAATGCTTTCCAAAAAATAAAATGAACTCATCTATTCTCCTAATCTCACTAGACTTGCTTGCAAAGTCTATGAATAAAATAAAACACTAGTCTATTATTAGGGTACAACACATAATTTAAGCAACGCATCTGAAGGGCCTTTTCTTCACAACTCGCTCTGGCCTCCTCCTGAGAAATTATACTACAGATATGTACAAAGGTAAATAAGACACACAAAATGATAACTAATTCCTTTATCCAAAGTAGTAATATGTACACAAATAAATTCACCTAATAAAAATTACTTTCAAGTATCAATTCCCCATAATAATTTGTTTTTTAAATTGTTAATAATAATATAGTGACCCTTTCCCGGATGTGGGTGGCCAGCACGATGGATAGGTGGCAAAGGTGGTGGGCTGGCGCATGGGGTTCTACCACCGCCACCCTCCTTTACATCCTGTATGCCATTATTTGCATTAACAATCCTCTGTCCGGGACATTTACGTTGCACAATTGCCCACACTCTCGCTCGATTCACAGAGATATGGCTTCTCCAGGATGCTTCAATTTGGCTATGTTTCCATTTCGTTCTTGTTGTTCCTTGGCGGTCTCTAAGCCAAGCTCTCAGACTAACACTGGGCGTAGATGTTCGCTTTCCTGTTGCATTAACCTCGCTCCTGGGTTGCACTTCTTGCAGAGCTCCTTCTGCACTCAGAGATTTGGCACTCACGCTGTGAAGATTGATTCTCATCCACCTGTGGTCCTCAGTTTTGGGATGCTTGCCCTGAACCTTCCTTCGGCTTCCTGTTCCTTCGAGTTCAGCACTCAGCACCTGAATACCATGCCTCGCTTGTGCCATATAATGAGGAGTAGACGAGGTTCGAGCCGTGGTGGTCCTTCTCGACACCCTCCTCCCTCCTCGCCTAGCTCCTCTTCTCCACCATCTGAGTCCATGAGTGGTCGATATCCTGAGACTCGCAGCAGTCGTAG
Organism: Pinus albicaulis; assembly: GCA_034641835.2. Taxonomy (NCBI): domain Eukaryota; kingdom Viridiplantae; phylum Streptophyta; class Pinopsida; order Pinales; family Pinaceae; genus Pinus; species Pinus albicaulis. Next base: position 972,175,531 of record CM076584.1, on the reverse strand, counting down.
CTCTTTGGCTAGGCGTGGGACTACTCTGCCCGCAAGAAGACTCTCCAATCTCCTCCAGGGTCAGCAGCACAGGGCTCAGTTCCGCTTCCCCTGTCTGCTCAACATGCCTATGGTCACTGCCACTATCACGATTGATTTCAAAGAAGCACCACCTGATTCGATTGCCGAGCCTTCCAACTCTCCTCCAGTGCAATTGACGACTGATAGGCCCTATTCTCCCTCTACTGCTGGTCAGAAGCGGAAGCTGGTTGAGGGTTGCTCCTGAGTCCTTGCTAGACCCCTTCTTGGATTCTGAGGTTGGTGGCTTCAAGAGAGGTTGTTCTTCTACTCCGACTGACGAGAAGAGGGCGGACACTACCAATTAGGATACTCCAGATGATAATGCTGTTGTGCTAGACGAGGATGACCCCGACGCTTATGCTTTCCGTGTGGTTGAGTCTCCTCCTTCCACTCAAGGTAATTAATGGCCTTTCTTCTTTCAGGCTTGTTTTTGGCTGTTCGTTGTGCCAGGCTCAACTCTGGTAATCATATGCTGTCTATGTTTAGCTGGTTCTACTTCTACTGCTCTTTTGATTGTCGGTTTCCCCTTCGTGGGTGGCAGAATATCATGTATAAGACCGTTCATGTCTGCAATTCTGAAGCTAAATGTTGTGGGTTGATATGTTGTTTGGACTCTCTGGCTGGTTTGCCCTATGAGGGCGGTTTTTTTGTGGTAAGATGTCTGGCTGAGCTTCATTGTTGTAACTGTCTCTCAGCACTATGTGCTAATATTTTGACAAATTGGCTTGGCTACACTAGAATGCCCATCTCTTGGGCTAGAAAATCTGAGGCCTTGGCCTCCATGTAATGCATTTTTGTATATTAATAGATTAAGCTTATTCAGAAAAAAAATATATATATAGTGACCCTTGATTGACTAATTCCTCCATCACCATCGTAGTATTTTTTATCAACAAAAATGTTTCTCAAGTGAATAGGGGTGTCTAAAAGTGGGGAAATTAATATTCTAATGTATGCATGTCTCTTAGTGTGCATTCATTGTTAAATTCCTTCAACATAAATGTCTTCTTTGTGATCTCTTTGAAGTTTTTGTGTATCTATATTATACTAAAATTTAAGAAGAATTAAAATCACAAAGATGAAACCAAAATAATTATTCTTAGTGATTTCTTGGTTTACACACCTCAACCTATTGACTATATTTCCATTGGAACAAAGTTTTAAATTAATTTTATTCAATTAGTTTCTTTGGTGGGAAGAACATAGGAGACGAAAACAAATTATCAATATTTAGCCCAATTTCATAAGATCGCCCTACAATGTACTTCAACTAGATTTTAGGTTCTAGTGGAGTATGCTCGCACCCTATTTATTAATGGAGTATGCTCAAACCCTTTATATCATAATCATTGTCACATCAATGATAAAAAATTGAATGAATAAACTTGGATTCTGATGCTAATGAGTAATTTATCACTTGGGGGAGTAATGCTTCTCAAGGTTTTGATGTTGTATGTGGAAAAAAATAGTGTACACATCTCTTGTTATGGGTCAACATATAATATGAAAACACTATCCATGCCCACATTCTAGGTTTTTCATTAAATATGAAGTAAGCATACATGGTAGGTTTTGTTTGCCTTATCAATATTTTATTCATGTAGGTTCATGTTTCCTTCGAAATGGGCATCCAAATAATCACAAATGTATTCTATGTAAACTATGGAATTGTATTTACAATTTAAGCGGGTTTTTAGAAACTAGCCTTTGCAAAATTGTAGTTAAGTGTAAGATTTTAGGGACAAACAATTTTATTTCAAGGATCATAATTGAAAGTGTGCTATTGAAGAAAGGTTTGTGGGTTCCAAGGATTATAATGGGTATTTTGGAAATTAATCATGTATATATAAATTATGAATGTGATTTTTTATGGCCCTACAATCACTACCTAAGTAGACATCTATTTTTCTATGAATGGATATCATCCCTATAAAATAAGGCCCATGTAGTAGTGTGAAAGAAGTACCTATAAGAATGCTTACTCGAATGTTTCTTCTGTAGAATTTTTCTAGGAGGTGATATAGCTATATAAATTTGAAGTGTTGTAATGATATGCCTTGTTAAACATACAGTAATTAGATATTTTCTCAATTGGAGGTTCCCCCTTGATGAGGCAACTAAACATTTCTTTCATTAATCGAGGTATAACATTTTGTTTTATATTATTTCTTTATATGGTTTTTGCGGTTGAAATCTATAATTTTTTTAGCAAATCTAAGTAAATTATATTATTTATTATTTGCTTCTTCTAATTTCATGATATTAAAATCTAAAGGTGGTATCACATCACTTTCCTAAGCCCATAGTTTAGGGAAAAACAATTGAGGCTAGGAATTACTCTGACATCTATAAATAACATAGTGACCTATCATTCAATAGGTAAATATATGGTAGATGAAGAATACATCTAAGAAATACAAGAGGTTTAAATTAGCTAGATGTCATTGTAACCTTTGTTGAGTAATATGAAATTAGAGAACACATGTATATGCATTTTCACTTCCATGTATGATATTATATATTGGAAGTCACTGAGTATAACGAAACTAGTTTTAGATTAGTTGATTAATGGTGTTGCTACTATAGTGCACTAAGGATAATGCTTAAGAAAACTACACCATAGTACTTGGGCAATAAAGTAGTTTGACTATGGGTATGGTCAAAGTTCCTTAGTTAGTGCCTAAGAATTTAGGCATGTATTTTTGTTGGAATCTACATGTATATTAGAGAGATATAACACCTAACATTCGCTTGCCATATATACCCTTGAATTGCAAGCCCTACTCCCTACTATTGATACACAAAATTCCTACATAAATGAATCTATTAAGAGTTTGTACACTCTATAACTAAAACCCATGCTTCACTCTACTAGACCATGGAAATTTCTACGTAAAATATAGTATTGAGAATTTGTGCATTCTAGTAGCATAACTGTTTTTCAATAGGGAGTATAACCACACAAGAGTTTAAAAAAATGGCAATAATTACACCCTTATTTGAGACCTATCTCAATAGAATCCATAAATTGAGTTGATAGCCATAGTATCAATATCTATTTATCCTTTTTGGTGGAAACTATTGTCCCACTACCAATAAATTATCTCAATAGAAACAAAATATGGCTTTAATTACCATCATACACTTCCAAGTAAACCTTTTCATTTGGAGTGACATCTCTATGGCTACTAAAGGTGCTAAGCTAGCCATTAAAGTTTCCTCATTGGTAACGTACTATGATGACTTGCAATAAAAAATGGATTGCAATGACTTGTTTACCTAGTAAAACTTTGATTCTATTAATAAAATGCCCACAAAACTAGAATTATTCCTATACACGGTATCCCTACTTGAGGAAATGTATAATTAATCAATGGTTTGTCATTGTTATGACCAAGAATATCAAAAGGAACTTGATGAATCATATAATTCCATGGGGCCTCACTCTACCCCATTTTTTCATGACATTATATCTCAAATGTTTCACAAATTCCCTAGAGTAGATCTCAACAAATTTGATGCCTTCAAACTCACAGGCTGGGTCACTAAAATGGAACATTATTTTTCCCTACATGGAATAAAAAAAAAATTAATGAAAATTTTTGTGAGTGTCTTATATGTGTATCCTTAGTGATGGAAATGGTATCAATAGCATAAGAAGTCCCACTAATGTTATATCACTCGAACATAATTTGTCTAGGGCCTCTATGAATGCTTAGAAATAAACACTTATTATTTAGGTTGACTAAATAAGCTAAATAATTTTGTACAAACGAAGAGTTCATGTGTGATTTTGATAAAATTACCATATATAGCAAAGCAATGTGTGATACATTAATTATGGATTTCTTTATCAATAGTTTGAAGGGAGAAATATGTGCCTAATTCTTAATGGCTCATCTTACTACTTCGATGCATTTTCGTCAAATAATTTGGGAAGCCTTGCAAGTGGTGAATAATTTAGTTAAAAATAAACCATTTACCTAACATTAACATTCCCTCTTCATCCTCTCCAACTATTATAGCATCGTCATCCACCTCTGTATACTTGATGCTCCCAGTTGTGGCCTTGGGCAGGCCTTTCCCTTCAGACTTGGTCCTTTATCTAAAAGATATTATTTTGAATTCCATATGTGACTCTTCCCTCTAAAAATCATGTGCACACGTGGCTCTAGTTATACCCAACTTGTGTATATAATTTGAAATATGAAAAATATAAAATTCACTATTTTTTGGGCGAGGTTTACGAGTTATACTGGAAGCGTACCTACAAAATCTCGTGGCCTAACCGTATCCCAACTGAATTTTTTTTTTTCGGGTGGTATAAATACACCTCATGGGAAGGCCTTAAGGGGAGAGAGAGAGATAGGTATTGATATTATATCCATTTAGTCCCTGATCAAGTCTGATTTATCCATGTGCCTCCTGCACTCCAAGATTGTGGAAACCCTTTTTTCCCTCATGGAGATGTTTATTCCTCTTATATGACATCCATGTGTATACTTTTGGAAGGAGATTGTTGAGTCTTGGCTGGAGAGATTCGAAGAATGGTTTCACTTGGAGTCGTGGCTAAATCAGGTGGTATTCCTCCACACTTATTTTCATTCATCAATAAATAAGCTTTGTCCAATTCTTAATTTTCATGATCTTAATGCTTTATACATGCTATGATCCTATTATGAATGATTTCATGTTTTGATGCTTATATGATCTAACACTAACATTTTGAACATGCTTTCAGTTATTACTAGCATATGTGCTTTTCTTGAGTGAGTTGCAGGTTTTGGAGCACTAGGAGAAGCAAGGGGTTTGAACCCTATGGGATCGCCTTCAAACGTAGGACATACGATTACTACCCCTTCTTCCCATTTTACCAGTTTGAGCATTAGGACTATAAATTTGTATGATTCTTGTTGTTGTATGATTCTTGATTTGTTGGGGTTCCCAACCCAGACCCTAGGGTGCTTCATCTCGTAACACCACCCTTTCATATCAACAAGTTAATCCATCTTGAAATTGGAGAGCACCAACTTAAAGATATTTAATACAAATCTAATGATAATTATTTTTCTCGGAAGAAATGTAATGAGAAAAAATTATTTATAACCATTTCATAGGAAATTTTGGATTAGGAATATTAATTTATACCCCAATAATATCTACCTCTACATTGAGCATATTCCTCCATATGCTCCATAGGGTGTGTAATTGCAGATCTCCCTACATGCCTTAACCAATATTTCAACTCCCTAAACGCTCAATTTATTGCATGGATACATAAAAAATTACAAGGTCATTATATTAATTTAGAGTGGTAGCACCAATAAATTCATTCACTAAGATGTATCCTAGGAAACACACAACTACATCCATGTTGTGAACAAATTCGAGATCATGATTGTTAATGGTAGTTCTATGAAATGTAATAGTAATTGTGAATTCCTTGAAAAATATTTCAGCTCCCTAAACCCTCAATTTATTTAATGGATACATAAAACATTACAAGGTAATTATATCAATTTATAGTTCTATCACCAATAAATTAATTCACCAGTATGTATCATAGGAAAGGCACACCTACATCCATGTTGTGAACAAGTTCAAGAGCATGATTTGAAATGGTAGTTTGATGAAATGTAATACTCATTGTGAAAAAGTGTAGCTTGAAATAGGTAGTTAGTCATGAAAAACCATGTGTTTTCTATTAAAATTGTTGTTTGTGAGAGTTTCTTGGTGCCGACTCTTTGTAGACAATAGGTCCCATCACCATGGATTTTCCTGTATTATACATGAATTATTGGAAACAATATTAATTATGACAAGGGGGGGTGGGGGTGAATCAATATTAACACTAATTTAATTTTATGCCAATTTATATTTTCATTTAACTTGGAAATCATTCATGTGAGTAATCAACAACATATATTGTAGAAACAATATAAAAAATCACTTGAACATCATAGCAATGCCATGAGCAACATACACACATGAACACAAAGATTTAATGTGGAAAATAATAAAGGGAGAAAACTAAAGAATCTTTTTTTTGTCATGACGTGAATCTAAAGCCACCACTTATATCACATAATTTTTTGTGAGCACCCACTCATACGAAGCACCAAATCCATTATGTGTTTTTATAGCACCCACTAGCAGGAAGCAACACCTACCTCTTTATTGGACATTTCATCATCTTACAAGAAGCACCAACTCCTTGATTTTGAAAGAACCCACTTGCAAGAGGCACCAAAACCCAAGCTCTTATTCAAACACCCACTTAGATGGAATCACAAACCTCCTGGTGTGTAGGAACCAACCTGCTAAACTTGCAAACAACTATTTCATAGGATTTTCAAATTGTATCCACAAGTTTATGTTCACTCGGAACTTGTTGCTAACTTCTTTGGACCTTACTCGGCCTGATTTATAGCCTCAGTCTTCTATTGTTCCTATATTCTCCTTAGACACTATTGGGCCTCCAAAATGTCATCCACTTTTACCCTCCTTTCCATCATTTTACCTTCATTATGTAACTTTGTAGCTTCATAACCCTACATTAGTAACAATTTTAATAATCATATGGGTTTATCATTGTTATTTTCCAAGTAATTTATTTTAAGTATTTTAAGGAAAATTGTGATTAAATATTAGGAAATTAACATGTTTTCATATATATCTAAGAGTGGTATGAGTTTTATAATACTGTAGGCCTACTTGAAGATTCTAGAAGGGTCTTATTTGTCCACCCAACAACACATTCGAAATTCCAAATCATGAAGATTTGTGGAATATTTGTGGAAGATGTGGATCATTAACTAATCACATTCAAAGGAGAAGAATCATGGATATTTTTATATGTGTCTCTTATCAAAACTATGAGAGAACTTTGAGAGTATTTCTATCTCATATTTTTAGATGATTGGTTATAACCACAAGAGATAAATGTGGATTTAGGAGAGATTTGAGGATTTGTATTTATTGAATAGTTATATTCAGTTTTTGTATAAATAGGAGTGCATCCTTCAAAGGAGCCAACTCTTATCAACCATTAGAAAACTAATTATTCATTCTTGTAATATCTTTGGAGCTTTTCTCTAGCTACATTTTATCAAATACATATTGCTGCTTTGATCTCAAAGATGTGATACTTGTTAGGTGTGCTTCTTGAGGAATAGATGACCCCCATCAACCACAATTTGCACATATTTTTACATATTGATAAAATTGTGTAATTATGTTATTTCATTTAATTTCAACATGTGTGATTTCATTTCAGCAGGTGTGATTTTCAATTCTGCAAGTGTGATTTCATTTATGCAAGTGTGGTGTGATTTCATTTATGCAAGTTTGAATCTCTTTTCAAGAACATGTGATTTCCTTTATGCAAGTGTGATTTCAATTTATTTATGTTTGGTTTTGACTAGATTGAATTGGATTGATTTAATTTCTTAGTTTCAATTGCATTAGATTAATATATTATGATAAATAATCACCTAGTACATATAGTACATGTACACTTCGTTAGTTCAAAAACCTCGGGTTGACTATTAAATGACTGATTTAACTCATAATTAAATCACCCAAAATTTTGGCATCGTTGCTGGGGAGGTATACATAGGTGCTTATTTTGAAAAATTAGACAAATCATGATAGTTTCATTCATTCTTAGATGCATGGTTAAAATCGTATCAAAATCATTTTTCATATTAAATTTCAATAAATTTTCAATACTTTGTACTAATCTGTGTGCATGGCAGGAATTTCCAACCAGTTGGAGTAATTCACAGACAATTAACAGTTTGAAGAATTTCCTTCCAAGAACTTTCTCGAATCCTAGCAACAACTGGGATATCTTCTTCTCAGGAAGAGTATATTTTAACATCATTCAAAAACGTGTCCATCTCTCCACCTCCACAAGAAGATCTTGAATTCTCTTTTGGTTCCTCTTGTCAATCTGTTGAAGAGACTAAAGAATCATGCAATACTTTTGATGGGGAGAAAGAACTAGAGTCTAAGATTCAGGAATTCATAATAAAGAAGGATATTCAATGTGATCTAAACCAAGAAAGGAATCAGGAATGTCATAGCTTTATTGAAAAATGGTTCCAATCAAGGATCATCACATCACTATTCCATTCTTCCTTACTTCTTGATTGCATTATCAGAACAACTGGTCTTTCATGCTTTGATGTGTTTTAATGCATATTTTTCAAAACTAAGCATGAATATATTTTTACCCCTGTTACGCACATGGTTACACTGGAAATATACACACTTAAAAAAAAATTCTATTTCCAATAGACTAGGATAGAATCAATGAATAAAACCAAGTTTGGAGACATTTTTAAGTTTTTAAGCTAGATTTCATTTTAATTGCAATTTTATTTATTTTGGTGATTTAATATCTGCCCCACTAACTAATCATTTGTAGGAAGATGAAGAAAGAGAAGGAACATTTGTGAAGAAGGAGAACAAACAGAGTTTTGAGAGCCAAAATTTGAAGTTAGAGATCAAATCATTATGCTTTTTTTTTCAAATTTCACATTCCAAATGAATAAAAAGTTTCAATATTTTTTCACATGCGCTCTTCTTGAGCTCTCTACGACCTGGAAGATCAGAAAATAAAATTGAATAAAGTTAGTTTTAAAATTTTGCAATAAAAATTCGATAAGAGATCTAAATTCATACTAAAAAGTATAATTACAGGCTTTAACAAATATCATACATCAAAACTAATGTCCCCAATGCATCCAACAATGTTAAAAACCTCTATTTTGACTCTTTTTGTGCCTCATTTGGCAAAAAATTGAGTAAAATATTATTGTTTCAAGTTTTTACCCAATTCTGATGTTAATAATCCTAAAATTCTATCTAAATCCAACATACGTACCCCATACGTAGAAATGACACACAAACCTGGCCTACATTCCCAATCGGCGGTCGAAATTGTTAGACAGTTAAAACCACCATTAAGCCCCAATTTTTCCACTGTGTTGATGGTCATATGGTGCTATAGGACCGTCATTTTGGGTCAGGCTAAGGCCTAGCCCTCGTCCCTCCACTTGTGGTTCTATAGAATTGGAGTGGCCAGGGGCTAGGGCTTAGCCTGATCCCTTCCCCAATTGCACGCCCATTTAAACGTTAAATATGCCTTGTCTCCTATTGTTAACAAGAGACAACAGATAGGCGGATTGGTAAAGAGATTTTTTGGTTGACATGAGGTCTCAGGTTCAATTCCTGTGGATGTCATTTGGCCTCAAAAAAAATTTGGTCCCCCACGAGGAGGCCACGTGGAAACCAATGGTTGGCCCACATGGCACTTCCTCATTTGGCCACCATAACAAACCGATTAACCAATAAAAAATAACCACATGTGTACAAATCAAACAGTTTGAAGTGTCAACCATTCATTGGTTGGTGAAGGACCATTCAACTTTCCAATTCATGGTCCAGTCACCATACGGATTACTGACTTAGCATTCCTGTATCTCAAAATTTATTGTTTTAGCCGTTTCCCAAAATGAACAAAATGTGATTCTGGGAGTATCCAAAGTTGGATTTGAGTGAAACAAGTTGCGTTGGATTCAAAGGAATGAGATCTAAGATTTGGTGCTAGTTTCAAGCTGTTCCATGAAGTTTTAATTTTGAGCATTTTCTTGATCCACGTAATCATGGAATAGGGTGGAGCGTTAGAGAAAAAATACAAATGCAACTATAGGATTCGATCTTCATCAAAACTTGCAAACATAAAAAATACAACTATTTAATTTACAAACCACGATCTAATTCTAATTGCAATTTGTAAAGTGGCATGGAGTGCAATGATCCGTGTTTTTGGTAGTTGTAGAATCGACACAATTCAGTAGCTTATGAAAATTTGGTTCATGGTCTATTGGTGAAACATAAAGTGTATGGAGAAGAGGCCTCAAGCTCAAAATTGGCTAGAAACAAGTAAAAGTGCATTTAATATTTCTTCCTTGATTTTTTTTTATTACTACTATTTCTGAGTCTTTTATGTATATATCAGATGAACACAGAATAATCATATCTCTCTCAATAGTATTACATTTTATTGCAGAAAAGTGCTAAGTTATTGCAGCTTTAAGGATGATGAAGGAAGGTGACTATATGTATGAGTTCCTTTTAAAGTCCAAGTTTCTTTTATAAGAACATGATCATTCCATGCCAAATCAAATCCATTCAACCATTGCTACTAAACAAGGTCTCTTAGATACCAGCTTCACCATTGCTACTCATTCTAAGCCTACAGTTGATCCATAAATTTTCATCCCTCTACTACCAAAAACTCATTTTCCCTTTGCAATCTTTATACTTTCCTGCCTCATTTTCACTGAAAAATAAAGTCATTTAGTTCTCTTACAAAGCTGATTCACCCCATTTTCCTCTTCCTTTCTGTCAAATAAAACCATGATTCAATGAAAATATTTCATCTATATTCCTTCAAATTATTATTTTATACTCACGTTAGATTATGGTGGATTCATTAAGGTCTCCCTCCTAACAAGTCTTGACCCATCATCTCTGACACATCATCTAGGATCAAGACTAGAGATATTTCAAGTATTTTGAGGCTTTCCTGCCTTAATGGAAGGTTATATCACCAATAAACAGTGGGAATACATCAATGTCCCTTGGTTTTCGGATCTTCTAGGTGACTCGACTATGACACATATATTCATACCTAATAAGATGTACTTAGGCATCTAGACTCTCATTGACATTAATGGTGAGTAGTCTTTTGTTGGCTAATGGAATTCATTAATGGATAGTAATCCAACAATTTATTTTCTATGTACGACATTAACACATCTATTCACGTAGATAAGAATTATGCCACTGAGTGGGAACAAATGAGTAGTATATGATTTAAAAATCTTGAAATAGAACTCAATTTCGAATTCAGTAGCCGTAGCAATAAAAAATCCAATTTCATCCTCTATTCATACAACCAGGAAAAAGAAGAAGTATATCAGATTCTTTTACTTCACATTCAATGATCTAGTAGCAACAACGACACTCTTTTCATAGCTTCTCCACTTTTCAGGTAAAGTGAAGGTATGTTGTTTTTTAATCTTTAATCATATAATTCCTTAAGTTCTAAAATTTTGATTTTGGAAAATCCCTCACCACATTTATATTCCTTTTCTCATTTTCCAAAAACTGAAAACACCTTTAGTTGGGGAGAAGGGATATCAATTTGTATTTCATATTCACATGTCATATTTCATTTCATCCTAACCAACATAGTTTTCCCAATCAACTATTATTGCATTTTGATTCCAAAATTTTATATGTTTTGCAATGATCAATTGATGAATGTGTTGGAAATGTTGTCATTGATGGAAATAGAGGTAGAAAAGACAAATACAGACAATGAAGGCAGCAGATGTAGAGATAGGAAAAGAAAAGCAGCAGAAGACAGCAGGTAAAATTTACAGCGAAGGAAGAGGCAGAGGTCGAGCAGCAGAGGTACAATGAAGGCAGAGGTAGAGGTCGAGCAGCAGAGGTACAGCGAAAGCAGAGGCAGAAGCAGCGAAGGAAGAAGCATAAAGGCAAAGGCAGAGGTAGAGGAAGAGCCATTATCACAGAAAGGAAAAGGCAGAGTCAGAGCTGTTATTATAGAAAGGCAGAAGCAGAGGCAGAGCCGTTATTCCGAGAATCACTACCCCAGCTGGTAGATACACTAAACATAAATTCCGGGAACATTTACCCAAGCCGGAGGATATATATATATAATTCCGAGAATCATGAACCAAGCGGCAAAGTATATATATATAAACCTCATTCTGGGAATTGTAACTCAGGCGGGAGGATACATAAACATAATTCCAGGAATCTTAACCCAAGCGGCAATGTATACATATATAAATCTTACTCCGATAATCATTACCCAGCTGGAGGTTACACTAAAGGCGGAAGTGGAAGAATATATATATGCAGTGCTTTATATAAGCGGAGTGCTTTATGATCGAAAGAACCAAAGTACCATAAGGTGGGACCCTTTCCCAATCGCATCAGAGAAAAACTAAGTATCGGAACATCCAACCAAAACTTGCAATTGCGATTGAAGCCCAGACCTGATGGGCTTATAAACTGTGATTAACACGTATTTGAATTCTGGCCTAATCGCATCAGAGCATCGAAGTATAGGCATATCGGAACATCCAACCAAAACTTGCGATTACAATTGAAGCATGGACCTGATGGTTCAATAAGTCATAATTCATATGTGCGTTTGAGTTCCGGACCCGTACATCGCATCGGCAGAAGAACGATTAATCGCATTGGCAAAATAAAGTGAACAGTAATTCATCGCATCGGAACAAGCCAAGATTGCGATTGCGATGAAGTCCTGGACCTGATGGGCTTATAAACTATGATTCATGTAAGGTTGAGTTTCGGTAAATAGTGAATCATCGGAATCGGAGCATTGGAGCATTAGAATGTCGATACATTCAAATGGAAATTGCGATTGTGATCAATCGCAATCGGAAGAAGTCGAGCAGTAATGTATAGCATCGGAAAGCGTGGCAAGTGGGCTCGTACATATGATATTCTATTGATTATATGGAATCGACATCTTATATTAATGTTTATAATGCTTGACTCGAGGAATATGCATACATGGTGATATATTTATATATTGTGCTAAAGTCGAAACTTATAGAAAATGAGGTACGTGCTGGGCATTCTTTAAAGTGAATTCATGGGTCTTTACATTCGGCTGGAAAATATATATGTATATATATGCTGATCCATATAATAAATACGTTGGTATTTAATATAATGGTTTTTATAAAGTTCACAGATTGGGTTTACTACAAGAGCCTGCAAGGACGAAAAAGAGAAAGACAGCTTCAGAAAAATGTGCAGTAATCCAAAAGAACAGAAGAGGGTTGATTTGAAAATAAATTATATGGATAGAGAATGTGTAAGCAGGCAGCCCGAGCACAGAGATTGAGAGTGAACAGACATTTCCCAGACTCATATATATTTCAGAATAAAACCTGAAAAGCGGTTACATATGTGGCTGGTGCACACAGGTACAGTAAACATATGAATAGATGCAGAAGTGAATCAAAAATACACAACAGTCACTCAGTAGCAGCAGAAAAGACAAATCCAGTAAAGACAAGTCCCGAAAAGGAACTGAGTGGAATTTAAATGTGTAATTGAAGAGGTAAATATTTTTGTTTTATATTGTTTTTGATGCAAAGGCAAGTGTCCAAAGGAAAAAGAAAAATCCCATTGTAACATTGAAATTTGTACATATTGTTATAATTTTAAAATGAGTTCGAAAAAGAATGAGAAGACAGAAGCCAAAGAGTCATGACTGTTCACTCCAAATTCCTTGTGAAATACAAACAGTCATGTGAGGAACTCTATATATAATATCAACTGGATATGCATAAAAGAGGTTAGAGAGAGTAAGAATAGAGAATGAAAAGTATAGAAGATTGAGGCAGAGAAGATAAGGAAGAGAGGAGCAGAAAGAGATGCTACCGAACATAGCTAATATCTGAGGTAAATCAACAAACACTTCTTGTGATAAATTTAGGAAGTTGGAGCTTCCCTATCGAGTTGAAGCTTGATAGCTATCAGTTGTAGCTGACTGAGGTTGGAGCCTCCTGTAGGTTGGTGCCTGCAGAAAAATTGAAGGGAGTTGGAGCTTCCTTGCAAGTTGCAGCTTGCAGAATTGAGGTTGGAGCCTCTTGTAGGTTGGTGCCTGCAGAAAGACAGTGGTGAGAGGGAGTTAGAGCTTGCCTTCGCATCACAACAATAATAAGATATGGTTTTCTCCCTTTATGGGTTTCCACTTATATCTGCTGTCTCTATCTGTGTTGCCTGTGTGCTAAGATGATTTATCAAATCTGCTTAATGTTTACTTCTCTCATAATAAGTTTAATGTCACATTAATTTAATACTTGTTGCAACATATTAATATTGTTCATATACTAAGGTTGAATAGAAAAGTAAGATATAAATAAGCTGATGAAAATTTAAAAAGCTCATGTGTGTATTGAACTGATTCACCCCCCCCCCCTCCTCTGAGTTCAACTAAGAATTCAACAATTGGTATCAGAGCGGGTTCCTTTGTACCAGTTTAACAACTAAAAGGAGATTCTAGGTTCTCAGGATGGCTAGTAAAGAAGGATGCTCAACCAATAAATCCCCTTTCTTTACAGGTGCAAATTATGCCTTCTGGAAAATCAGGATGAGGACATACATAATGTCTCTAGGAATAGAAGTTTGGGGTGCTGTGGAATTAGGATATGCCCCAAAGGCAACTGACTCAGAGAAAGAATCCAAACAAGATTTTGTAGCTAACGCAAAAGCCATGAATGCCATCTTGAATGGATTGTGTGAAGCAGATTTTATCAAAGTAATGCACAAAGACACTGCCAAAGAAATGTGGGATACTCTGGAGAACATCCATGAGGGAGACAAGAAAGTAAAGACTGCCAAACTTCAAGTCTATAGAGCCTAGTTTGAGAACTTAAAAATGAATGATGATGAAGACATTGCCAGTTTCTTCCTAAAAGCTGCAGAAATTATTAACAATATGAAAGCTCTTGGAGAAAAAATGCCAGAAAGTATAATTGTACAAAATATTCTAAGATCTCTTCCATCCAGGTTTAATCCAAAGGTGTCTGCAATAGAAGAAACAACTGATTAGGAGACCTTGACCATGAACCAGCTACTTGGAAATTTAACAGCATACGAGATGAGGCTCCCACAGAAGAAGCCAAGTACGAGGGAGGCAACCTTTAAAACAGAAAAGAAGAAAGAAGAAGAGGAAGACATATGCTCTTGCTCGGATGAAGAAGAGGCAAATTTTGTTAAGAAATTGGATAGAGGCTCAGGTAAATATAAAGGTAAAATTCCTTTCAAATGCTTTAACTGTGGAAGAGTGAGACACTATGCTGCTAAGTGTCCTCACAAGAAAGTAAGGAATCAAACTCAAGAAACAGAGAAAAATGCATCAAAAAACTGGCAGAAAGGAAAGAAGTTCAGCAGAAAATCCTTCTATGCTCAACAAGACAATAGTGCATCTGAAGACTTAGATGAACCTTCAAGTGAAGAAGGAACCTCTGAATTTTTATTGATGGCCATAGAAGAACTTGAAGGTCTCCTACTAGAAGATGAAGAAGAAGAAGGTAAATTCGACCTTGAGGGGGAGCTAAGAAGTGCTCTAGAATAGATTGATAGACTCAAGCTGAAATGCAGAAAACAAAAGGACATTCTCCTCACATATATACGAGAAGAACATAATTCAGAAGTCCTTATGCAGCTAAAGAGAGAGCTTGAGGAAGCCAAGAAGATAGAGGACATGTTACTTAAGTAAATCAAGGAGAAAACTCAAGAACAAGAGAAGTTGGAAGAAGAAGTAGTATGTCTCAGGAAGAAATTAGAAAATGCTCAAAGGAAAGTGGTTATAAATTCTTCTCAAACAACAAGCTCTAGTAAGTTGAATGAAATTATGGTTGCTCAAAGACCTCCTATGATAAAAACTGGAATAGGATATGAGGGAGAATCAAGTAAAAGCAAAGAAAAATAAAATAGAGAGATTATTTTTGTAAAAGCAAAGAAGGATGATGAAGCAGCTCAAATAATTCCTACAAAAGAAGAAAATTGTAAGGAGGGAGACAGAACCTAGAGAAATCCTCTAATAACAAAGAATGAAAGAAATACTCAAACAATAGAAAAAGATTCATATACCCCTGAGTATGTCAAATTTGGATGCCATCAAAGGAGATTCTTCCCTCCTATGAAAAATGCCACCTGTTATGTCTGCCACAAGTTGGGACACATTGCTGCATACTATCATGCAAGGAGGAGTGATTCAAACCAGCAAAAGATGCAAATAGTGAAGAGACTGTCTCAAGCAAACAAATGGAGAAGACAACCTTACATCAGGTATGCAAATAATTTCTATGGTTACTATTTTTATTGTAAGGAATTTGGCCATAAAATTATTGAATATAGAAATTATGGACAAAGATTGATGTTCAACACCTCAAGGAGGTTTATGAATGAAAGTAATTTTGTTCATACTCACAATTCTGCAAAAAATATGATCAAATGTTGTGTATGAAATCAAGTTGGACATATTCCTTCCAAATTGTTGGGCAGTGAAAGAGGTATGAAATTATCTTATATTTACTCATTCTTTATCATAAATATACTGCTGTTTTCCTTGAAAAGGTAATCTATCATAGGAATTACAATAGAATTGGAAAGGTTTATGAATACTATGAAAATATGACTAAAAGCTACTTTTTGGTTGACAAATAGGAATTCGGAGAGGTGAACAGTTGTACCAGAGGCGGGGTTGAGAACAATCTAAAAACTGTTCCATCAGCATTGGATCATATCCAGCCAAAGGCAAGGAGATCTGAACGAATAGCCCAGAAAAGGCAGGGAATAGCTCGGCCTCAGTCAGCACAAACATAACGATGACTAAACACAGAGGAGCGAATCCCTCAGGATCTTTCGATCCTGAGGGATCGTTGTTCAAACTTATCTTGTTATTTGATTGGTCCGTTGAAGAGTTGATATATAATACCACGTCGTTTAGTGACGGGACAGGATGGATCATTATTGTTATTGGGAATCGATCAAAAGACTTTACATTTTCTCTGTTATATTAACTCTTTGTTTCAGAGAAAACCTTTTTGTAAGACTTTATGTTGGTTTAATACAAAGCACGCATTTTATTTACCTTCTGCAATTCTGAATTAGCCCAACGGTATTTCACTGGCGCTAAGGGCCCAGCTCTGGTGGAATTACTTCGCTCTTTGTATTCTAATCTTTGTTTACTATCGTGCGGAGTGTGTTTAATGTTTGAATTGGTTTATTGTTGATTGGATCAAATATAGAGTCATCGTTGTTTCGTTTCTTTACAATAAGCATAATTTGCTATGCTATTATTTCGCTGTTATCATAAAGCTTCACTGACTTGTATCTGATTTGAATTGTTGTTCCTTTAGTTTATAATCTGCTATAATTGGTGGTTGCGTGGTGAGAAGCTGTCAACAGAATTGAAGCATAGAAATCTAGTGCCTTGAATATGTTAGAATTGTAATTACTGTTCAATTCGCGTTGTTGTTCCATTTTTGTTCATTACTTATTTATAATCTTTGATTGGTAGATAGAAGAGTTGTAGTCACACGTTGTTGTTCCTTTTCAGATTGCGTTTTGTTTAAGTTGCTTTCATCAAATCTACTTTCGGATTGATTTCTTTAAGATCTCCAACTGTAGAGGATAGAGGCTTTAGCTTCCCAGTCCCCAGATTGGTCATCTTGCATCGATTTCTAAGGGAAAGAGTTACTACTATTGCATCCCTGATCGATGTTCTACAAAGATTGAAGTAGTTTAATCTTTCCATTCATGTCACTGTAATTAGGTTTCTTTTCAAGCATTAGTTACATTTGATTTCGTTATCTTATACTAAATCTTCACAGCATTGCTCTTACACAATTGCAGCCTCAGACAGAGTACACTCTTGGAATAAAAAGACGCTCCCAGATTGATGATTAATGTGGACTAATTAGGTGTTCAAAAGATACCTTTTTATGACTCGACATTTTGGCGCCATTGCCGGGGAGAGTGTATGCCATTTTAAAGGAGTAAATCACAGCTGATTTTCTTCTGCTTGCGAAGAATTGGGTATTAAATACAGAAGGTAAGAACCTGCGCACTAGGCAAGAAACACACTTGCTCGCAGCCCGCTTTACAGTAGAAGTATGTAAGCTTCTTTCTTTAGGTAGGAATGAAGGTTTCTTTCTTTGAATGAATAAATCAACTAAGCGAAACAAAATTCCTCCTAAAACTGAAAAACCTAAGGGACCGGTGACCCTTGGGCACACAACCTTTATTGACGAAATATTTAAAAGAACTGAATCTCAGCCATTAGTAGGATTTAAAAGAACTACTTCTAGACAGCCTACTAGTTCCCTTCAGGTTACAGAATCACCATCTGAAGCCTTTTCTGAGATACACAATCAAATAGAGGGAATTGAGCAAGATTCTCAAGAAATTGAGAATCCTTCCACAAGTTTCCTTCAAGAAGGGAACGCTAGCAATTTTCGAGAAGGAGAAGGGGAAACGGGAGAAATCATAGACTTGAAATCTCCTACTGAAACTGCCCGAGTAATAAGTAGCCCAGATAAGGGAAGTGTTGTTCAACTTATTCAGAACCAAGGTGCTGAATCACCTCAAATAGTAGGTCGACAGGAAATACTTATTATCCCAGACAAAGGGAGTGTTGTCAAAGCCACTCTTGTCCCTACTCACCAACCTAGAAATTCCTTGGAAATCCCAGAGGGATATTGGCATATCTTCGATCAAATGGCCCAGAACCAAAACCAGAATCAGCAGCAAACCTCTACGTTGCAATATCCTATAGTAGTTACTGCAGTTAATGCACCCATGAAAACTATTCCTCTTCAACATATTCCTACATTTCACGGCTTAACATCAGAGGACCCAGATGCATTTTTATTTAAGTTTGATGTGCTGTGCAGAGGATACGATTACACCACCGATGCCCAAAAACTAAAAATATTCCCTTCTACATTAAAAGGGGCAGCTCTACGATGGCTTATGGGATTAGGTGGGGGTGTCATAACTGATTGGGATCATATGAAAGCTACATTTTTTATAGAAATATCAAGATTATTGCAGGTCTCGGGAATTAAAAGATGAGATATTCCAAATGACAACAAAACCAAATGAGACCTTGGAAGAGTATGTGGAACGGTTTCAATATAATCTTCAGAGATCCCCTTATGCATCTTTACCCTTACCTGATAATGTTTTGAAAATTACATTAATGAGTGGAATGAAAGATCAATGGGTTGAAACATTGAATATTATGGTAAAAGGTGATATATATCAAGAAAATTATCCTAACATCATTGATTTGTGTATCAGGTGTTCAAGGGGCAATACAAGGTTGAAATCAGCAGAACATGATATGATCACAAGGGAAAATAAGACCTCTAATGAAGGTGTGACTCGTGCAGAGATTGGAAATCTTTTGGAAGACTTTAAGACAGACATAATTGGGACTCTAACAACACAGTTCGATATTATGCAAGCCAAATAGAAACAGGCAGAAGCAGAGAAAAACTTGGTAATATTCTGTCCGAGATGTAGAAAGAAGCATAGCCACAAAGAATGTCCATTGGATATTATTAAAGTTTGCGCCATTTGCACGAAAGATCACCCTACAGAAGGATGTCCTTCGCTTCCTGGCCTAAAAGCAGTCTATAAGGAGGCAAAAGAAGAATCAGAAGTGGTATGTTTTCTTAATCAGCGCCGACAATGGCAGGCACGACCATCAGGTATGCTAAATGATCCATTTTCTTTTCAACCTTCTCAATATAATGCTCAAAAATATAGTGGGATGTGGCAGAATCAACCATCTTTCCCTAATTGGTCACAACAGCCATTTCCTCCCACATCTTGGCCAAATCAAACAAATCAAAATAATTGGCCTAACTTTCCTTTCTATCCACCTTTCTGGCCAACAAAATGGTCCCCTTCTACTTCCCAGAATCAGGCCTGGCAGTCAAACTAGCAAAAACCTACAAATCAGCCAGCTGGATCAATTCGTCTCTCTCAACCTACAATGCTAGCTCCTTATACAAACCCCCAGACCAATTTAAGACCACAACTCCCAGCCCAACCCAACCCAAACCCAAACAATAGGCCAGTTCAGTCCGTTCAAATCATGGAACCCCCAGAAGTAGAAACTGAACTAAGGGAGTGTAATGATCTTCAATTAAGGTCTGGGCGCATAGTCGAAACAGAGAGAAACAATGATGTCCACATTGAAGATCCGTTACCTGCAGAACAAACAATACAAACTGAAAAGGAAGTTCAACAACGAAATCAACAACAGGTAACAACTTCCTCTCCACCATTCCTAGAACGATTAATTATACCTCGTCCATTAGAACAACCTAATTTTGACCTTCTGGGAGAATTAAAAAATTTGTGCATAAAAATCCCTCTCCTCCAAGCTATTCAAGATATTCCTATATTTGCAAAAAATATTAAGGAATTATGCATAAAGAAGCTGAAGAGGAGAACAAAAACCAATCCTACTGTCCAAATAGTCGGTACCTTATCTGACTTATTATCAGGAATAGAAACACCCATCAAGTATGAAGACCCAGGAAATCCTGTAGTGACAGTGCATATCAATGGCCAATCATTTCCAAATGCCTTAGTTGACTTGGGGGCAGCAATCAACATTTTAACCCCACCACCTGTCAAAAACTTGGCATTACATCACTGGAACCCACAACAACCTTGTTGGAATTGGCTGACCGATCAGTAGTCAAACCAAAAGGTATACTACAAGATGTAATGGTATCTGTAGATTCCTGGGAATACCCTGCTGACTTCCTGGTTATCAATCCAAAGAATCGACTAGATGGCAGGGAAAATTTTAGGGGCGAATTTTAGCCCAAAGGCGAATTTTAAAGGTTTTTAAATTTTGGTAGGGCGAATTTTTTATATAAACCCATTTTCTATAGTTTTATAAAATTAGTCCTATAATTATTTTAAAAATAATTAATTATTAAGTAATATCCCACCAAAATAAACGCTGATAAAATTGAAAACATGAAATTCGCCTCCCGATTTTCTGGTTTGGAGCAGCATTCGCCTCGATTTACTAGGTTTGGGGGAGGGATTTCAGTGATTCACCCCCATTTTTGCTGATTGGGGCTTGGAAGTTGGAGGCGCAATAAAAATTTGAATGCATTTGCCGAAATTTACTGGGTCGGGGGAAGGATTACAGTGATTCGCCCTGGTTGGGCTTGGTCGGAGCTTGAAAGGAGCTGTGTGCAACAACGCTCAGGGCAACAACTTACAAGATCTGGACCCTGGACCCTGGTTCTGATGATGCTGCACACATTGACCGATGACGCTGCACGCATTGACAAGAATCAAGATCTGGTTTCGTTTAGGGAGATGGTAGTTGGCCGGAAAGGGATTTAGAGTACCAAGATGGTCCATTTCCCTGGTGCCATGGAGCTAAACCCGCGAGGAGGATTTTATTTGCAGGGTATGTTATTTCTCTGCATTTCTGTTTATGTGTTTTTATATATCTATTCTGGACCCTCTTAACCTTTTTGCTGGAAGTTTTTCACCGGTGTTATCTTACATGGGAGGGTTCCAAGGCATCAAGATCTCTCATTTCTCTTGCGTTTGCAAACTCCAGAGCTTTATTGTCTCCTGTGTTTTCCACATTTGCATAATCCTTATATACAGATTAAACCAGAGGAAGTCTGTGGCACCCAAAATGGCAGCAAGTGAAGGGTGGAGAGCCAATGCTGATACTCACAAGATGACTCCAGAGGATGTAGAGAAGCTGGGGCTTCAGCAATCCAAGAAACCTTCGGGCAAACATCCAGGGACTACTCTGCACCAACATGGAAGACTAGGCATATCCAAATCTGGGACTATTGTATTCTCAAATTGTTGAGGTCGATGATAAAGGAGTTGGATCAGGGGCCAAGGATTTTGCGCTTTTACTTTTTCAATTTGGCTCCAGATGTTTGTATTTGATAAAATCACCTTCAAATCCATTGAAATTCACCTTCCAGTCGACTCCATCTGAATTAGGCAATCAACAGAACACAAATAGCCTTGAAACCCTTATATTACCAGGGTTAAATGCAATTTCCTTAGGATTAGCCTTGAAAATCAGGCTATAAACGCTTACATCGCCTTGAATATTTCCTTGGGATTAGCATTGAGCATGAAAATTTCTTAAAAATCTTTACCACACAGAGAATGCAACCTGCAATCTCAACACCATGGATTATGCAGGGAAAATTCTTGAAAAATCCTGAAAATTTTCCACCTCAACAAGGATGAGTTTCGACAATCATTATTGTATCTGGATTACCACGAAAATCGAAAATCTTGAAACCTTTTCAACACAGATAATGTGATCTCAATCTCAACACTTCCAGGATGAAATCCTTTTCAACACGGATTAGGCAATGTCTATCTTGTCACTTCAGAAAATATATGCAATCCGGAAATCAATCTGGAAATCCTTATGATATACAGATTATGCAAAAGAATTCAAATACGCCCTCCTCTGGGATTTCCACTGAAATTTTATTTGTGGATTTACATGCCAAGGCCATGATTGTGGTTTTGTGTTTGAATTCTTCTTTCACCAAAACAAAACTATTAACATGCACGAAATTGTACAGAAACATGCACATGAATAGTTAAGTTTTCGTGAGAAAAGAATTCAAATACATAACCACTATCATAGCTTTGGGTGCCAACTGCCAACCCTCCTCTAGGACTTCACAGCTCAATTGTGGATTTACATATAAATGCCTGATTTATATATGATGTGAATTTTGTAAGAACTAATAAAATTTAAACAACAGTACTTAGCTTTAGTGCAGGTTTAGATGCAGATGCAGTTAACAGTATTTAGCTTTAGCTTTAGTGCATGTTTAGATTCGGATGCAGTTAGCTTTAGTGCATGTTTAGATGCAGATGCAGTTAAGCTTAATTTAGTTCTTACATACAGTTAAGAAATAATAAAATTTAGATACTATTTAAATATGTAATGTATTTAAGTGCTTATATGCAATTAAGAAATAAGTTAACTTTAACTTAGTGTAACCTTATTTAAGTGTTTGCATACAGTTAAGAAATGCCCTTACCATTGCTTTCCAAACTATCGATACCCGTCCATGGCCTATTTTTTCAAGGGTTCCCTTGGGAATATGGACTACAGAAAACTAGCATGCTGGTATTCCTTCCAGTAGTGATTTCACTAGTGTTAGTGCCCCACTGCCCCCTCTCCCCTCTTAGACAACCATCTATAACACCCTTAAGTCTCTTCTCTATTTTTTCATACAACCATGGCCAGTCTCTAAATCTATAGTCATTGTGCTTAAGTTTGAAGCAAAGATATTGTACTCCATTATCAATGGTTACCGAATTGAAGGGAAGAATAAACTCACATTTCCTTTCTCCTTATTTGAGACCATTGACTATTGAATAGAATAGGAAACTTATTATTGTTCACTTCCATCCCTGTTGCTTAGCTGTAGATGTCCAGGATCTTCTTGAACTTTTTGGCTTCTCTTTTGGTCCTTTCTCCAAAAAGAATAATATCATCGACAAATAATAATAGCCCATACTTTACCTTTGATGGAACCTTATCTTTTGCATGCTATTAGCACTCTGCTCTGGCCTTTTGCTACTGGGAGGAATAGAAAGGGGGACATTAGAAAGAATTGTCTTAGGCCTCTTGTGGTAAATATTTCTTGAGGCCAGATCCATTAATTAGCACAAAAAATGCGGCTGAAGAGAGGCACCCCCATGATCCAGTTCATCACTTGAATGCTCGTTCCTATTTGGAGTAGGATTATGTTTTTAAGTACATTCTATTAACCTTGCCAAAAGCTCTAGCCAGATCATGTTTCATTACTATAGCTGTTACCTTCTTTATTTTGATTGAGTGCAATTCTTATTGGGTTAAACCCATCGCATCAAGCATTTGTATACTGTGGAGGAACCCAAATTGTTCATCTGAAATTACTTCTGAGAGAATTCATTTGAGTCTGTTGTTCTGATTTTTTAATAAATTTGTGAACCAAATAACAGAGTTAGATAGGCCTATAGTCATCCGTTGCTTTAGGCCCATTCCTCTTGGGAATTGATTTTATGAATGTGGCATCAAGGTCCCCAAGACATTCCGTAACCTTTTGGATTCTTCAATAACCTTGAGTTAACAATCCAGAAAATCCCATGTAGAATCTGTTGTCCCTCCATCCAGGCATGGACTTCTAGCTCTCTCGAAAGATTGAGGCTGTCTTTTTGCTGTTCATTTACTAATCTGTGGAAGTATGACACCTTGAGAATCTTTGCTATGTTGCATTCTGGGGGATCTTGGAACAAAGTTTTGTTATGATTGACACTTCTGCTATCTCCTGTAATTTTTTGGCCTTAGAAACATCATTTTTCCTGATCTCCCAGATTGTGTTTATGTTCTTCCTGTGTTTGGCATAATTGGAAGAATTGTGTATTGCCATCTTCCTTTGCCAATCATATGTATAGCTCTGCATGCTACTTCTTCCTTTTGCAATAAATATGTCAGATCAGCTTTTCTGTTACTGTAAATATGTCATCATTGTTTATTCTGCATATTGATTTGATTTGATTTTCTGTTGTTGTTGGCACTTCCTGAGCATTCTTTCTGGCCCATTATACCACTTCCCTTTTACCCTTAAAACATTCTGGCCCATTCTACCACTTCTCTTTTAACCCTTTTTAATCATTCTGCAAATTTGAACATTGCAGATTCTCCTAGGATAGGATCAAAATTCCTCCATTCCATAGTTACCATATGTCTGGACTCTGAACCTCTCCTCTTCTAGTCATTTATAGTTAAATTTTGAAGGGGTCAGGGGTATCTGATCATTCTTTTCTATCTGTAACAAAATAGGAAGATGGTCTGAGCCTCCTATGGCTCCCACCCATGACTTAGGTCTATCTGCTTCTTCTAAAACCCTTTATACCACTAGAAATCAGTCTAGACTCTAAACACTTAGACACAACTTTTCTGCTGCTTCCACAGTTTCTCTATGTTGGAATTAATTCATTTGGTTCAACATCACAAAGACCTAGATCTTGAAACAATTGGGTAAAATAGCTAGCTAGGGTATCTCGTCTAGCTCCTTCTCCCCATGTTCCTGCTACCTTCCTTATTAGATTAAGATCTTCTCCCAGAATTATGTTGTCATCCTTGATCTCATCAACGTTTCTAAAGTTCTAACAGAGCATTTTCCTACCATCACATGGCCCGTACAAGTTAAAAATTGATAATTTTTTCCCTAAGTCTTTGTATTTCTGGTCGTGCCCTGATACCTGCATGTAAGAAGGACACATTAGGGAGAATGAATGATTCATTTCCACATGTTAGAAGTTCTCTTGATCTCTCTTCAGGGTCCAGAGATTTAAAGGACCCTTTTTTTAGTATGGGTGATAAAATAATCTCTTCTTTCTCAACTCTCATAGAGCTAGGTTTTTTTGTGGCTGCCCCTTATCCTTCCCACATTCAGAAATAGAATAATCGTGGTTTGAACATCCCTGAAGCTTTCCGTGCTATAAGCACCCCCTTGATTGGCAACTTCTTTTCTTAACCTCCTTAATGACATTATTTTTGGTAGAGAGAGATAACTTTTATCCTACTGTAGGAGTTATTTCATTGTCCTTAGCCATGCCTCCTTCAATCCCCCCCTGTCCTTTTGGAGCTTATTTCTTTTGGATCTAAGGTCATATCTAGGGCCATATGCCCCCATTGTCTTCCAAGGACTAGCATTTGGATTCCTTGAATACAGAGGCAACTGTGGAAATCTTAGGATTGGCTTTACTATCAGGCTCTTTTCTAACAGAATTTGGGGTAAGAATTCTATCAGCTTCTATCTTTTTAAGTGTTCCCTTTTCGGTTACTAATCCTTCGTTCTAACCTGGAGAACTGCCGGAGATTGGATCTATTCTTTCCTTTGAATTAATTGAGGCTGAAAGGTTCTAAGGTTGCTGAAGACCTTAGAACCTTTCCATGGCTCGACTAATGTATCTCTAGTCACTAAAGTAGACTCTTCTTTAGAGTTGTTTACTATGTTTTCTTCCATCCTTGCCACTTGTTACCTTCAAGAAGTTGGTGGAGTTGAGTAATTTTAGGATAATATGTTTAGGATGATATTGAAATTGTTAGTCATAGCAATTGTTTTCCATAAGTTAGTGCGAGTTGTGTGTCAAAAAATAGTCTGTTTTATCAGGTTCTAAATTAAAATCAGTATAAACAGTGCACAAGAGCACTTGGTTGGGAGTATTTTTATGGTTTTATATAACTCCAATCAGATGCCAACAATTAACATTTGGTAGCTAGACTTGCCCTATAAGGCTATAACTGAGCGTGTCTAAACGCCTCTTTTCATATTACTCCATGTGCCGACCCTTTTGTGTACGGGGTTCCCACAACATTATATTATACCTGCAATCAATATAGGTTACCATTAAAAGCATGATCAAGTTGAAATTTACAGGATCGTGCTATATTGATTTCTATCCATCCATCCTCCCATTTTCTTTTCCTTCGGGGCATACAGGACATAATTTAGTGGCAAATTTAAATGTTATCTTTAATATTTATCTCTAGGAAAGTACCATATAAGAATGCTAGCAGGTTAATGACCTTATGACCCACCACGGGGAGAAACTATTAGTTTAGAAATCAGAGCTTTCTATTAAGATACCACATGAGAATAGTTTATGACTTCTTACTTCCTGTGAATGTTACATTTACTTAGAATAGAAAATTCATGTTCAAGTTCATTTATAGTACTTCTATGTTGTATGTTATATATATTGAGCACTGTACCATGCAAAATATTTGCATATATATATATATATATATATATATATATATATATATATACACATCTGTGTGTGTGTGTTTGTTTGCCTTTGTGTGGAAAGCTTTGCTCTGCTATCAAACAAACTCAAAGATTGCATTTTATTTGAAACTTTTGATTGGCAAACACAATGATGTTGAATATATATTACAAAACAAGATGGATCACATCTAGTGATATGCAGTTGGTTTTTGACCTTTCATCAGATATTTTGGTAGCTTTCTGATTTTTTTACCTAATGACTACACAATGCAGGTTGAGCCAAAGCATTTTTCAATGCTTGCAAATTGGAGGTGTGAGTATACAATGGAAGACATTCTCTCACAATTGAAAAGAGAAATGCTGGCTTCTTACCATCGGAAGTTAGTACAACCTCCGGAAGGCACATTCTTCTAGGAAGTTGTCTTTTATTTTTTTCTTTCTATTCGTCACTTTGAATTGCAGCTTTGGATGGTCTATGTAACACAGTATGAGTGATAAGTCAAAGGAGTGATATGTGTGAGAGTATGGAGAGATAGTTGAGTCATTGGAGAAAGAGCCTTAACTGCCTTTACTATTTTGAGCTTGTAATTGGTTTGAATTTATGATGAGTGATGAATCACCTATATCGAAGGAGTACTCCCCTAGTTGGCACCTTGCCACATTATTTAAGGTCACTCCATTTGCTAGAGCTTGTTGTAACTTACAATGGACGAGTTTACCATCCCGCACACACATTTAGGGTGTATTCTTAATGGATGAATTAGCTACTTCTGGTCTCAATATCTTGTATGTCTCTGTTACATTATGTATCTTATCCTTTGCTGCAGTAAGTAACCTGCAACAATTTGTTATCTCTTTTATTGTAATTTATTTTTCTTTCTACTCTGTTCTCATTCATTGTTATATTGATATTTGTATAGTAAATATTTTACTCCTAATGGTGCAGTGAAGTTGTTTTCAAAGGATTCATCACCATGCAATGTAATAGCAATGGGAAGCCAGAATTGTAGCATCACTGTGTGGACCACAACCAGTCCACGCCCTATTTTTATTTTTGATAAGTTTTAGAGCGATTAGCTAAACATGATAATTGGTTTGATGCCCAAATCCAACTCTAAAGTAAATTCTATGAGATTCACTATATAAAGCACTTCTCCCTAATCCATAGAAATAGGGGTCATCATCAAAGTATGCCCATGCACCATCCTTACCCACTTCTAGAACAATTTGCCTAGGAGGCTTAGGTATTGTCATCTGAGGAAAAATCTTTTAAATAATTGAAACCACATCAAATAGGAAAAGCACATTGAATAGGAAGAATTTGCCTATCTTTAAATAAGTTTACATTCCTAGCTTGCTAAATACCCAAGCTAGGATTCAAGGAAGTTCTTTGTAATCCTTCACTGAAGAGTTATGACACCAACCTCTTACACCATTTTCAACTATGCCACCAATTCAGACTTTTTTCAACCTAGTCAAATGTTTAATCTCCCTCTAAACTTGCATAATGTAGTTACAGTCCATGACAAGATGTTTCACATACCCTGCATAAACTGCACCTATTGATTCTTTCTCTATTCCTTCTCAAAAGATTATACCAAGTCAAGTATTTTTTTTAGTGCAAACCACATAAAATTTTAGCCTTTGAGGGATATTTAAATATCCAAACTCTCCTCCTCCACCAAACATGATTCCTCTTCTCCCCTTATAAACTAATAGCAACATATCTAGCTTCTGGGATATAAACCCCAGAGTGGTTCTTTGACCATATGAGATTATCTATATTCTTAGTCAATCTGACATGGCTAGACTTGAGTCTTGCCATAAAAATGCTCTAGGAATGAGCATCGTCACCTCTAAAATCTAATGAAAGCCACCTTTGACCTCCAAATAGAAGTAATATTAGGAACGGCAATATGAGAAATATTAAAGTATCATGTCCCTCAACAAAAGACTCATATGGAGTCATGGGTAAACATGGGCAATTAATCCATTAGGGGGAACCTTGTTTCATTCATATTGGAATTTGGATGGTGGTTGAAGAGTTATTTCATAATACAATGTTGTTGATACACTTGTTGCACCGCCCTTCATATTTTATCCAATAGTTATCAGCTATCCCCATCTTCTAAAATTCCAATCTGCTAACCCTGAGATCAGTGCTTTTGGAGAGGGATAAATTTAATAATACTTTCTCATGACAAGAGGCATCAAAGGAGAGAAAGTGGCATATTATAGGTTGGAAACAAATAGTTATGCCTAAATTGGAATGAGAAGCAGGGATAAGAAAACCGGTAAACAAAGCTCCATGTGTTTCTCTCTGGCAAACAGATGAACCTTATCTAATAGGTATCAGCTATGTCCATCTTCTAAAAGTCCAATCTGTTGACCTTGAGATCAATGCTCTTGGAGAGGGATAATCATAAAGTTAATAAAACTTTTTCATGACAATAGGCATTGAAGAAGAAAAAGTGGCACCTAATAGGTTGGAATAAATAATTATGCGTGGTGGGGTATTGATCATTTTTTAAGGGGTATATGTATAAAATTTGGGTGTTTCTCAAAGATTGTGGAGTTCAAAGCAGTATTCTGAGCCTTGAAGTGATCTGTGGTATTCTTGTTCTAATTATGCAATATTTCATGTTCATAGTTATGGTACGCATTAGCCAAGACACTATCAGAGAGGGCTGCATGGGCGCTGGCCATGGAGAAAGTTGTGTCAGAGTATTTCTAAGCAAATATATTAATCTCCAAAATTATTTAAGATGGGGCATTCAAGTCTTTGGCAAACATGTTGATAAGTGCTCCTATGGTGCTTTTAGGAACTGGGATATCAATTGCATGACAAGTTGTTGATGTTCAAATCACTGGTCAAATTCCTGCTCAAATCACTAAAGCAGCCAGTCTGTGGGCGTTGGAGATATCAAACAATCAATTCAGTGGAACTATTGCCTCTGGCATTGGACAATTGTGGAATCTCAGCAGCTTTCTGACCAGTCACAACAATATATCAGGGACTATTCTAGTGGAACTCACTAGTTTATCCCTCTGTTTTAAAAAACGGCCGGTTCAACTCCGACCAGGCCTGGTCGACCGAGCCATTAGGCTGGCCGGTCCGACCAGGTACAAAACCAGCTAGGTTGGCCGGTTTGTTACCGAGTTGGCCGGTTTTTGTACCGGCTCGGCCGGCTCGGTAACAAGCTGGCCAACCAGGCCTGGCCCGAGTTAACTAGGCCGAGCCATAACAAAAATCTCCAATTGAGCAATATCGATGGTAAACATGGAAAACTGCTTACAAAGAACCAAAATTTCATTAGAATTGGGACATATTTTGGACAATCCAACTTAAATCCAACAGCAACCTGCTATTACTAGTTTAAAGTTTAAACTTTAAACTAATGCTCATTCTTATCATTTTTCTGAAAAATCTTTGAAAATGAAAATGGCGTTAAAATGTTCTAGCAAGGAAAAACTAATGCTTCAATTACCTCCTAAAATTGTGTCATATGCCAGATTTCCATTTACAAAAACCAGACCAGCACTTGCAATTAGTAATGTCATAATTGTATAAAACAGGGTTGCTAGCTGGAGAAAGCATTAGAAAGAAGCCTGCTATACGAACCAGAAATGCCATAGAGGTTACTGCAAAACATAAACCAACGTATCAAGGCACAGGAAAAACACATAAAAATCCTGAAAATGAATGGAAGAAGAAACCAAATGAAATGAACTGAAAATGTATTATATCAAGTTTAGAACTACTAATAATTTACTAGTAGTAATTTAAACCTACTAGTAATTTACTACCTACTATTTTTTTCTTCTCCTGTTTAATATTCTGAGTATTTAACATGTTTGGGTGATCTAGGTTCTTTTGGAAGTAAAGGAGAAAAAGCATAGGCCATAAGGCTGCCTATCAGTTGAGTAGGTTCAAATTTTGAATTCAACTATCTCCTATTCTTATTATTTTCTTAATTTTCTTCCCTGATGCTGAGGGACATTAATTAAAAAAAGAAAAAAGAACCAAATGCACCTAAGCCAACTTTGTTCTACTCAAGTTGGTTGCCTTGGCTGATGAGGCCATGAGGCAATATGAAGTTTGGGTGGTTTGTTAATTTTCTTCGTAATTTTCTCTTGTATTTTTTTTTTCTTTTATTGTGATCTGGTGAAAATCTTAATTTTCTTATTGCAAATTTTATATTGTTGCTTTTTGAATATTGTTATTTCATGAAACCTCTAGTTCTGATTTCAAAAGGAAAATAATTTACATCACACGATAGCTGTTGTTTGGTTACAGTACATGAAGACTCAAAATATTGTTTGACTTGTGATAGTAGATTGTTTTCACTATCATGCACACTTACGTACATTAATCTCAAGATATAAAGCTGTATTTACATCTAGCATTTAAGAAGATGTTGCTAGATTTTAATATTTAATGTATTTTTTACAAAAACCGAGTCATTGAAATCGAGTCGACCGAGTCATTACCGATTCCGAGTCATTACCGAGTCATTACCTTGGCCTGGTACCTCACTATCAAGGCTTTCTCTTGATCACAATATGTTGTATGGGGAGCTTCCTGAGACAATAATATCATGGAAAGGTCTTTCTCAACTTAACCTTGCCAACAACCGCATCACCGGATCAATTCCTGCATCGCTTGGGTTGCTGCCTATTCTTAACAGCCTTGACCTCTCAAACAATTTGCTTTCAGGGAAAATACCTCTCGAGTTAGACAATCTCAAGTTGAGTTTTCTGAATGTGTCTGACAACCTTTTGTCTGGCTCTGTTCCTTTTGGTTACAATAATCTGGCCTATGATTAAAGTTTTCTTGACAATCCGGGCCTTTGTGGAGGCGAGCCATTAATCCTACCTTCATGTTTCCAGCAGAAAGGAAGATCTGAAAGCCATCTATATAGGGTATTAATTTCGGTTATCGCTGTGATAGTAGTACTTTGCTTGATTGGTATAGGTTTCTTGTATAAGACATACAATAATTTTGTTCGGGTTAAATCAAGTACAGAGTCATGGAATCTCACAGCCTTTCACAGGCTAGAATTTGATGAGTCATACATTCTGAAGAGATTGACAGAAGATAATGTTATTGGAAGTGGAGGTGCAGGCAAAGTGTACAAGGCAACACTGGGAAATGATAATATTGTTGCTGTGAAATAGATCTGGAACAACAGGAAACTGCAGTCTTCCCAAGACAAGGGATTTCAAGCAGAGGTGGAGACTCTAGGGAATGTTAGGCATGCCAACATTGTCAAGCTGCTCTGCTGCATATCTAGTTCAGATTTACTAAGGCATGCCAACTTTGCCTTTGGATTTACCTTGAAAAAAAAATCTCTGTTTTTTTTGCTACTTATTCCCACAATCTGTAGACTTTGATACAGATAAGTAGTGATTAATGACAAATGAAATGTAATCAAGATGTTTCTTTAGTCTAGATATTATTGCTGCTACAATCACTCTTTTTAGAAATTCAACACAACACATCTCTTCACCATTCCTCTACTGTAAAATAAGCTACACTAGAAGATACACCTTGGGTGTTAAAATATCCCTTTTATGTGTAGCTTCTAAAATGTCCTCGTTTGTTCTAGATAAATTTCTCACATATTATAAGCATAAAATAAACCGAAGTCCTCAAGACAGTTGGGGGATTTTAAAATTTCATCATTACTAATGCAAATGTTACTGCCACCTGACAACTTTTCAAACAAGCTTGAGAATCTGAGTGATATTTTTTATTTTAATGTTATAAAGTCGATCATTATATTAGCTTTAAATACCATCATTAGAATGGTGGAAATAATTCCACATAAGACATTTCAAATCGGGAAAAATTCTGTATCAAATCTCTAAACAATTATTAACTGTTTGACCTTGTAGACCCTACAAACAATTTATACCATATTATGTATACCTAAAACCATTTGAAAATTCCTTATGAAATATTTACAAATGAAATTATTTAGTGTTAGTTTCTCCTTTTGGGATTATCCTTCCTTCAAATAATGCTATAAAGTCCCCTGTGATAAAAAATATTGCCTATCAGCAATTTTTCATCTCTTCTTCCCAATCGGTTTAGGGTCCTTTTCCGTGGTGGTAAACATCATATTCCTTGGTGGAACACCACACAATATTGTTATTTTTAGATTGAAAAGGAAATTTTATGGGTTTTGTTTAGTTGATTGATGTGAATCATTTTCTACTTTCTTTTCCTAGAGGTTATATAAAATGAATGTGCCACTATTGTAAGACACATTGTAAGTTCCATGTTGCCATGACATTGATCATGAAATACGAGACTAAATTAAAATTATTTTGTTGGGAAGGACACTTTTTTACCATGGAATCTGGTTTATTTAAATAGTTGAGAGAGAAATCTTAGAGGTTTACTCACAAATTCATTGAAATTGAAAGAAGGTATAATATTCTAAGGAAAGCGTCCCTGATGTGCAACTCAATTGTCATATTATGTAAATAAAGAGACTTTAAATTCAAATCCTTGGAGGATACAAATATAATGATATGAGAATATTGGTCCTATAAGTATAATGAAAGGGACAATTAAAATTAAAAATAAATAAATAAATAAATATGTAAACAAAAACATTCAATTCATACACCCATTTCTCTTTTCTTTGATATGTGTCGCATCTTGCCAACCACAATGAGAGAGGAAGAGAACATGCATCCAGCTACCCCAATATGTCAAACATATAAGTATCAACCATTTCACTATGAACCATTGCCAACATTGTCAAGCTGCTCTGATGCCAAATGGGAGCCTGTATGAACAGCTTCATATTTCTCAAGGGGAAACGTTGGATTGGCCTACCCGTTATAAGATTGCTTTTGGTGCTGCTAAGGGAATGTCCTACCTGCATCATGGCTGTTCCCCTCCAATAATACACAGGGATGTTAAATCATATAATATATTGCTGGAATCTGAATTGGAGGCCCATATTGCTGATTTTGGTTTAGCTAGAATTGTAGAGAAGCTGGGCCAGATGAATGTAATGTCAGGGGTTGCTGGAACATATGGATATATTGCCCCGGGTAAGAATTTACCCGGCACCAGGGAAGTTGTGGAAATGCAGCTTTCCTGCAGCACAGATGAACGAATTAGAAAGGAAGCAACTACCACTTTGTCTCCCCATCTCAAGAGGAATCCCAGTGCTTTTAGATATGCTTCCCCTTCTATATGCACTAGCACATGTCCATTTAATGACAATAAATGTGGCATATACTTGTGACCTTTACCTTAATTTATAGCCGATATTAAAAGCATTGTTCAGTGATGTTCTTTACCTTCCTGAACTGCAGGAGAATTTGATTCACAAAGAAGTACTAGATCTCTATCTTATATTGGATTTATCAGTTTGTTCCAAATAGGAGATACATCTATCCCTGTGGAAACATTTCACCAATCCCTTGCAAAGAAGTAGTTTTTATCCCCCAAATCACCAAGAACAAAGTTGCAGACAAATAATAAACCTGTTGGGTATTCAGCAAAGACATCAGGAGATCCACTAGCCAGATTTGGTGACAAGTCATATCACAGCTAGAATCTCACTCTCTCGATAGCAGAACGCATATGAGCTGTTGTTCTGTAGCATAGCCTTCAAAACAAGAATCAAGTTGAGTTTAACATTCCCTTTAGTGTATATAATAGGGAATTTTTGCAGCACAAATGTGAAACATTATATGCAGGGTAGCTTGTTTTGAGATTGTTCTATCAAAGAGATGATGACAAAGGAATAGATGTAGAACAATGCGGTAAATCATGGATGAATGATTGACAGTAACTTCGTTGAATCTCTTCTATCATTTAAAGGTAGTCATGAGGCTTTGTTGTCTGGTTATTGTATTGAGAATTGTAGTGTATTTTAACCTTTAATTAGGCATCTGCAAATGAGGAATTGTAACCACAAAAAGTAGTAGCTATCAAAGGAGGATATACAAACAGCCTACCAGAGTGTGAAGATACCTCCAAGAATTGTATGAAGTAGAATAGCGTTGAGTAATTTTCATTTTGTCACTGAATATTGTGTCTATATGGCATGTTTTATTACATGCTTCATCTTTAATGCAAGTCAGATATTAAATTGGATTCAATTGGTGTATTAATGTTAAAGTCTACACAGTCTTCCTACGAGAAAACACTTAACTTTAACCCTTATGCACTTTACTTTTGGCCGTCTATCTAATAATTAGTTATGTTCTCTTACCACCAGTTATGTTCTCTTTGAGGCAATCAAAAAATAAATTTACAACCCACTGATTACTTAATTCACGCACAACTTCACCAAAATAGGTTTCCTTGTTGTGCAGGTGTTTATTACTGTTGTGAATTGTGTATGGCACTGAACTGGGATTGAGTTTAATACACAGTTCAATGCTTAGATTTTTTTTATAATCCAGAGCCAATTCATCCCTTTATCTTGTCCATTCTGGCCACATTTCATGATTGAAAGTAAGATTAGGTCAAGGTTCATCCAGGGTAAAAACTGTTTCAGTCATAATTGACTTCATCATATCCACGAACAACTTGCCAGTAATTGATATCTGGCCAGATTTGTCATGCCTATAGAAGAAGATGGTTCTTTGGGTTATATTTTATTTGGACTTATAAGTTATAACTACCAGAGTTGAAAAGATGCATATATTGAAAATGTATTTCTCCTTGTACAAATTTAAAACAAGACATCATTTGTACAACAATACTAGGAGAGCATTGGCAAGTTCTAGAGTGGACCTCCTCTCCAATCAATGGAGCTATCAGGTAAATATAGGGTGCCAATGCTACTACTTGTGGGATTCTGCTACAAATAGATTCATGGCATGGCATGGGCATGACATGGGTAATTCCGAATCGAATTTTTCTAATGGTTCTCTTCATGTTGATGGTTATAATTTTAACAGATTCAGCAGGGTGGCTGCAACTGGCACATATTCCTTTCAATATCCATATTTTGAAGGCACAAGAAGGAATAATATTTTGAAGAAGTGAGAAGCAGTTCACCTTATTATAGTTACCATGCTAGGTCTTCCTTTAAGAGATTCCCAGCATCAAATCATTTCCATAAATATGGTTGTGTAAGAGTCGTGATGGTGTTGTAATGTAAATTATGTTTCCATAGTTGAACATCTAAAGTATTTTGCGATATTGTTATGGTACCATGGCACCTAGATCGGATCCAATGTTTATCAACACTTTTTTAATAACATGTTTTCTTTTCTTCCCGTTGTTGTTCATTTCTCCTCAAACTCCTCTCCAACCTCAATATCAGTGCTAGTAGTAGAATGAGCAACAACACTAAGCTTAGCAGAACTAGAAGAACATGTTTTCCAAACTGCATGAGAACTACTTCCCTCATGAGTCACCATGTGCCATGCTTGGTCTCGGTGGTTCTCTTCCTTCTCCTCTTGGTTCAACTACCATATCTTCATTGGAACCAACACCCTGAACTCCACTAGACAACTATTCACCATTTTGTAGTAGTGATTCGCCATGATTTTACAAGATAATATAATCTCATGAGAAATTCACCAAAAAATTATATACACATATTATATTATTAATAAAATCGCCTTCCATTTTTCCTATGTATCATGGGGATTCGCCCATTTATTATATATATAAATTTAGGGGGGTTCTTAAAATTATCCCTGCTAGATGGACATCCGTTAATTCTAGGTAGACCTTGGTTGGCAACTGTCGATGCCTATATTGGATGCCAACAAAGCAACATGACAATTATAAGGGGAAATTATGTTAAGAATTTAGCTCTATATCCCCCAGCCCAGCCAAGTCTATCAATAATCAAAACAAGAAAACCACCGGCATCATACCTTATGGAGAATATGAGATCACCTCTAACCATAGAAAATGCTCTTGATTTTAAAGATCAAATAGAGGATGATATCATTAATAATTTTATTAATAAGTCACAAACCAGATCTCATTTGCAATGTCACATGATCAAAGCAGCATTCGATAATAAAGAAGAAGAAGATCCTTTCAAAGATATTCCTGATCAAATAATACCTACTACTTCTATGAGCAATAGCAAGGTTGTAGAAATTGAGCCGGGAAAAACTTTAAACATTAATAAAAATCTCACTGCTGAACAAGAAGAGAAATTGGTCCAATTATTACGAAAATACAAAGAAGCCTTTGCATGGGATTACCCCGACATGAAAGGAATTGATCCTCAATTGTGTACTCACCACATTTACATTGAAAAATATGCAAGACCCATTCGCCAACCTCAAAGGAGAATAAATCCTCACCTTAAAGATATTGTGAAAGAAGAATTACAAAAACTATTGGATGTTAATTTCATCTACCCAATATCTGATAGCAAGTGGGTCTCTCCACTAGTGGTATTACCAAAAAAGAATGGGAAGTGGAGGATATGTGTAGATTACCGTGAACTTAATAAAGCAACACAGAAAGACCACTTTCCCCTTCCTTTCATTAACCAGGTATTAGACACATTGGCGGGAAATAAATTCTTTTCTTTCCTTGATGGCTTCAGTGGGTATAATCAAATCCAGATTGCCCCTGAAAATCAGGACAAAACTACTTTTACCTGTCCATGGGGGAAATTTTCCTACCGAGTTTTACCTTTTGGCCTATGCAATGCCCCTGCTACGTTCCAAAGGGAAATTCTTAGCATTTTTGCAGACTTAATAAATGAAGGCCTTGAAGTATATATGGATGATTTCACACCCTATGGGGATGACTTTGAACCTGCATTGGAAAACCTAGAAAAGGTATTGCAAAGATGTATTGACACTAGGCTTTGCTTAAGCAATGAAAAGTGTCTTATGATGATGACCGAAGGAGTTATCTTAGGGAATTATATTTCAGCAGCTGGAATTCAAGTAGACCCGGCTAAAATTCAAATACTCTTGTTAATTCCTACGCCTACTACACAAACAGAGGTACGTAGCTTTCTTGGATTTTTTGGTTACTATAGAAGATTTATAGAACATTATTCTCGAATAGATGCACCTTTATATGCATTGACTGGAAATGTTGATTTCACTTGGACAGATAAATGTGACAATGCCTTTAATGATCTGAAGAAGCTCGTTTCAACAGCCCTAGTGCTGTGGGGCCCAAATTGGAATTTTTCGTTCCAAATCTCATATGATGCCTCAGACACAGCAATTGGAGCAGTACTTGGGCAGCAAGAAGACAGGAAGCCATATGAAATTTACTATATTAGCAAAAATCTATCCCCTGCTGAATTAAATTATACTGTGACTGAGAAAGAATTTTTAGCTGTAGTTCATGCTATAAAAAAATTTAGACATTACATAACTGGGTATCCTGTAGTACTATATACTGATCACTCTGCCATTAAATTCTTAGCAGATAAACCTGTTACAAATGGAAGAGTGACAAGATGGTTAATTTTACTGCAGGAATTTGACATCACAATCAGAGATCGACCTGGGAAAGAGAACCCTGTAGCTGACTTTCTGTCAAGAATGCCAAAGCCAACAGATATAGAAGCAGTTGAAGACCACTTTCCAAATGAACATCTCTTCGCTGTTACTATCAGGACACCGTGGTATGTTGATATAGCGAACTATTTGGCAATAGGTAAATTACCTAAACATCTATCTCTTAATGAACGTAAGCAAATAATACATCGCAGTACCCGCTTGTCCTGGATTGGAGGCTACCTATTTCATACAGGTGCAGATATGCAAATAGTTAGATGCATTAGGGAGGATTAGGTATTTGACATCCTGAAAGCATGCCATGATGGACAGTGTGGCGGACATTTTGCAGATCGTATAACTTCCCACAAAGTTTTACGAACATGCTACTATTGGCCTACTATCTTTAAAGATGCTAAAAAATTCATGCAGGCATGTGATAGCTGCCAAAGGGCAGGTCGACCTGGGCAGTCTGATGAAATGCCTCTGAATCCCCAACTAGTGATTGAACCGTTTGAACGTTGGGCCCTCGACTTTGTTGGTCCTATTAACCCCCCATCAAACCAAAAAACATATATCCTAGTTGCAACTGAGTATGTCACCAAATGGGTTGAGGCAGAAGCTCTTTCAAAAGCTACAGAAGACTTTGTAATACAATTTCTTTTCCAAATATTTGTGCGCTATGGCCTCCCAAGGGACATAATCACAGATGGAGGACCACAGTTTGTAGGTAAAAAATTAGCTGAAACATTGCAAAACTACCACGTTCAACACAAGATTACGACTCCATATCACCCACAGGCCAATGGCCAAGTAGAAAGCACGAACAAAGTAATTGAATCTATATTAACAAAAATAGTTGCCTATCATAGACGAGATTGGGCCTACAGATTTCCAGAAGCATTGTGGGCATATCGAACAACGTGGAGACCTACCACAGGATATTCACCATACCAATTGGTATTCGGAAAGGAACCCATCTTTCCTATAGAATTCGAGATTCAAACATTAAGAACAGCTCAAAAGGTGGGTCTAGATCTAAATGAAGCCCAGGCTAAAAGACTGCAGCAAATTAATGAGCTGGATGAAATTAGGCTCTCTGCTCTTCAGCACACAGCATTAATTCAGCAACAGAAAGCCAAATGGCATGATTCCCATATCAAAGGAAAGATCTTCCACGAAGGAGATTGGGTACTCCTATATGATTCCAGGTTCCAGGATTTCCTAGGAAAACTCCAGACACGATGGCTTGGACACTATGAAATACAGAAGGTGCACGATAATGGCACTGTTACATTAGTTACCATCGACGGATCTAGACATTCCTTTAAGGTAAACGGTCATCGAGTATGATTGTATCATAAACCGCTCACCCGAGAATCCTTTTACCAACAGTTTCGGGGAGATTCTACAATGGAGATTCTTGCTGAAGGGGAGAAATCCTCCTCGGCACCAGTTTGATAAATCACTTCTTCTTCTTCTTTTTTAATTTTGTACATAAAGCATTTTTTTTCGTTTTTCGCTTGTTGTTTTATGGAATTTGTTTTCAGACATTCGGTTCATATTACTTCTTTACTTCTTCATCGTTTGTTTCGTGAAATCTGATTTCTTTGAAAGAGAAAAAAAAATCTGTTTATTTTGTTTGTTTTGATGTTCCTTTCTAAAGGAACAGCACTCTGTTGTTCCTTTTGAAAGGAACAACAGTTTCGCAGAAACACCCTTGCTATTCCTTTCCAAAAGAACAACACTTCCATAGAATATTTTCTTGCTGTTCCTTTCCAAAGGAATAGCACTTTCGCAGAATATTTTCTTACTCTTCCTTTCCAAAGGAACAACACTTTCGCAGAGTATTTTCTTGCTGTTCCTTTCGAAAGGAACAACAATTCTTCAGGTTGTTTTTGTTGTTCTTTTTGACAATGAATATCACTTTTTGTGTGGATTGTTTTTTGTTTTAAGTCAGCATTTTGAATTTTTAATTACTTTTCTTAAGGAAAATATATCATTTATATACAATCATACAAATTAAAGCTTACTTTAATCAACAAATCAAAATAAATCATCATCTTTTCACGAAAATTGTCTAGTAATGATAAGAAAAAAAGGAAAAAGGGGCATGATCAATAACATAATTTTGCTATTTTATTACCATTGAATTAATCTGATCAACTATTTTTATCATGATTGGTTCTTTCCCACATGCTATAATTTTCTTTGATGTTTATCTACGGAATAAGAATAAGGGCACATTTTTTTCTATTGAGATGTTTAGACTTCTTCCACCATCCCTACTCTTAAGGAGTGTTGAGCCATCCCTTATGATTAACTGAGGAAAAGTGTTGTGTGTAAAAGAAAAGAAAAAAATATTTATTTTATTAATAATAATTTTGCAGATGGAGGATAGGGGGTCTCATCAAGAGCCAACCTACCGTGATCATAGGGAAGGCAGTGAAGTGGCATTCCCATTATGGCCACCAAACCAGGGAAATGGTCCAACAGACAATCGAAAAAAATCAAGAAGTCCTTGGAACAGGAGGTCTCATCACGAGCCGGCCTGCCCACCTTTCACTTCTTCCCGGTGAACGGCATTGCGGTTTATCTGTTCACCAAGCCAGCACAATGGCCTCCATCATGATATTCTATAAAAATCACTTCCTCAACATACATAAAGGACAATGGTTTCGTGGGTAAGAAAGCAACTCTGTCAAGGTTATGGACACCTTTGGGCAGCAGAGCTCTGCTGATGGTATTGGAGTCACACTTATACACATCAATAGTTATATTTAACCCTTTTTCCTATATCTTTATTTAAATTTCAAATGAAAATATGAATCCCTTACCTTTATCTCCAAACCTATTACACATGAAAATCATTATAAGTTGATCATATCAATCCAAAGTGGTAAATAACGTGCAATTATACTTATGGTTATCATATGATGTCCCTTCTCCTTATATTTAAATCATTACAAAACAATTTTCTATTTATTAACGATTTATTACATGCATTGATTTCAGTAATTGCTGCAACTTGATTGAACGTATCATAATTACGGCCGCTTTTTACTGTTGTATTGTTGCTGTGCCACACATGTTATTCTCAATTGACGGTCGAGGACGACCTTTCATTCATTCGGGGGGTGCGTATGTCTGCATGCAAATCAAACTTCAATATTTCCTCGAACCAAACCCCTGCATTTTAGGAAATAACGAATTGTGCTATGTTGTTCCATTGTGATTACTGTGTGTTGAAAAAATTAACAGAAGACAGAAATGGGAGGATAGCCAATTCACAGTGAACCGCAAGTATTGATCGTCTCTGATGCTACACGAACAATCTTAGAAAGGCTGGGGTGGATTACATATTTCTTGAGAATGCAGCAACCCCATGAAGCTGTGGCCATCAAATTTTTATTGAACCTGTAGGAAGGATCCTCCATGGTCAGAGGGAGGCAGATCATTGTATCTGACGAGATAATTGTAGAAGTGTCTGGCATTCCTGCGCAAGGGACTATCTGGACTCAGAAGAAGATTAGGATTCGTGAAGCCATAAAATTTTTTCAAGATGACGGTCAGACGTTAGTCATAAAAGGTAAACGAGTCCAGCTAGCGTCATTAAGAGAGCCATGGATAGAGTTAGCCAAAATCGTGCGGGCTTACTTAACGTGTGACGAAAGAAAGGATGTGGTAAGACCTCGCCACCTTAAGTTCCTAGCCGTACTAAAACAAAAATGCACTATTAATTTGCCTGCATTTTTAAATTCTTTGTTGCATGATACTGCCCGTGGTATAAGGAAAGCCCAGCATGCAGATATGGTGGTCAGCCACCATTGTTTAATTCATTTAATAGTGATTCATAGCCTCGCCCAGCAACAAACCAGCTGGGAAGAATTAATATTTTCCATCGATGGAGGGTTAGCTCTACCCGCTCCAAAATGGAAGAGGATGGTCGGCTCAATTGTTGAGCCTTCTACTCATAGACAGCCCCGCCGGTTGAAATGAATTAGAATGATGGTGGAATAACTTCTGGGCAGCAGCCAGCCCCTGGAATTACACAGCTCAGAGGAGGAACAACCTCCACAATTGGAGGGAGTAAGCCCTCGCACTAACAGATAAAAGAAATTAGAGGAAGTAAGCCCTCAAACTGATGAGGAAGAACAATTGGAAGGAGAAATTCGCTACTCGGACAAAGAATAAATAAGCCGCCAATCCAGTAGTGAAAAACAACCCAGTGCAGAGGAAGGAGATAATGAGGAAGAAGGAATCGAAGGAAATTCTGGAGAAGAAGAAGAAGTTGAGGGAGAAATTCAATATTCAGAGGAAGAGGAAGGAAGTTATCACACCAATGCAGAGGATGAGGAAAATCATAGCAGCAATAAGGATGAAACAAAGCTGCCCGAGAATGTCATCGTAAGCCCTTTACAAGAAGATCAATTGGCCCAGATTTTAGCCAATATGAGTGATTATGCACAGCCGCATAGTCCCTTGGACCTCAATATAGATATTAATCGACTACCAGAATACTCTGCTATTGACAAAGAAATAGCTGGAGAAAAACTGAATGAAACAGAAAACCCTGGCGAAGCTAGGGTTGCTTCTCCTGAGGGATGTGAGCAGGAGAAAGAAAAGAAAGAAGCTAGAAGCCCCCGGGGGACTGCAGAGTTAACTGAGAATATGATTCCAGGAGAATTGAGCCAAGGGCACATGAATGTAGAAGAGGAGCCTTGAGGAGAAGAACAAGAAGAGAATTTTATTGAAGGCATGGCTGATATGGGCCAAAATTCTGTTGAACAAATGAGTGCAGATAGAGGAACGACTATTCCATTAAGAAAGAAGAATA
The DNA here is from genome assembly GCA_034641835.2 of Pinus albicaulis. NCBI lineage: Eukaryota > Viridiplantae > Streptophyta > Pinopsida > Pinales > Pinaceae > Pinus > Pinus albicaulis. The sequence continues at coordinate 972,132,685 of CM076584.1, read as the reverse complement.
AAACAGCTTAGATTGAGAAGATTCGAAGGGAGTGAATAAATCTTCATAAATTAGTTGAACAGCTCAGGCAGACCATTAGGGTTCTGAGAATGAAATACATGCCCAAGCGAGCCCCTAAGAAAAGAAGCATTGCTATCAAAAGAAACTCGAAAAAGAGAAGAGTGACCACTGATAGGAACCCTCCAGTTACAGAAGAAACCATACCTGAGCCTAATTATGAGGATGCGGAGCAACAAACAGCTGTTCCAACACAAGTTATTCCAGAGGAACCGGTTTTGAGTGAAAATATGCAATCTAGCAGTCAGCACACTTTCAGTGAGCCAACATTGCTCAGACTTTAGGCAGAGTTGACACAGGCCCGAATGGAAAGGAAGAGATTGGAGGAAGATATTGTCCCAAGAACAAGATATCAGGAATTGCAGCAACAAATAAGAATTATTCATGAAGAAAAAGCTGAAGCTCATGAAAAACGACAGAAAGCAGAGGTAAAGGTTGATAAGGTAATGAACCAACTAAAATTATCCTACACTCAAATGGACACTCTCTGCTCCTTGTATACTGATGTCTTAGCTTGTAGATGCCCCGCCAAAAACTATGCTTTGTTTTTACTAGAAAGATATTTACAATTAAAGATCAAGGCAGTTAGGGCAGGGAAATCCATAGAGCTAAAAACAATAGATGATTTGATATCATGCTGCAAACTTTATGGGATCAAAGTAAAACACTTATTATGTGAGTTTTATTTGCATAATCTAATACTTGAAAATGACTATGAATCAAACCCTAGCCCTTTTATTGGATATGTTCAGTTTTAGGCATTGATTTCCTTTGCTGTAAACCAATTAAAATGGCTTAAAGCTTATAACGCCTTTCAAAGACAGGAAAATGGATTAGATCTATGGGTCAGAAGTGAACCTCAGAACCCACTTCAATTTTGGGCTAGACAGAAACACTTTATGACAAGGGAAGGCGTTACCCAAACTCTGGGGCATGTCCATAAATCAGTCATTTTGAATGGAACAGATTATTTTTCATCCATTAGGAACCAAGCCTACATAGCAGCCAAAGTCCAGTGGAGAACCTCGAATCAGAATGTGCAAAATAGGGAACCATTTAATTATAGAAACTTTGGGCTAGCTGCAAACCATCTCATTTCGTATAGCCATCTTGTTTTAAAATAAGGACCATATTGGTTAGGATGTAGATTTCGCAGCCCTATTATATGGTACCCTGCTTCAGATTACAAAGCTATTTATGAACTTCCTGAAGGACAAACAGAACATACTTTTGAGGAATTAGCTGCACTCCATGTTTTTAGGCCTGTGGATGACAAACCTTATTCGGCTTATTCTTTGACTGCTCTCCATGTGAACTATAGTTTTCATGAGGGCATGAAAATGATTAAGCAGGGGGGTATGTTGGGCAGTGAAAGAGGTATGAAATTATCTTATATTTACTCATTCTTTATCATAAATATACTCCTGTTTGCCTTGAAAAGGTAATCTATCATAGGAATTACAATAGAATTGGAAAGGTTTATGATTACTATGAAAAGATGACTAAAAGCTACTTTTTGGTTGACAAACAGGAATTTGGAGAGGTGAACAGCTGTACCAGAGGCGGGGTTGAGAACAATCTAAATGTTGGTCCATCAACATTGGATCATATCCAGCCAAAGGTAAGGAGATCTGAACGAATAGCCCAGAAAAGGCAGGGAACAGCTCGGCCTCAGTCAGCACAAACAGAACGATGACTAAACACAGAGGAGTGAATCCCTCAGGATCTTTTGATCCTGAGGGATCGCTGTTCAAACTTATCTTGTTCTTTGATTGGTCCGTCGAAGAGTTGATATATAATACCACGTCCTTTAGTGACGGGACAGGACAGATCATTATTGTTATTGGGAATCGGTCGAAAGACTTTACATTTTCTCTATTATATTAACTCTCTATTTGAGAGAAAACCTTTTTGTAAGACTTTATGTTGGTTTAATACAAAGCACATGTTTTATTTACCTTCTACAATTCTAAATTAGCCGAACGATATTTCACTGGCGCTAAGGGCCCAACTCTAGTGGAATTACTTCGCTCTTTGTATTCTAATCTTTGTTTACTGTCGTGTGGAGTGCGTTTAATGTTTGAATTGGTTTATTTTTGATTGGATCAAATACAGAGTCATCGCTGTTTCGTTTCTTTACAATAAGCATAATTCGCTGTGCTATTATTTCGCTGTTATCATAAAGCTTCACTGACTTGTATCTGATTTGAATTGTTGTTCCTTTAGTTTATAATATGCTATAATTGGTGGTTACGTGCTGAGAAGCTGTCAACAAAATTGAAGCATAGAAATATAGTGCCTTGAATATGTTAGAATTGTAATTACTGTTCAATTCGCGTTGCTGTTCCATTTTTGTTCATTACTTATTTATAATCTTTGATTGGTAGACAGAAGAGTTGTAGTCACACGTTGTTGTTCCTTTTTAGATTGCGTTTTGCTTAAGTTTCTTTCATCAAATCTACTTTCGGATTGATTTCTTTAAGATCTCCAACTGTAGAGGATAGAGGCTTTAGCTTCCCAGTCCCCAGATTGGTCATCTTGCATCGATTTCTAAGGGAAAGAGTTATTGTTACTGCATCCCTGATCGATTTTCTGCAAATATTGAAGTAGTTTAATCTTTCCATTCATGTCACTATAATTAGGTTTCTTTTCAAGCATTAGTTACGTTTGATTTCGTTATCTTATACTACATCTTCACAACATTGCTCTTAGACAATTGCAGCCTCAAACAGAGTACACTCTTGGAATAAAAAGACGCTCCCGGATTGATGATTAATTTGAACTAGTTAGGTTTTCAAAAGATACCTTTTTATGACTCGACACAAATTTCCCCTGAAAGGATGTGATTCATCATCTCTCAAAAGATACCAAACAAAAGGATGCCTCTAGTGGATAAAGAAGGTGAATAAATGTGACTTGGCTATAACTGCTCAAGACCTAAAAAGCCAGTGGTATCTGGACAGTGGCTACTCAAAACATATGACTGGAGACAGGAGAAAATTTATAACGTTTGATGAAAAGAAAATTGGTAATGTTACTTTTCGCAATGATAAATCAGGAAAAATCAAGGGAAATGGCTCAGTCAACTTAGATAATGGCAGAGGTAAGGCCCAAGATGTACTATTTGTAGATGGGCTGAAACCAAATTTGTTGAGTGCCAGTCAAATGTGTGATAAAGGCTGTGAAGTTACTTTCAGAGCACAAGACTGTGAAGTCAGATCAAGCACCACAGGTAAGACTCTGCTCAAAGGTGTTCAAACAGAGAGCAATGTTTACATCGTGAAAGAGGAAGATGAAGCATGCCATCTTAGTAAACTTGAGGAGTCATGGTTATGGAATAGGAGATTGGGACATCTCAACTTCGATCATATCATCAGACTAAGCAAGAAGAAAGTGGTCATAGACATGCCAGAAATAAAAAGGCCTTCTAATACCATATGAAAATCTTGTCAATTGGGTAAACAGACCTGCACATCCTTTAAGGCCAAAGATGAGTTATCAACAAGAGGACCACTCCAGCTTGTGCACATGGATTTGTGTGGACTTGCAAGAACTAAAACACCAAGTGGAGAATCCTACTTCATGCTGATAATAGATGATTTCTCCAAAATGACATGGGTTTCATTTCTCAAGAATAAATTGGAGGCTCTAGACAAATTCAAAATATTCAAGGCATTAGCAAAAAATGAGACAGGATGCAAGCTAAAATGCATCATATCGGACAGAGGAGTTGAATTCACAGATTATGACTTTGCATATCTATGCAATGAATATGGCATAAAACAACAATTTACTATTGCAGGGACACCTCAACAGAATGGAGTAGCAGAGAGACAAAACAGATATGTTCAACAAATTGCCAGAGCCATGATGCAAGAGAGTAATATTCCTCAAACCTTTTGGGCAGAAGCAGTACACACAACAGTGCATATCCTTAATAAAGCCCACTTAAGGCCAAGCAGTGACAAGACTCCATATGAACTATGGCATGGAAAGTCAACTTCAATCAAACATTTTAGAATTTTTGGAAGCAAGTGTTATATAGATAATAATGATGAAAATCTTGGGAAATTTGATGCAAGAGTAGATGAAGGAATTTTTCTAGGATATGCTTCCAAAAGTAAAGGGTACAGGTGCTACAACAAGACTCTTCAAAAAATATTAGAAAGTATTGATGTGAGATTTGATGAAGAACTTCCAAACAATAAAAGAGATACAGACTACTGCAGTCCATCAGACAACCATGAAGAAGAAAACCAAAATTATGATGAAACAAGCAAGACAACAGAAGATGTAGAGCTGAGCTCGAAAGCCCCCTCAAGATACACTCAGAAGAATAATCCTGAAGATCAGATCATAGGAGACAAGAAAGTATGGGTTCAAACTAGAAGGCAGTTAACAGAACAGACAGAAGAAGTATACATAGCCATGTTATCACAAATAGAGCCAAAGAAGTTTGAAGAAGCCAACAAGGACAAGTATTGGGTGAAGGCAATGAATGAAGAATTGGACCAAATTGAGAAGAACAATACATGGGAACTAGTTCCTAGACCAATTAAGAAAAATATCATTGGCTCAAAATGGGTATTCAAGAATAAAATGAATGAGCAAGGACGGGTAATCAGGAATAAAGCCAGACTAGTTTGCAAAGGATATTCACAAATTGAAGGACTTGATTATGATGAAACATTTGCTCCTGTAGCCAGAATGGAAGCCATCAGAATGTTTCTAGCCTTTGCATGCTACCAAGACTTCAAGGTATACCAAATGGATGTGAAATCTCCATTTCTGAATGGAGATCTAGAAGAAGAATTCTACATGGAAAAACCAGAAGGTTTCTCTTTAACAGACAAAGAAGACTATGTGTGCAGACTGGAAAACGCTCTATATGGATAGAAACAGGCTCCTTGTGCTCGGTACTCAAGACTGGATAAATATTTTCAAAAACAAGGCTTTAAGAGAGGTGGAGTAGACAACAATCTGTACATAAAAGCCCATGAAAATGAACTCCTGATTGTTGTAGTATATGTTGATGACATTATTTTTGGAAGCAACAGAGATGATCAAGCAAAAGGGTTTGCTGAGAAGATGAAATCAGAGTTTGATATGTCCATGATTGGAGAACTCAGTTTCTACTTAGGACTTCAAATTCAACAAAATAACACAGGCACATTCATCTCACAGGAAAAATACTTAAAAGAAATGTTGAAAAAATTCAAAATGGAGGACTGCAAACCTGTGTCAACTCGCATGATCACGGGATGAAAGCTGTGTGATGATGATGGATCTGCTGATATAGATCAAAAACTTCACAGATCCATGATAGGAAGTCTGCTGTATCTGACAGCATCAAGACCAGACATCATGCTAGCAGTAGGCCTGGTGGCTAGATATCAAGCAGCACCTAAGCAAAACCACCTTCTGGAAGTCAAAATAATATTTAGATATCTACAAGGAACAGCACAGTATGGACTTTGGTATCCTAAAGGCAAAATCTTTACTTTGATAGCATACACAGATGCAGATTGGGCCAGCTGTGTGGATGATAGGAAAAGCACAAGTGGAGGTGCATTCTATTTAGGAGAAAGTCTGGTGGCATGGTTAAGCAAGAAACAAACACCTATCTCTCTGTCTACAGTAGAAGCAGAATATATAGCAGCAACAGCATGTTGTACACAAGTCATGTGGATGAAGCAAACCCTCCAAGACATGAAGGTAAGCATTGATGAACCTATCTCAATAAAATGTGATAATACAAGTGCTATAATTATATCTAAAAGACTTGTGCTTCACTCAAAAACTAAACATATCGCAATCAAGTATCATTTTCTCCGAGAACAAGTAGATCAAAAGATAGTAAAACTGCACTATGTACCAACAAAAGAATAGACAGTAGATATATTTACCAAACCGCTTGCTAGAGAACCATTTGAATATTTGAGAGACAAAATAGGGGTAGTGTCTGTAGATGCTACTCTCTGATATGAAGAAAAAGCACAGTTTCAGGGGGAGAACAGAAACGAAAATATCGTTCCAAGGGGAGATCAGCCAGCAAGGGAAGCAGGAAACAGGTCCTCAGGATCAAAAGGATTATGGCAAGAATACATCCAGCATAAAAAAAATCAATAAAAATACTAAAGGGTCAGTGGTGAACCCAATGTGAATCTAATCTAAAGGTTGGAGCAGCAGCGTACAAAGTGAGAAGATCTCAGAAAGAGGAAATGCACGAAATGTTGAAAAATAAAAATAAAAATTCAAACCCCTTGCCATTGATGTCAAAGGGGGAGGAAGAGCAAGCAACAGGAGAAAGGACCCTAACAGGAAAACAAAGGAAGTGTATTGCCATCAATGCTAAAGGGGGAGACTGTTGGAAATTTTTTCATTGATGGCAATAGAGGCAGAAAAGACAGAGACAGAGAAAGAAGGCAGCAGATGCAGAGATAGGCAAAGAACAACAGGAGAAGACAACAGGTGAAATTTACAGTGAAGGCAGAGGCAGAGGTGGAGCAGCAGAGGTACAACGAATGCAGAGGCAGAGGTCGAGCAACAGAGGTACAACGAAAGCAGAGGCAGAAGCAGTGAAGGCAGAAGCAGAAAGGCAAAGGCAGAGGCAGAGGCAAAGTCGTTATCATAGAAAGGCAAAGGCAGAGGCAGAGTTGTTATCACAGAAAGGCAGAAGCAGAGGCAGAGCCGTTATTCCAAGAATCACTACCCCAGCTGGTAGATACACTAAACATAAATTCCGGGAACCGTTACCAAGCTGGAGGATATATATATAAAATTCCGAGAATCATGAATCAAGCGGCAAAGTATATATATATAAACCTCATTCTGGGAATCGTAACCCAGGCGGTAGGATACATAAACATAATTCCGGGAATCTTAACCCAAGCGGCAATGTATACATATATAAATCTTATTCCGAGAATCATTACCCAGCTGGAGGTTACACTAAAGGCAGAAGCGGAAGAATATATATATGCAGTGCTTTATATAAGTGGAGTGCTTTATGATCGAAAGAACGAAAGTACCATAAGGTGGGACCCTTTCCCAATCGCATCGGAGAAAAACTGAGTATCGGAACATCCAACCAAAACTTGTTATTGTGATTGAAGCCCAGGCCCAATGGGCTTATAAACTGTGATTAACAAGTATTTTAATTCCGGCCTAATCGCATCAGAGCATCGGAGTATAGGCATATCGGAACATCCAACCAAAACTTGCGATTGTAATTGAAGCACAGACCCGATGGTTCAATAAGTCATAATTCATATGTGCGTTTGAGTTCCGGACCCATACATCACATCGACAGAACGACGATTAATCGCATCAGCAAAATAAAGTGAACAGTAATTCATCGCATCGGAACAATCCAAGATTGCGATTACGATGAAGTCCCGGACCCGATGGGCTTATAAACTATGATTCATGTAAGGTTGAGTTCCGGTAAACAGTGAATCATCAGAATTGGAGCATCGGAGCATTGGAATGTTGATACATTCAAATGGAAATTGCGATTGCGATCAATTTCAATCGGAAGAAGTCGAGGATTAATGTATAGCATTGGAAAGCGTGGCAAGTGGGCCTGGAAATATGATATTCTATTGATTATATGGAATCGACACCTTATATTAATGTTTATAATGCTTGACTCGGGGAATATGCATACATGGTGATATATTTATATATTGTGCTAAAGTCGAAACTTATAGAAAATTAGGTGCGTGTTGGGCATTCGTTAAAGTGAATTCATGGGTCTTTACATTCGGCTGGAAAATATATATGTATATATATGCTGATCCATAAAATAAATACGATGATATTTAATATAATGGTTTTTATAAAGTTCACGGATTGGGTTTACTACAAGAGCCTGCAAGGACAAAAAATAGAAAGACAGCTTCAGAAAAATGTGCAGTAATCCAAAAGAACATAAGAGGGTTGATTTGAAAATAAATTATATGGACAGAGAATGTGTAAGCAGGCAGCCCGAGCACAGAGATTGAGAGTGAACAGACATTTCCCAGACTCATATATATTTAAGAATAAAACCTGAAAAGCGGTTACATATGTGGCTGGTGCACACAGGCACAGTAAACAGATGAATAGATGCAAAAGTGAATCAAAAATACAGAATAGTCACTCAGTAGTAGCAGCAAAGACAAATCCAGTAAAGCCAAGTCCCGAAAAGGAGCTGAGTGGAATTTAAATGTGTAATTGAAGATGTAAATATTTTTGTTTTATATTGTTTGTGATGCAAAGGCAAGTGTCCAAAGGAAAAAGAAAAATCCCATTGTAACATTGAAATTTGTACATATTTTTATAATTTTAAAATGAGTTGGGAAAATAATGAGAAGACAGAAGCCAAAGAGTCATGACTGTTCACTCGAAATTCCTTGTGAAATACAAACAGTCATGTGAGGAACTCTATATATAATATCAACTGGATATGCATAAAAGAGGTTAGAGAGAGTAAGAATAGAGAATGAAAAGTATAGAAGATTGAGGCAGAGAAGATAAGGAAGAGAGGAGCAGAAAGAGATGCTACAGAACAGAGCTAATATCTCAGGTAAATCAGTAAACACTTCTTGTCATAAATTGAGGAAGTTGGAGCTTCCCTATCAAGTTAAATCTTGATAGCTGTCAGTTGTAGCTGACTGAGGTTGGAGCCTCCTGTAGGTTGGTGCCTGCGGAAAAATTGAAGGGAGTTGGAGCTTCCTTGCAAGTTGTAGCTTGCAGAATTGAGGTTGGAGCCTCCTGTAGGTTGGTTCCTAAAGAAAAACAATGGTGAGAGGGAGTTGGAGATTGCCTTTGCATCACAACAATAATAAGATGTGGTTTTCTCCCTTTATGGGTTTCCACTTATATCTATTGTCTCTATCTGTGTTGCCTGTGTGTTTAGATGATTTATCAAATCTGCTTAATGTTTACTGCTCTCATAATAAGTTTGATGTCACATTAATTTAATACTTGCTGCAACATATTAAGACTATTCATATACTAAGGTTTAATACAAAAGTAAGCTGTAAATAAGCTGATGAAAATTTAAAAAGCTCATGTATGTATTGAACTAATTAACCCTCCCCCCCCCCCACCCCCCCCCCCCCCCCTCAGTTCAACTAAGAATTCAAAAAAATGGTTGACAACCACTATGCTACCCTAAAAAGGAATTATCAATGTTTTCAAGTACTTTGATGCAACAAAAATAAAAAAATATTGTTACACAAGAACCAATAGTCATAAATTTTCGTTGTCGCATAAGAACCGACCATAATAAAATATGTTGCAATAAAATTTATTTCAAAGTACACTTTGAACAAAGAATAAATTTATCAAATGATATGATTATTCAAAATTAAAAGAGAATCAATACAAAGTGCTCATATAGAAGCAAAAAATTTCAAGAAGATTAACTTATGATTAAGGGAATCAATGCAATAGTTGCATGAGGACATGAAACATCTTTAGTTGGGGGTATGTTGGACCTCCAAATGTCATCCACTTTTACCTGTAGGAATTTACAGGGTAAGTTACTTAGATCAAACACCAAAGATCACCATTCACAAAAAGATCACAAATCAATACACCAGTATTTGACATGGTTAAAACCATTGAAGGAGGAAATATTCCACAGCTTGAGCCAATGCGGCCACTTCATGTAATTTATTAATATAAAGAAAGAAAATTTACATAATCGTCTCTCATAAACAGTTAACAGAAAAATGACCCTCCAAGCTCTTTAAATAGATATCATGGACCAATTGGGTGGTAAGCCATGGATCAAGTGTCAGTAATACTGAGGAGAGAATAAACCCTTGTATCACTACATAACGTGATCGTTAGATTATAAGTTACAAATGTACATAGTAAAAAAACACACTTTACCTAAATCTACGCCAGACCAAGTTATACTTAACTATTTCCTATGTGTCGGAACATCCTAACATCCCCCCCTTAAAAACAACTTGGGATAGGATTAAAGGATTTACGAAGGTGACATAATAGGAGACTATTTACTATGTGTCGAAATATCCTAACACCCCCCCTTAAGAACAACTTGGGATAGGATTGAAGGATTTACAAAGGTGACACAATAGGAGAAGGAAGGAGGCATCAGAGCCTATCCCCCCTTAATGATAAATTTCCTGAACTCCAAGAATAGATAGAAGTTTGGTAAACTTCGCTTCTTTGAGAGCCTTTGTAAATATATGAGCAACTTGGTCATTGGTTGAACAATACTACACTTCAAGAACATGACCATGAATGATCTTTCTGATGAAGTGTATGTGTAGCTCAAAATGTTTCATGCGCTGATGCTTAAATGAATCTTTTCATAGCTAAATGGCACTCTAATTATCAAACCAAATTGTAGTTGGATGTTGCTGATGAAGACCAAATTTGGTCAGGATCTGATGAAGCCACAAGGCTTCCTTGATGGCTTCAACTGCACCATGATACTTTACTTCTGCCGAAGAAAGAGAGATGGCAATTTTTTTCTTATAAGACCATGTAATGGGTCCTAAACCAAGAGTGAATACATAGCCTGTAGCAGAATTTCGGTCATGAGGGTCACCAACCCAATCAAGATCAGTCAAACCATTAAAAAATGGAGATGATCATGCACTGTAATGAATCCCAAAATGAACTATGCCTCAAATATATCTAAGCATTCATTTAGCTTCTTTCCAATGCCTTTCATGAGGTTTGTGCATAAACTGAGTGACGAGACCAATGACAAAGAAAAGGTCGGGATGGGTATGGGTTAGATACAAAATTTAACCAACAAGTTGACGGTATAAGGTAACATCAACTTTAGGGGAAGTACAAGTGATTGAAACCTTGAATCCAGACTGAAAGGGATAATGGGCTGACTTACAATATTCCATGTGAAAGTGGCATAGAAGATCACAAGCATATGTGTACTGAGAAATGGTAATACCTTCTTTGGATTGCAAGCCTATGAAGACCAAAAAAATAATGTAAGTGTCCTAATTTTGTCATTTAAAACTTCTTTTTCAGGCTAGATTTCACATGGTTTATGTTATTCATCAGTAATTTTTGCTTCTCATGTATGACTAAATACTTATCCTAGATTTCTAGAAACAAAGTTCATGAACATTATGAGTTCTAGAAATCTCAGTGCCTTCATTATCCTTAGGATAAATTTTTCACTATTTCATCATCCCATCATGTCCATGTCAGCTCACTACTCCCAAAAGACCCATAATGGGCTCATACCACTCATTATCACTATGTTTTGCCACCTTTGGCCTCAACCTTCTATTTTGTTTTCCCTAACTCCTCCATTATCCATCTAGGGTTTTTTAGGGCATTTTTCTTGGTTTCATAACCTCATGGTTAAAACATCAATAAGGCTTGTATATAGATGCTCTTACACCTCCTCCTATCCTTAATATACCTTCATAAACACTCCCCATCACTCTTATCCCTCAAAATCATCATTTTTCTACAAAACCTAGTCTATTGCCACAATTTGACACTTTTCGATACTAGGCCTATGTTTTTCCCTTTTGGACCCCTTCCCCTCACTCAATCCTTGAAATTACACTTTCCACTACTTCCTAACATCTATGCCTATCCCCCAAAATTTCCCCAATAATTTAGACAACCCTTAACCCCTTCATTCCATTCCCTCTTCCAACTAAGCTAGGGTTGCTATGGAAAAGAGGGATAGGAGAAGAAGATCCATATGGTATGTCATATTAGCAATCATGAAGCCATGCCAACTCATAAACATCATGCCTCCATCATTCACTACAAGAAAAAAGCACATTGGTGAGGGTCATGCTTGTGACGGACCTTTAAGGTCTGTCACCAATGTCACATATGGTGACGGTCATTAAAAAACCGTCACTGTAAGTGTATATAGTGATGGTCCTTTATGGTCCGTCACCAAAGACATTTTCAATGACACTTTTGGTGACGGTCGTTAAAGGCCCATCACTAAATCTCTCTTTGGTGACACTTCTAGTGACGAACTTTTAATGACCCTCACCGATGCTCTTTTTGTTACTTTTGGTGACGGTCAAAAAATGTCTGTCATCATTGATCACTAAAAACCGTCACTATAAGTGTATATAGTGATGGTCCTTTATGGTCCGTCACTAAAGACATTTCACTTTTGGTGAGGGTCGTTAAAGGCCCATCACTAATTCTCTCTTCGGTGACACTTCTAGTGACGAACTTTTAATGACCCTCACCAACGCTATTTTTGTTACTTTTGGTGACAATAAAAAAATGTCTGTCATCATTGATCATTCCAATGAGTTTTTGATGACGCTATGTGCCTGTTAATATATTTTTTTTCAAAATATAACGATTTAATACCATTATTGTTGAGCATTTTTTATAATATGTCCAATTCCATAATGGTTAGGGTCAGTCAATTTTTTAAGAAGTAATAAGCGTGTATCATTTCCCTCAAGTAATGACTAGTCGAATAGAGATTTCCTATGATTCAACACATGATTCATATCTATTAAGTTTATTATCTAGCAAATTCCATTTAGATAACGTTCCACTATTGTGTGTAGGAAATATATTATTTAATACATAATCAGGCTCTGAAAAATCTATTAATGAGAAAGACCTAACAATCCTCAACAATCTGGGCACACCTTAAATTACTGCTTTGGCACACACTAACATTTCTTATTACCCCACATGTCTTGGAACATCTTTGTACCTAGAACATCTTTTGATGACATTAACGCCCAAGCACATGGTGGCATGCGCTAACACAACATGGAACTCTCCTAGCATGTGTTGGCATGCTGCATATAGTCCCTGGCATGCCCTAGAACACCTTGGTTGAATGCATTGACATACATTAGCAGTTGGCACACAATTCCACTTGGCATGTATTGGGACCTATTATTAGTGTGCCTAGCATGCCCCTTTTCAAAAAGATAAATTCATGACTTATTAACCCTCTTATTGGTTCTCCCTTTTGTTTCCTTGACACATATTGATATACCCTGGCACCCTGCGCCACATCCTTAGCACCTAGCATGTATTGGCATATCTTAGCACTATTAATTGGCACATGATATAATTAGCACACCCTAGAACTCCCAAGCACACTCTGGGAATTCTTAACATGCCTCGATTTTCCCTAGCATGCCTTACCAATGCTTAGCATACCTTGTCACTCCCTCCTTGGCATGACAACTAACACTGACCATTAACACTAGTCTCTAGCAGTACACATTCCTCATATTCATTAACTTCCATGAATTTTTACCTAGTGCTCCCTTAATGTTTTTTCCTAGTACTCCTTAACACTCATCAACATGCGTTATCACTCTCTAGCACACCTTAGCACTCTTCAACATTCCCTTCCACTTCATAACATGCATAACACTAGTCCCTGACACATATTGGCGCTTGGCACGTGTTGGCGCTTGGAAAGTCTTAGCATGTATGGAATACATTGAGATTCCTTGGTATGATTTAGCATGGTTTAATATTAAATTTATTTGTGATGATCAATTGTTGGAAAGTAGATGAGAAGCAATAAAGGAATACTTGGCACTTAGAATGCACTAAGACTTTGCACTTGGAACCTATTGCCGCCTACTGTTAGTGTGCCTAGCATGCCCCTCTTGGAAAAGGTAAATTGATGACTTATTAACCCTCTTATGTGCTCATTTCCTTGTAGTTTAACCTTTTTCTCCCTTTTGTTGTCTTGAAAGTCCCTGACATGCATTGACACACCCTTGCACATCTTGGCATGCCTTATCACTTGGCACATCTTAGCATGTTTGACATGTATTCCCACTATCTGGCACATCAAAGGGGTGAAGAGAGATGTAGTCCTAAAGTAGGTCGAGTACGAGGGTCGAGTAAGGGTTGCTAAAGGGAGGTCATGATCATCCTCCAAGAGAAAGATCATCATGTGAGGGTTCAAAAGAATGTTGCATACCTTAATGGTCAGTTTGCGCTAGGAAGTAGGATGGCATATTATTGGTTCTCTTATGGCAGATCAAGCTTAAGAGAGGTTTCTCATGAGAATCTGGGCATGTGATTTCAATGGTGTATTTGTGTGAAGGCCACATCAAATTCTGAAATGTTGAAATTTGCAACAAGAAACAGTGAGATTGGAAACCATAAAGGACAAAAAAAAAAATGCACCCACACTTGTGAGGAATTTTGATGCACCAGGAGTGAGGAATGTGGGGCGTCTAATTTATTTTTCCCTTAAATAAGTTGGACAATAAATTGTAATTTCATCTCATAACAACTTGTGTCAGTTAATTAAGTCATGATGACCGAGCTAGCTCAAGAAATTCGAGTTGAGGTCTAATATGAGGCATCTAGAGGGATTCTAATATTTTTGGGGTCCAGTTGAAGTTGATCCATTAGTGGGGTGCAAGTGTAATTAACTCAATTAAATGAGTTAAAATCAATTTAACTAGTTCTAACTGAGTGATGAGCTAGTGAGAGGTCCAGTGAATTAAATTAGATTTAATTCACAATGAGTGATCAATCAGATAACTGATAATTCACTATTAATAGTTGCATGCATGTTAGTTTCGAGGAATACCCAGTTGAGACAGAGGTTAAAGGGAACATAAATATCAATTTTATTCAGAGAAAGTTTCCCATGTGCAATTATAAACTCATTGGGATGCCATGATGGATTGCGCAATCAAGGAAGACTGATTTTCCTAATTAATAAGGAGTTAATTCCCTAGGAATTGCGTGAGCAAGGCAGGTTGAAGTAAGGATGAGAATTGGCTAAGTACTAGACCGAGTTTTCCTAGATCAACGGGAGACAATTGACAGAGTGCTGGAGAATCTCATTAGAGATTAAGCATTGTATTGCTTCATGATTCCTTGACTTAATACACAATAGAGATAGAGGGGTTTTGATTAGTTGCTTTCCCAAAATACATCATGTTGTTGTGCGATTGATAATTTATTTCTCTTACTTATATATGATTGTGCGATCGTGTTTTGTTTCCGTAAATTGTAGGAAGGATTCAGTATCTTGTTTTAGTAGATTACAAGATCAAATTGAATCTCGTTGGTTAGATTTTCTACATGGTATCAGAGCAGGAATTTTTTGGGCGGCGATTTTGTAGAGAATATTTGAATATTTGGTGTAAAATTTTCAAAAACACATAGAATATTTGGATTCCTTGCGAAAATCTACCCAAATGGAAAAAAAAATCAGTCAAATTGGAGCTCGGATAAGGGAGATATCATCGATTTGAAATCAACTCTTTTTTAGAAACTTTTTGTAACTTCGGGACAATTACACTGTGCGCGAGTCAAGAACCTATATGCACTTGAGGTACTAGATGCATGCAAAGCTTTGAGGAGAAAGGCAGAAGTTAGAGACTTGGTGGTTTAGAGGGAGCATAAATTACCTCTCAGCATGCATCCTCATGAGAAGCAGTCTCAGAAGGTTGTGGAGTAGCTGCCACAATTGGAGAAGCAGAGAGGAGATTGAGTGGAAGCGTCCACTCAAGCAGAGACCTCCATGAGGGGGAAATTTCGAGCTAGATGGGAAGAGGGAGCAGCCATACCTCGAGGTGTAAGGTGGAGTTATGTGTAGACATAATCCCAAGATAAGAAATTTGGGCAAGGTCCATTGAGATGGCGTGTCTCATGGATCAAACCTGGCTACGAGGAGCCCACAGTACAATAGTAGTAGGAAGGATTAGTTAGATAGTGTTAGTGTCTCGTAATTTGGCAGATTGGCAATCCAAATGACAGGGTAACATCAGAACAACTTTGGAGTCCTAGGACCTAGCCTTCTTGGACTCAAAGAGGGCTCTCTTTATTATGTGCAAGGATGTGTGCTTGTTTGCTTAGTTTGTTTTTAGATGTTAGGCTAGTTATGAAGTATGTTTTTGGTTTGTTTTGGTTGTTGAGGGAAAACTGACTGAAAGGATAAATAGATACGAAGATGTCAAAAAAACTAGGCTATGGGGTCAAATGAGGTCAAGATAGTCTTAATGACGGATAAGGTATGACTGCAGGGCCGATTTGGTCAAGATGAATAGATTCTTTGGGAGAAAATGAAATGGGATGAACAATAAGTTTGTGAATAACGAAGAGGTTCTAAAAATGAATAGTTGATCAGCAAGCATTCATAAGTTAGGGCTAACCATGGTCCTCTATGAACGAAACTATAACTAATCAATGCGTAAAATAAACATTCAGGTGATGCATATAAGTACAAGACCCTCTAACTTTGGGAAATCACCTTCAGACTTTGGGAAAACAAATAAGATGGAATTAGGCCCAAAAATGTGGCGCCCATGGTTTTATGCAATTAGGCCCAAAAATGTTAAAAAACAAGAAAATGTCTAAATTTGCTCAATTTTGGTGAGCAAGTCCCTCAAGGATTTTTAGAAACATGCCTAGAAGCTCGGGCCAAAATTCCAAGCCAAGAGGTGTCTTTTTCCTCTTTTTCTGCTAGGCACCCTCTTTGGGCGATTTTGAGTTTTTCTTGTGCATCCTTCAATTTCCTTTGGGCAAAATGATTTGGATTTTTGTAGCGCCCGTTGCTTCTAATACTCTTGACTGACTTACCAAGACAAAATTTTAAAATTATCATTGGAAAAAATCTTCAACCAAGACACCTTTTACTCCTTGCAAATCAATGTCTTTCTTTGATGCTAGCAAACAATTATTTGTCAAATGAGAACAAAATCACTTTTTATCACTGTGTTTGAACAAAATGTTTTAAGCAAGATATGTTTGTGATTTTTCTTCAAAAGGAATTTCCTTTTGTTTTGGCATGGGAACCCTTCCCCTTTAAACACTGCCCCTTTGCTATCATTGTTTTTAAAAGGTAAACAAGACTTTTTTTCAAACTGATACAACCTCTTCCCCAATCATTGTGTTGATCTTTGA
This sequence comes from Pinus albicaulis, assembly GCA_034641835.2. Classification (NCBI taxonomy): domain Eukaryota; kingdom Viridiplantae; phylum Streptophyta; class Pinopsida; order Pinales; family Pinaceae; genus Pinus; species Pinus albicaulis. The sequence continues at coordinate 972,115,738 of CM076584.1, read as the reverse complement.
TTTAGAAAACAAGGTGTGCTCTTTTGAAAACACTATTAGGACACCTTTTAAACTGATTTGAAGACCTCTACAAACAAACTCTGTTTTTCCTTCTATCAACTGTGTGTAGTCTTAGCTATCTCATAGCCCAAAAAGGACTTTCAAATTTGCACATTAACTCTCTTCTCTTTCACTGTTTCTTTGTGGTTTATTTGAGACAAAAGGGACTCATTTAAAACATTGTTTTAAATACTATTTCAAACTAATTGAAAACCTTCTAATCAAACTGATGTTTTTCTTTTAGAGACTATGCATATCCCTAGCCATTTATAGAAATAAAATCTCTTTCAAAGTGACACAATAACCATTCTCTCTTTCATTATTTTATGTCCTCTATAATCATAGTAGAAGACTTCCTTCATCCTCTTTATAAAAGTCTCTTGATGCACTTGGGGGTGTCTTTCTGCTAAAAAATTGACTTCGGCATCTTTTGAAAAACTGTGTTGCTGGTGGCCCGAGCGCCTGGGCGCTCAGCCATTTAGGGGTGACCTGGGCCGTTCAAAGATAAGCCTGTAGGGATGAACCAAGAGAGATGAAAATGATATGCAGAGTTTGATACATGGAGGGTGAGATATTGGTGTGAAGAAAACCGCTTTGTAGATGTACGAGATGATGGATTTAGCAGTGGCCCGTGGGCAGGACCACGTTCAGCAGTGGTCCGGGCGCCGGGCCGTTCAGAGGTGGCCTGGGCCATTCAGGAATGGGCAGTGCAGAGGCTAAGAATGGCACTTTCAATGACTGAAAATGAGAAATGATGAGGGAAATATTAGAGGGCAGGTGGTATAGACCTTTTCCACTTATCGAGCAGTCAATGGATGGCAAAAATTTTATGAGCGCCTCGTTCAGGAGTAACACTGGGCATTCAAGAGCAACACTGGGCGTCAGGCCGTTCAGGAGCAACACCGGGCGACGGGCCGTTCAAAGTTGGACGTTGCAGAGGCTTAAACTTGTTTTTGAAATGGATGCTAATGAAAGATCATGAGCATATGAACCTAAGACGTGTGTAGGGATAGCTTACCAGTGTTTAAATGCTTGGATAAAGTGTTTGAGACCTCGGGCGTCGCGTTCAGAGGAAACACTGGGTGACGGGTGCTGGGCCGTTCAGACATGGCCCGGGCCGTTCAAAATTTGGTGGTGCAGCGGTGTTTAAATGTCAAACAAATGGTGGATATGGAAAATTGAAGATGTTAAAAACATTTGGCATGTGGTAGATGTTAAAAAAATTGAAGATGTTAAAAACATTTGGCATATTGTAACACAGTTCAAAGGAACATAACTATCAGTTTTATTTATAGAAAATTTCCCATGTGCAATTATAAAGTCATTGGGATGCCATGATGGATTGCACAATCAAGGAAGGTTGATTTTCCTAATTAATATGGAGATAATTCCATAGGAATTGTGTGTGCAAGGTAGGCTGAAGGAAGGCTCCTTGCTCTTCACGGACTTTCACCGATGGGTGGAGTCCCGATAGTTTAGGAAGTCACTTGTAGAGTATAGGTCAATGAATAGGTGGGAAGTGACCCTCGAAACCCTTTCCCTAAGATAAAATAAAGAGTGGGACTTTCTTTCCTTTTAAGTAAGGTAATTATCTTCTAGGGAGAGAGGAGGGGGAATTAAGGGTTGAGGGAGAAGAATAAGACTTATGAAGGAAGTTCTCAATCCCTAAAATCCTTTGGGAACTTAGATTCCCAAATGGTCCTTGATGAAAGGCCTTTGACACCAAATGGGACCACATGGGGCCAAGTGGACCCAACCTAGGTTCGGGGATGGAATTTAGCAACCAATGATGTTCCTATCCTGGATAAGGTGATGGGAAAGGATCAAACAAGTGTTTTTACTTCGATAGGTCAAATTGATCCTACTAGGTTCTATCCTTGGGAACACCTAGGCAAAACTTGATCCTAGAGCTAGGGCTTGAGGTATCCGAAGATTCCACTGTCGGAATTGGCCCATGTTCTGAGGAGAGTGAGGGCACCTAGCAACGCAGCTGCCTCTGGGAGATAGAAGTTTTCCTCTAGCTAGATTCTTGGGAAATTGTTGGAAAAAACCCAATGTTGGAAAACCGGTGCAACTAGCTCTGGAGGGTTTTCATTATTATGCAAAATCCAAGTACAACAATCCTGTGCACCAAAACTAGTTCACTCAACATAGAAATAAAAACGGTAGTAGTACGCTGCTCTAAATCCCTCTACGTCAGCCTAACTAGCCTGCATCGGCCTCTGTGTTGCTCAGTGAGGGCCCGCATCACACCTGAAGGGCTTACACTGCCCCTGCGTTGCCCTGACTGGGCTGCGTCAGCCCTGTGTGGCTCCTGCTACCTCTGTGCTGCCCCTGCTAAACTCTGGCTGGACTGCGTGGCTCCTGCTACCCCTGTTACTCTGGCTGGCTGGAATGCTTAAGCAGAAAACGCATAGGTAAGAAAGAAGGCACTGGCCAAAGGCAACACATAACAGTCAGAAAAATTGAAGAAATGAAATGAAAATAGATCAATGTCCACAAATAAATGAAACAACTCAATGGGACTAGAGAGTAAAAGCTTTGACAAGAACAATAAGTGCTTATAGAATCAGCTAAGAGAACAGAGGAGACTAATTCATGAGGTTAAAATGTTGTATAATTGTTGGCACAAGAAAACTATAGAATTGTTAGAGTAAATCTCTGCAGGTACCATTAGTTGGTGATCATCGATAATCATTTCATTTCATCAAATACCCCGATGAATGGACCTTACAAGATATTTGAGTATACAAACCCCACAGAAGTTGTGTGATGGAAAAATATTCACACGATATTGAAGAAAACACCTACCAAATAAGGATGACATTTCAAATGGGGCAAGAAACAATAGAGAGATAGAAATCAAAAAAGTTAAAATGCTAGGGAAACATGAAAGCAACTAGGTAGCATGGTAGAAAGCACAACAAAGAAAATTATAAAAATGGAAAACCCTACAAATTAGCACCCATCCAAACATCACCACAATTTTTTCTTCAACTGTAAATCTCCAAATTCATCAAATTATATCTTGTATTCAAACCTGATCCTCTCTATTAGCCATTCTGAATATAAGGCTAAGAACTTATTATAGAACCATCACCTACATGTAGTCATGATCTTATTATGTGACCGGACAACCTACTTTTGTGAAGACACGGAAAGGTAAACACTCTCAGCCAAGATTTTCCATACAGCCCAGGTTGAGCAACCACATATACATCACCAGTTTTTTCTCTTCAGATTTGTAACTTAGAAGAACTTTGTCTGACCACCTTCGGGTTGCTCCCAGAGTCACCCAGGGAAGCCCTCTCAACATCATCCTCTTTCTATAGTACCTAATTAGTAATTTAATTAACCATAACAGTTTCTTGATCATGCAGGTATTTCAAATATATTTCCAATAAGCATAAAGCTTTCATGTTAAACAATCAAGTCAAAAGACTTTAGACTATGATGCAAAAAATACAAAGAAACCTCACCAACACTCAAAGGACAAACAAAGTCAAACCTCTACAAAGTATAAATAGATATCTGATAAACTTCATTCCACCACAAAAATGTGCTTAACTAAATAAAATTCTAATTACTGTGCTTTCAAGAAAAAGATTTCAAGGGCAGTGACGTTATAAACATACCCCTACACCTTGTGAACAATCAATGTGTATAAATAGACCATCATAAGGCTCATTTTAAACATCATTATTATCATTTTTATTAAATCAACAAGAAGAAAGCAACAATTGCATTCAATTCCATTGAAGCAAAGTATATGGCAGTTTCATATACTTATTATAAAGCTATCTAGATTTGCAACTTGATTGTAGAGTCAACCAATTAGTTGTTGAAGCCCAATATTGTCTCTTGTGAGAATCAAAGTTACATCAAGCTCTATGAAAATCCAATGTGTTATGACCATTTCAAACACATTGATATTCAATACAATTTACTAAGATTCCAAGTTCATTAGGATTTAGTAGTGTTGGACCACATTCTGAAAAAGTTGCATATGGTTAATAGTTTGACAAAGCTCCTAACAAAGGGGAAGTTTGACAAGTTGGGGAAGAATCTTGGGTTATTGGAATGTTTTCTTTTTCTTTTTCTCAAGGGTGTTATATTACCTAGTTGGTCCAAGTTGGTCTCACCTCAGCCTTGAGAAGTTGAGCAGCACCAGGATTGTAGAGCTAGATTGTGGTACACCAGTCAGAAAGATTCTTAAATACAACTAGAAGCTTATAATGACACCTTCGAGGATAAACGAATTAGTTGTTGGGTCACACCCACCAAGTATGGCACACTAGCTGAGGAGATTAACATCATCATCTCAGGTGCATTCATGAGTGCACACTTATGGAATGAGACAACTTCAGGAGAGGAGTTATATCTACTATGATAATGCACTACTCTAAAAGAAAAGCCTTGCATACAAGGCAAAGTTATGAGGGAGTTGTTCATGCTCAAGGGAGATGCACCACTAACGCTATCATTAGCCTGTTTTCTAACATCACCTTCTCTTAACTTATAAATGAAAAGGATGGGCACAGTAGTTAGAAATTTGTAGAAATAGATAATAAGAGTGAGTACTGTTAGCTTGTAGGTTGTAGTAGGAGCTTTTTTGAGATGACAACTTGTTGTGACATTCTTCTATTTGAGTAATAAAAACTTCTATGCAATTGTTGTTGGAGCTTGCTCTTTTTATCCTGAATTCTCAAATTGCAGATTTGTGTAGAGTGGGCCTAATATATTTATTATTTTAATACATTGTACTTCTTCTCTCTCCCTTTCTCTCCTACCTCGCTCTCTCTTCCCCTCTCTCTCTCTCTCGACCCTCCAATCCTCTCACTATATCCCTCCCTCTATCCTTCTTACTGCCCCCCTTCCATATTTGTGTCACTATCTCCCTCTCTTACCCTTCTCTACCTCTCTCACTCCTCTCCCTCTCTCTCTCTCTCGATACCTTCTCTCCCCTCTCCTTCAGTTTATCTCCATCTCTCCCTTGTGACTCCCCTTGTCTCGCCACCTCTATCAATCTATGTCTTTATTATTCTTTCTCATATATATCTAGAGTTAATATATATCATGACATAGTGGGACCTACGATTGGGTTAATTACGCCTTGTTGGCAAGGTTAAAATGGTTAATCTTTGATAGACAAAATGTAGATCAAATATTTCATCACAAAGAGGGAACCATACCCTATCTTCCAGCCTATGCCTATCAGTCGCTTGGCCTCTTCTTGCTCTCACATGAATGTAGTCTTTCTTGACTAGTACAGAAGAAGGTTTCGCATTATCAACTATTTGTTTGGGACAAATTTTAGTTGTTTCAACACTGCTACATTCTACAAGCTTGTCCTTTAAACCATCTTAGTCTTTTGTACTCTCTTCAACTTTGTAGTCCTTTCCATTCCTCTCAGTCACATATGTTTCCTTAGTCTGTTAAGGGACAAGGTCGACAACATTAGGATGTTTTTGCAATAAACAAGGGTATTTCCAGGACACAGTCAATTGGAGCAAGAGTATTAGAGCCAAATTTCTCATGAATGTGGGGCACTCGAACTTAAGATTTTCTGGAGTAGTCATGAGGTGCAGTCTGTTTATTAAGACTTCATCAGATGGCCATTCTCCGGACTTAAATTGTGTGACAACACTGTGGCTGAGTTTGAAACTGGAGATTGAACATACATTTGGTTTGATTGCAATAGAAAATTTCATCAATAAATGTAAAGCAATGGCTAACAAATAGTATAAATTAATAAATAAAGAAGACATGGTAACAAGCAACAATACTTACAAAATTGTTACATTGAGACGCAAAGAATAAGCAACTATTGTGCACAAACAGAGACCAATGAAACTATCATCTTAACCCCTAACCCCTTAAACACAAATTCCAAACCCCTAACCCATTTAACCCCCTAAACCTCTAAACCCCTGACCCATTTAACCCCTAAACCATAAACCTCTAAACCCTTAACCCCTAACCCCTAAACCCTTAACCCCTAACCCATTTAACCCCCTAAAACCTAAACCTATAAACCCTTAACCCCTAACCCCTTAAACCCTAAACCTTTAAACCCTTAACCCTAACCCCTTAAAACCTAATTCAGTTAAAGAATTTCCCAGAATCTATGGGTCCATATGAGCTAGGTTGTGTCTCTTATGGAGGTAAGAGTTGTTATTTTTGCTATGGGTGGATAGGGTTTGTTCTAAGACAATTCGAATAGAAGTATAATGTGGTAGTTAAGGAGGTTTCCTAACATGTTCAGTCCATAAGGTATGCCCTTAAGACCATGACAAATATGTGTAGAAGAAGAGGGGTCGAGATCCTTGGAGAGAGGTTTATCTCTGCAATATATACCACAAATTTGGAAGATGGTTTGCAGAAGCATGTGCGAAGATAGAAAATACAAAGGAAGGTGGAACCTGAGTAGAAGATTAGGTAGAATAATTGTGGCATATTATGAGGAATGGATGGACATGAAGAGGAGTTGATTTTGGTGGATTGTCCAAAGAGTTTTGGACAGATATCTGAAGCAAGCTATAAACAATTAGTCAATCAGCTTTTAGTGGATGTTTTGTGACCCTAGTTCAAGCATATACAAAGTGTTAGAAGGATGATAAGAGGCGTAGTTCATATTTGTTCATAGATTGGACAAAAAAGAAATTGGTACACAAAAATAGTGATTTTGAGAGGAGTCAAATCACTATTAGGTGGAAATTTTGAAGATCCCTAGATGAGGGCAGTGTTGTGGGCACTAGATCAGTAAAATAATTGACCATGGTTGGGAAAATTAATGGTAGTCCAAGTACAGTTGGAGGGTTGTTAGGGGACTATCAAAGAAGAGCCCCAAGTCTTGTGCTTGTGAAGGAAAACAAGACTGGTAGAAGGGTAGGTGTATTGGGCCTAACGACGTGCAAAATTTGAAGGACTAAGGAGTTGGAAATGAATAGATCACTCATAAAGACAAGGTCTGTCTAGCCCTAATGCATAAGGAGTGAACCCTCAATATAAATATTTTTTTTGTTAAAAAAACTCAATTGTGTCAATGTAGAATACTATAAATAAGAGAAAATAAAATGATATTATCCACATCAATTCTTGAAATAACCTTAAACTAGCCATGGGTAGTGAGCCAAAGGGTGAATGTGGGGCACTATTAAAGTTACATCATGTTTAAATTCCTTTTACATTGTGAGGTTGTTCTCTAATAGGGTTGAAGCATCATCACAAGGAAGCATGGCACAATTTTGTTGGGGAACGATTAAAGTTGTAACACAATTCAAGTGATTTACACCTCAAATGTAAACGAAATCATTATATGTTTGTGTTAGGTTGTTAGAGAGGTTATTTATAGACAATACATTCAATGTACTTGGACTTCATCTTTTTAGGGCCTCGACTTTAACATGGATTTGCATCAGGAACACTTCATGCAAATGAAAGGGGGCCTTTTTGTTTAGCCACATACACTCAAGAGTATCCGATGCTGCCCTTCATATCTCCCTTGGTGCGTTCAAAGTGGGTTTACATTCGCGTCGAGTTGAAACAAATCATAATGACCTTCCTCTTCTTAATAACATCTTCTAGCGTTTCCATTTGTAGATGTCCCCATTTATTATGAGATTCAAGGGATGTTCTATTGTCTTTATCAACATTTGGATGAGTAGTTATCTACATTCTTTAAATACATGTCTAGAACTTTTTATGAGGGAGGTACTTGGATTTAGATCTTTATATAAGGCCTTATGTGCCCTTCCCCTTTAGAACTCTTCCAAGGGGGTCACCTCCTTCATATTGCCCTGCCTACTTAGGGCCAAATTGACAAACCAAGATTTAAACTTCTTCAACTACCAAATTAGTGAGGCATTGTACCTCTTCTTGACCTAGACCTCAACGAGACATCTTTCTTCATATATAATTTAAGGTTTTCCCACCATATATCACAAGTTGGATGTCATAGGATATGTTACCCCATTTTCTATATGGGCTTTTAGAGGATATTTTAAAATTTGATTGTCATCTCAACCCCTACGATTCTTGTCACATTGATCATTTTTCATCTAAGGTATATGGATCTATATGTAATTCATGAATGTATCATTGGTTTGATGACACCTTGCCTTAGCCATCTAGGACACTATGTGTAGGAAAAAGTTCCTTTAGCTCCCACATTTAGTTGGATATGTATGATCCATTTGTATATGATATTATGTCCAATGTGTACTATTTTTATTGTGTTCACTTAAACATTATGTTCTAACTATTGATTGATTGACTATAAGTTTTAATCTGAGTTATTCCATGGTGTTTCATAATTTTGCTCAGAGAAGTGTGTCATCTTGATGGTTTGGATATATTCTTGGTGATTTGAGTAGGTGCTATACATTGATCGTATTGTACCCCTTAATTCCTTTAATCAAAATTTATCCCATGTCTCTCTTAACAACACATGTGAAGGGATTTTAATTGGGTATTTTTAAGCTCTAAATAAACTTCCTCAAAAATAAGAAACTAACTATACCTACTTAAATTTATTGATAACATTATTCATAGATTTAAAGATAATTTTCACTACCTTAAAAGTTGATAGATATTTCCAAGCTCATGTTCATTTTCCCTCTTTATATGAACATTCTTACTTATATTAAAGAGATATAATATAATTTTGATTAATTAAAATTCTTACTTATATTAGAGAAGTATAATATAATTTGGATTAATACTCTAACTAGTTTAACATTATTTTTACTCACATAAAAATAAAACTTGATGAAAACCTAACCGACCATAGTAATTTATTTGACTACCTATTAAAATCTAATTTGGTGGCTACTATAAAATTTAAATTGACTTAATAAAATTTATTTTCCCGCCCATATTCTCCTTGCCAGGTCTGGGACAGAGTTCGGTGCTCCTTCTCTGCTCATAATTTTTATGATTTCGCCACAGATTCCATACCTTTTTTGACATTCAATTCTTCTATCCACTCCGCTAGATTTTTAACCCGAACTTATTATATCAGATCTGGGTTCACTCTTTTTTGATCTTTATTTGAAATCTTCTTCTTTTGATTTGGGGCTTTCGCCGCAATTCGGAGCAGAAAACATGTTCAATAACTCCGAATTTGGCTATAGTAAACTATATTAATTTTTCATTGCCATTCAGCGTTTACCTGCTCGCCTTCATCCAAGAGGCTCGATTGATATTTCCACTATGGTGAAAATCCCGCCAGTCAAGTAGAAAAATAGACTGGTCTTCATGGGATGGATGGCTGGGATCGCTGGGTTCACCAATGAATGAGGTAAGGATTGACGGATTGAGGAATGAATAGTTAAAAACGATGTTCTAATTCAGTATGATCAGTAAGTATTATTAAGTAGTCGAGCTTCACCTATTTTATTTATGTTTTCGATGGTTATAGCTTCTTTCAATGAGGTTGATACATGGCTTCAAGATGAATTTCAAAAAATGATTTCCGTGTCTGAAACTTTCTTCTCTTTTTTTTCAACGTAACCAAATATTCACTGATGTGAATTTCCGAGGGTTTTGGTATAGACTTATTTAATTACAGTGTTGCAACTGTAAATCAAAATTCTCCATAGGCTCAAGTAGATCAGATTGTGTATGTATGTATAAATATATATGTGCGTTGAAGTCATTGTTCTTATTTCAGTGAGACTCATGCTATCTCCACAAGTCAGCAAATACTCTTCTTACTGTAGGAGACTGAGAGCAAGGTCATGAGCTTTTTGTTGTGAGATGATAAACTTTATTTCATAGATCTGAGATGGCATAAAACAAGACAAGGGTGATATCCTTTGCTGTTGATTCCATTGAAATATTTTGAAATGTTAGGGTCAGATTTACCACGGAATGTTCATGTAGACAAATCTTTGCAAATCAGATGAGGAGTTCAATTCTTCAGGAGGGTAGAATGACTTCTTCAGGATAGAATCTCAAATGAGTGTTGTCTGCTTCACGCCTCTATACATTCAGAGCCGCAATGTTTCAAGCGTGCTTTCATATTGTTTACCAATCCAATGACTCACTGTCTCCTCTGTTGTAGTGTTTTTCTTTTGAATTAGAACGTTTCCAGATTAGGCTTCAATTAATAGCCTTAGGAAATCACCCTTACCAAGCACTTACAAAGACTGATCTGAGGTCCTAGGAGGCTTCTTCAATCACTGTTTTCTGCTCAGATTAGGGCTCGATATTCCTATCATTCCAAAAACTAGAACTCGCTCAGAAATTTGCCTCAGGGCCCCACAATCTAGGGCACAGATTTTCTTTCGATGGAATTGATGAAGTACATAAAATGGCTTGTGTATAATAGCCAATGAAATCTTAATGCAAATTTTAGAAATAGCTAGACTAATCAATCTTAACAGACATCTCCTTTATAACTAATATTCACAAAAATGTAGTGATGTGTTTCTTTTTGACAGAAAATCTTTTATGACCATCCTTTGCTCATATACTAAAATATTCTGTACAGGCTGCAGTGGACACATATCATAAAGCATCACAATTTGAAGGTGGGTAATGCTTCTTGTTTTTATATTGTTAGCTGACATTAATAATGCCTTTATCAGGATCAGACTATATTTTCCATTGAATAATCAGTTTTGACAATTCTGGTATATTTACTGCTGAAACTGTACAAACTAGCTCGGGTTTCTCACTTATTTGATTTTTGTAATTTCAATTTTCAATAGTCATTATTAAAAGATCAAAGATATCTAATTCCATGTAATCTTTAGTTGAATCAGTGGATTTAATGCAATAATAAATATTGGTCTTTAGATGAACAAATTGTTGTGTTAGCCATTGTGTGCCACTTTTTGTCTTTGGTGTGTGTTTCCAGGGGATATCTATTTAGCATAAAGTCTCAATATATCTTTAAACTCTCTTACAGGATGCTCCTTGTTTCTGTTGATGAACAATATCTAGAAGATTTGGGTGTGCAAAAATTGTTTAAAACACTTGCCAAGATGCATGTGTTTATTTCCATGTTTTGAGCATTGGTTTAGTGTAATTGACTGTCATTTGCTGGTTAGTCTTTCAAGCATAACCTGTATTCCATAAATGAAAGAAGGTTATTGCATGTGCTTACAGAGAAAAATTTACAGATATTTCCCCCCAGTAATGCTCAAGATGGAACGCGGGGTTATCAACCTCCAACTGATGGTTATGGTATGTCCCAACTCCTGATACAATTGGCATTTATGCACTGAAAACCTTTATATATTTTGGAATTATAGAATGTAGGTGTTCAATAGATATGAAACCAAGCGAATATGCAAGCTTTTGAAATGTGAACGGTCAGAACTCTTATGGGCAAATCTTTATTTTGGGCATGAAAAGCTGGAAACTTTTTGTGTATAAAGTTTAAACTACATGACGCGGTTGACTGTTGTATTAATGACACAGAAAGAGCAACACTAAAATAAAACATCGCTGTTGGACTTTAGATCTTTATATTATTTGTTCACTAGAACTAAAAAGGGTCTTTCTTGTTAGTTTTTAGTGTTATTTTTCAGGTTTATGTTTGTCAAATTGGATATGACATGTGTGTGTCTTAGTATAAGAAAAGGAAATGGGAAATGACAACTGGCAAGTTTCTGTAAACAGGAAAAACAAGAGCATAGTAAGGATAGGAAACATGGGTAGACTTTGTATGAAACGGTGAAACCTAAGAAACATGGCAAACCCTAGGAATTTTTTCCAAAATCTGGAATAAAACTTTCAAGTAAATCTCTCATCTATCTCTCAAATTCATTATTTGATTCATCATAAAACAATAAAACTATAAAACAGAGAAAACTGTTCTAAAGAATCATTTATAACCATAATTTTAATAGATAAAGTTTAAACAAAATGACTTTTCATTGCCAAGTTAGGATTTGAATGGTCATATCAATATTCAATTCTCATATTTTGTATATCCAAGGAAACAGTCACACAGGTCCGAGCTAACCCAAGCTCCACAATTAATAGTCTGAGCTTATTCAACACTGATCCGAGCCTCCAAATTCATTTAACTGAAACTGTAATTTCTACAATCTGAGTTTGTAGGGTAACAGTCCTGTGGAATGATAATCGAGCTTCCACAGATGTGCTTATCCGAGCCTAGCACTCTGCTTCTCCATATATACTTGTCCACTAGTATGAGTTTGTTCACTCTACTTATCAAATAATATCCTTGGAATTTGGTGTGTATTTAGTAGAATCCTTGAAAGTTATTTAGCCTAAGAATTCTCGGGTTAATTAATCTCCAAGATTTTCTGAGATAGCCTCCGTTGTGGGGACATCCATCCATAGAACAGCAGAGGAGCAGCTACTAAGGTGAAAGTGGTGACTGATCCATATGTTTCCCTTGAGCTAGAGTACTTAGTGAAGCTTTGCACTAAGGTGTTACATTTTGCTGTAGCAAGCCCTGAAGAATCCTATTGTACCCTAAGTACTATCCTTGGAATGAGGGGAGTGCCTAGTGGGTTTCCCCAAGATATGTATTTCAAGGAAACAAACAAGAGAATATAAGCTCCCTTTTATATATCCTTCTGCTTTTTGTTCTGCTGTTGTAATTCTTGTATATACAAGATGTATTTTTCTATTAAAAAAGAAGGTCTACACAAACAAATCCATTAACAAAACCAAGCAGAGAGTAATTGGTCACTTGCTTACATATGGCACCCTGAGTGAGATAAACCCTCCTTAACATCATTGATACTAGTCATATGCAAATAGAAATCATAAAAGATTATGTTTAGACAAATAAACCAATACAATAAGAAGAGTAAAAGGAGACTATTTCGATATCATGGACTATAACATGGACTCCAAATGAATCTGAATCCCATCCTGTAGCCAACATACTCACAAAGTGATAAATAGGAACTAAGGTATTTTTAAACAGCAAAAGGGAGGATCACTAACCTTCAACTTGCTTGTATTTAAAATCCCTTGGATAAGAAGGCACCAATGCATTTGCTACCAACAGGATATGAGTGATATTCAAACTCTTTTTGAGGCTTCTCCAACAGAACCAAGAAATAGTCCCTGCAAAACAAATAAAAGGGTATTAGTGGCATCATAATCTCATAATCAGCAATTTAACCAGCTGCTCATCAAGTCCTCAGGACTGGTGATGTACTCATGCAATCCTTGAAGATGTCTACTCATGAAAAATGTGCCATTGAAGATGTCTGCCAAGAATAATGCCCACAATACTGTTGATCCATACTTCATTATCACCTTATACACATATTTGCCCCAACTATACAAGCCTGAGATGATCTTCCAGGATTGCTTCTTTCAATGAGGTTGATACATGGCTTCAAGATGAATTTCAAAAAATGATTTCCGTGTCTGAAACTTTCTCTCTTTTTTTTCAACGTAATCAAATATTCACTGATGTGAATTTCCTAAGGTTTTGGTATAGACTTATTTAATTACAGTATTGCAACTGTAAATCAAAATTCTCCACAGGCTCAAGTAGATCAGATTGTGTATGTATATATAAATATATATGTGCGTTGAAGTCATTGTTCTTATTTCAGTGAGACTCATACTATCTCCACAAGTCAGCAAATACTCTTCTTACTATAGGAGACTGAGAGCAAGGTCATGAGCTTTTTGTTGTGAGATGATAAACCTTATTTCATAGATCAGAGATGGCATAAAACAAGACAAGGGTGATATCCTTTACTGTTGATTCCATTGACATATTTTGAAATGTTAGGGTCAGATTTACCACAGAATTTTCATGTAGACAAATCTTTACACGTCAGATGACGAGTTCAATTCTTCAGGAGGGTAGAATGACTTCTTCAGGACAGAATATCAAGCGAGTGTTGTCTGCTTCATGCATCTATACATTCAGAGCCACAATGTTTCAAGCATTCTTTCATATTGTTTACCAATCCAATGACTCACTGTTTCCTCTGTTGTAGTGCTTTTCTTTTGAATTAGAACGTTTCCAGATTAGGCTTCAATTATTAGCCTTAGGAAATCACCCTTACCAAGCACTTACAAAGACTGATCTGAGGTCCTAGGAGGCTTCTTCAATCACTGTTTTCTGCTCAGATTAGGGCTCGATATTCCCATCATTCCAAAAACTAGAACTCGCTCAGAAATTTGCCTCAGGGCCCCACAATCTAGGGCACAGATTTTCTTTCGATGGAATTGACGAAGTACATAAAATGGCTTGTGTATAATAGCCAATGAAATCTTAATGAAAATTTTAGAAATAGCCAGACTAATCAATCTTAACAAACATCTCCTTTATAACTAATATTCACAAAAATGTAGTGATGTGTTTCTTTTTGACAGAAAATCTTTTATGACCATCCTTGCTCATATAATAAAATCTTCTCAGACAAAGAATGGACACATATCATAAAGTGTCAAGTAAATTTGAAGGTGGGTAATGCTTCTTGTTTTTATATTGTTATCGACATTAATAATTCCTTTATCAGGATCAGACTATATTTTCCATTGAATAATCAGTTTTGACAATTCTGGTATATTTACTGCTGAGACTGTACAAACTAGCTTGGGTTTCTCACTTATTTGATTTTTGTAATTTCAATTTTCAATAGTCATTATTAAAAGATCAAAGATATCTAATTCCATGTAATCTTTATTTGAATAAGTGGACTTAATGCAATAATAAATATTGGTCTTTAGATGAACAAATTGTTGTGTTAGCCATTGTGTGCCACTTTTTGTCTTTGGTGTGTGTTCCCAGGGGATATCTATTTAGCATAAAGTCTCAATATATCTTTAAACTCTCTTACAGGACGCTCCTTGTTTCTGTTGATGAACAATATCTAGAAGAGTTGGGTGTGCAAAAATTGTTTAAAACACTTTCCAGGATGCATGTGTTTATTTCCATGTTTTGAGCATTGGTTTAGTGTAATTGACTGTCATTTGCTGGTTAGTCTTTCAAGCATATCCTGTATTCCATAAATGACGGAAGGTTATTGCATGTGCTTACAGAGGAAAATTTACAGATATTTCCCCCCAGTAATGCTCAAGATGGAACGTGGGGTTATCAACCTCCAACTGATGGTTATGGTATGTCCCAACTCCTGATACAATTAGCATTTATGCACTGAAAACCTTTATATATTTTGGAATTATAGAAGGTAGGTGTTCAATAGATATGAAACCAAGCGAATATGCAAGCTTTCGAAATGTGAACTGTCAGAACTCTTATGGGCAAATCTTTATTTTGGGCATGAAAAGCTGGAAACTTTTTGTGTATAAAGTTTAAACTACATGACGCGGTTGACTGTTGTATTAATGACACAGAAAGAGCAACACTAAAATAAAACATCGTTGTTCGACTTTAGATCTTTATATTATTTGTTCACTAGAACTAAAAAGGGTCTTCCTTGTTAGTTTTTAGTGTTATTTTTCAGGTTTATGTTTGTCAAATTGGATATGACATGTGTGTGTCTTAGTATCAGAAAAAGGAAATGGGAAATGACAACTGGAAAGTTTCTGTAAACAAGAAAAACAAGAGCATAGTAAGGATAGGAAACATGGGTAGACTTTGTATGAAACGGTGAAACCTAAGAAACAGGGCAAACCCTAGGAATTTTTTCCAAAATCTGGAATAAAAATTTCAAGTAAATCTCTCATCTATCTCTCAAATTCATTATTTGATTCATTCATAAAACAATAAAACTATAAAACAGAGAAAATTGTTCTAAAGTACAATTTATAACCATACTTTTAATAGATAAAGTCTAAACAAAATGACTTTTCATTGCCAAGTTAGGATTTGAATGGGCATATCAATATTCAATTCTCATATTTTGTATATCCAAGGAAACAATCACACAGGTCCGAGCTAACCCAAGCTCCACAATTAATAGTCTGAGCTTCTTCAACACTGATCCGAGCCTCCAAATTCATTTAACTGAAACTGTAATTTCTACAATCTGAGTTTGTAGGGTAACAGTCCTGTGTAATGATAATCGAGCTTCCACAGATGTGCTTATCCGAGCCTAGCACTCTGCTTCTCCATATATACTTGTCCACTAGTATGAGTTTGTCCACTTTACTTATCAAATAATATCCTTGGAATTTGGTGTGTATTTAGTAGAATCCTTGAAAGTTTTTTAGCCTAAGAATTCTCGGGTTACTTAATCTCCAAGATTTTCTGAGATAGCCTCCGTTGTGGGGACATCCATCCATAGAACAGCAGAGGAACAGCTACTAAGGTGAAATTGGTGACTGATCCCTATGTTTCCCTTGAGCTAGAGTACTTAGTGAAGATTTGCACTAAGGTGTTACATTTTGCTGTAGCAAGCCCTGAAGAATCCTATTTTACCCTAAGTACTATCCTTGGAATGAGGGGAGTGCCTAGTGGGTTTCCCCAGGATATGTATTTCAAGGAAAAAAACACGAGAATATAAGCTCCCTTTTATATATCCTTCTGCTTTTTGTTCTGCTGTTGTAATTCTTGTATATACAAGATGTATTTTTCTATTAAAAAAGAAGGTCTACACAAACAAATCCATTAACAAAACCAAGCAGAGAGTAATTGGTCACTTGCTTACATATGGCACCCTGAGTGAGATAAACCCTCCTTAATATCATTGATACTAGTCATATGCAAAGAGAAATCATAAAAGACTTCATGACAAATAAACCAATACAATAAGAAGAGTAAAGGAGACTATTTCGATATCATGGACTATAACATGGACTCAAAATGAACTGAATCCTGACCTTCGTAGCCAACATACTACAAAGTGACAATAGAGGGAACTAAGGTATTTTAAAACAGCAAAAGGGAGGATCACTAACCTTCAACTGGCTTGTATTTAAAATCCCTTGGATAAGTAGGCACCAATGCATTTGCTACCAACAGGATATGAGTGATATTCAAACTCTTTTTGAGGCTGCTCCAACAGAACCAAGAAATAGTCCCTGCAAAACAAATTAAAGGGTATTAGTGGCATCATAATCTCATAATCAGCAATTTAACCAGCTGCTCATCAAGTCCTCAGAACTGGCGATGTACTCATGCAATCCCTGAAGATGTCTACTCATGAAAAATGTGCCATTGAAGATATCTGCCAAGAATAATGCCCACAATACTGTTGATCCATACTTCATTGTCACCTTATACACATATTTGCCCCAACTATACAAGCCTGAGATGATCTTCCAGGATTGCTTCTTTCAATGAGGTTGATACATGGCTTCAAGATGAATTTCAAAAAATGATTTCCGTGTCTGAAACTTTCCTCTCTTTTTTTTCAACGTAACCAAATATTCACTGATGTGAATTTCCTAAGGTTTTGGTATAGACTTATTTAATTACAGTATTGCAAATGTAAATCAAAATTCTCCATAGGCTCAAGTAGATCAGATTGTGTATGTATATTTAAATATATGTGTGCATTGAAGTCATTTTTCTTATTTCAGTGAGACTCATACTATCTCCACAAGTCAGCAAATACTCTTCTTACTGTAGGAGACTGAGAGCAAGGTCATGAGATTTTTGTTGTGAGATGATAAACCTTATTTCATAGATCTGAGATGGCATAAAACAAGACAAGGGTAATATCCTTTACTGTTGATTCCATTGAAATATTTTGAAATGTTAGGGGCAGATTTACCACAGAATTTTCATGTAGACAAATCTTTGCACATCAGATGAGGAGTTCAATTCTTCAGGAGGGTAGAATGAATTCTTCAGGACAGAATCTCAAACGAGTGTTGTCTATTTCACGCCTCTATACATTCAGAGCCGCAATGTTTCAAGCATGCTTTCATATTGTTTACCAATCCAATGACTCACTGTCTCCTCTGTCGTAGTGCTTTTCTTTTGAATTAGAAGGTTTCCAGATTAGGCTTCAATTATTAGTCTTAGGAAATCACCCTTACCAATCACTTACAGAGACTGATCTGAGGTCCTAGGAGGATTCTTCAATTACTATTTTCTGCTCAGATAAGGGCTCGATATTCCCATCATTCCAAAAACTAGAACTCACTCATAAATTTTCCCCAAGGCCCCACAATCTAGGGCACATATTTTCTTTTGATGTAGATGTCATGGATTATAGTTACATTATTGTTATGATTGTTCAAACACTTTCCAAAAATTGTATTTACAATGACTAAAATTTTTCCCAATCTTCATTATCAAAAGAACAGAAGATTAGGGCACATGAAGCTTTGACATAAGATAGCACAAACAATGTTCTATCCCTAGCAAAAATACCCAGAGTTCTGAATATACCTTTGGGTCACAGTTATGTGTCTCTTTTCAGATGAATCTCGACAACGTAGGTAATACTCTTGACCCTGGTTAGGGTATTGAAACTGCCTTATTTTCTGTGTTATCCTTTTGGGAATATACAACCTCACTGTTGGAAATACTGAGAGGGGCTTTGACTTCACTGTCCTCAATAGATTCAAGTCCTCAAGTTTGCTTCAAGACTTCTTTAAGTTCTTATCAACGTTTGCTCAAAAGACTAGAATCCAAAGGTTCCAAAGGCTTCTCCAAGTGACTATCCTTAAGTCTGAGTTCTCCAAATAATAGCCTTCTAAACTACTCCAACAAATTCTCAAAGATTGCCACCAGCTACCCACAAATAATGTTGCCCAAAAAATGGCACGTTGTCCAGAAGTGGTGCTACAACAACATATATCAAAGAAGTCTTGTTCTTTAAATGCTGATTCTGGAAGTTGAGTCCAGAGTGATATCAGGTCCGAATTCTTTAATTGTTCAATAAACCGAATTTGTCCTTACTTCATGTGTCTCTAATCTGTCATAGGTCTGAGGCAACACTTATTCAATGTGGTGAGGTCTATCCAAATGTAGCCCGAGATAAAGTGATGATTGTTCACACACCGAGGTCAGTGTTATGAGCTTTTACCTTTTAGGCTTTTACAACACAGTTCAATAGGTCCGAGCTTCAGCTCAACCTTTTACAGGACTACACCTTTCCCAGCAGCTTCCAGATGACTGTAATATAGTCCAAGATTACACTTCAAGCTACCACAGGACAGCCACAGGTGCAAGCACCTTCGAGCCTCTCCACAGAATTTATTCCAGAATCTGAACCCACCGTATTACCACTATTTTTGTCCAAAACCAAGCCTTCAACCGAGCTTGAAACAGTCACACAGGTCTGAGCTAACCCAAGCTCCACAGTTAGTAGTCTGAGCTTCTTCAACACTGATCTGAGCCTCCAAATTCATTTAATTGAAACTGTAATTTCTACAATCCGAGTTTGTAGGGTAACAGTCTTGTGTAATGATAATCGAGCTTCCACAGATGTGCTTATCCCAGCCTAGCACTCTGCTTCTCCATATATACTTGTCCACTAGTATGAATTTGAGGGAACCTTAATACAAAAAAAACAGAGATCTGCAGGTTCTGAATTTGTCTTCAAAACTGCCACTATAGATCCGAATTACAAGACTGTTGCATGGTCACATATTTCACCACAGGTCCGAATTAGAAGGGTCTGAGTTGCAGAGAAGAGTCTCAGGTCCGAGCTTCTGGAAAGGCCGAAGTTACAGGCCTGTTAAGGCCGAAATTTCAGGCTTTGATAGGGCCGAAATTTCAGGCCTGAATTCAGTTCCGAAAAAATTTATTTCCACAGGTGGAAATAGGTATGCAAGAGATATATCCTTCTAGCCCAAAACGTTGTAATTATGATCTCCCTTTTAATCTCCTTGGCCTTTGTTTTATCTTTGAATTCTCACTGTATTTTTCACCGAAATTTTCATTCCAAAATGATGAGCATGACTAGTTATTTATAGTTGTTTGTGTATGAACTGAACAATCATGTCTTTTGATTAAGGAGCCGACATACTGATTTGAGCCGACCTGTGCATCATTTTTGGCATTTATTTAAACCAATTTTAAGACTGATACAGGGGGGCAATTTTATGGTTAAGTCTGGGCCTCAGCACTTGATAGGAACACCATACAATATAGCGGTACTTGTTGTATATTCTGCTGTAGTGCAGACCTGTTTTAACACCTCCTTTGCTGAACACTTGATAGTTGTAGGGGATCAACAAAATTATGTTAGATCCCTCCTTTGTGGCTCAAAGACTCTTTTTGTCATATAAAATTCTACATGTCAAAGCCTCTCTGCTCCTTCACTTCCCACAGGACATTGTCAAAGCCTCTCAACCCTCCTGCATTCATTCAGATCACCAAACTACACATATGTTACCTGAAATAGTAGTGCTCTAGACCTCCACAAACAAACATACATATACAGAAAAAGAGAGATTTTATTCCCGAGTAGTGGTCATTATAGGGCTCTAGTTAGCTGGATAAAACATGCATGCAGAATAGAAAAGGCAGATTTTCACCATGGAGTGTGTTGTTGCCATCATTCTTAGGCAATTGATATGTTTTCCCATTTAGTGTTAATTCTCCATCCTTGATACGGTTGGCTACACGACCCACCAAGGCACCAAAGTAAGGTCTACTGGAGCTCATGTTCTGCATTAATAAACAATCTCATATTCCCCATGGTAATACATACATTTGAGATCCATTCCAATATGTGAGTAGAAACTGTAAATTTATCTTAAAATTCTAGCATATGATGGCAGTACTAATTTCCAAAGGGAAATGCAAATACATACCATGTATGAGGCAATATTGTCATAGCCAAGAAGTACGTCTGCTAGATGGCCTGAATGCATAATACCAATATTTAATGAGCTAGCTCCCTCTGAGTAAATGATGGTAAAGCAGTTGAAGGGTAGGGTTTAGGGATGATTACCTTTAGCATCAAGGAGAGCGAGGGAGACGAGGGTAGCTCCCCAGTTGGTTAGATTTATATACAGATCGCCTCTGCGAAGTTGAAAGAAACTTGGGGCATTGAACCAAGTCTACTAGTTCAAGTTGACACCCTCAAGTTTAGTAGCTTTGCGAGAAGAGATCAAAGGAGGGGAAATATGTATTGCCCTGCCTTATAATGCTGACCTGGGACTGGTTTATTAGTTCTCTGCTTCAATTCCCATCCCTTCCAAATTTCTTGGATTCAATTCCCATTTGTGCCCTTGACTGCTAGCATGGAATTTGCAGAGGTGAATGAAAACCTGAATGCACCAAAAATGCAAGAGAATGGATGACACTTTCACCATCATCGATTGATTGACTGATCAAGGGATGGATGGATAAGCTAAAGCAAAACAATCAATGATATATATAGAGAGACTCATATAGTCAATACTAGACTAGGATGTGTCTGTATGCCTTAAGATAAGGTCATGGTGTAAGACATAACATGGATTGTGTGCAACTATAGACAACCCATGCAATGTGGCTACCAAAAAATGTAATCTTTGGAATCTAAACATGTTACATTTTTGTGTTTTTGTCTTATTACCCCAAATTTGTTTTTGGCCAAATCTTAATTTTGTTATTTAAAATGGAATTTTGACTACATATATGGATTCAACACCTTGAAAAAACCCTAGAGTAGTACATTTTTGTTGTTTGTAGATTGAAGGACCTAAACTAATGCAACATGGTTTTGTGGATGCCATTTCTAAAGTTGGGCTGGCCAAATTCCTTTCTGACCTTTCTACCACCTATATAACCAAGTAATTTTCTATCACCTGCATAACCTTGCCTTTTTATAAAAAAAGAGAGGTTCCTACACTCGAAGGATTGGCTTTTCCTGGCCAAGGGGCAATTAGAATGTTGAAATTCTATAACCTTTTGGATGATTATAAGATCCAATTTTTCCATTGCTAGCCTGAACTAAGTTCAAATTGCGGTTTTGGGTGTAAACTGTTGGTCAGTTGAAACCCATTTATCAATTGCACTGTCTGAGTAAAGCCTAGATAATATCTAAGATGAGGAGGCTGGACCTATTTCAGGCTGTTGTACTCAAGCTAACGATCAAACATAAGGTTATGCATATACATGTGGTTCAAGGTCTCCTTTTCCTCACGTTATTCTCTATGAATTAAGGAATGTATGTTGCCGAGGAGGAACACCTGCTGGTCTAGGATTTGATACAACCAACAAGTTACTAGGAACACCCAATAGATTACTAGGATCTAATACATGCTTTAGATTGCTAGGATCTAGTCTAGGAACACCCAACAACGAGAGGTATACCCACAAACCACTCCAAGTAAGATATGAAAAGGGCTCTTGAAATGCCTCTGAATACCAAAGCACTCCAATGTTTATAATGACATACTGATGTCCAATTCAAATGCTACCTAAGGATTTCACAAAGGTTCTAGTGCCTTTGTTCAAGGGTTTGTGGTATGTTTCCAAGGGTTTCAAAAAAAAACTTTCACTACATATTAACAACCCTTATGATATTTTTTACCACCACCATTTCTGCCACAAAATTTCTGTAAGGTGAAGACACATGAAGATTTAAATTGGTTCCTGCTTGAAGGAAAGATGAACTGTTCTGATTGATGGGTATTTAGAGTTTTATTGTTGGCTATAATTTTCTTACAATGACCCTAGATGTAGTCACAAACAAGTAATAAAGATTGTTGTTGTTCACAAGGCTGAAAAGTTGTCTGAAATCCCTCAAATTATCCCACAACAAGCTTCCTAAAGACCCCACATCATTGTTGGAAACATTTATTGATTGCACCTGTATTTTTATACTTGTTTTCATGCTGCCCTATCTGTCCAAACATTGGTATCAGAGCCATAATCGTGCTGTCATTAACCCTAGTTCTATTTGTTGGTGAAAATTTACCACAGTTGGAGGTATCAACCATTGGAAAGACCAAAACTATTGGGTTCCAGAGAACCACCAATCAAAGGATATATCTACTGTTGTATCTTCTATTTAGGGCTCTTCACATGCTGCCATCGAATCTGCGGTCATTTTCTTCTATATATCATCTTCATATTGCCTCATAATCCTACAAGAGTATGTTACATGACCTCACATCCTCCCATCAAAAGTTGATCTTATATGCCGAGTTATATTTATGCTTGGATGGTGATCTGTTTGCTTTGTTTGGAGACCATGGAGGATGAAAACATGCTATTAAAAACAATTGTATTATAACAAGATTATTGATGTCAAACTGTTCATGGAGGCTACCACCAAATACTGCAAATACTGCAATAAGGGAGACTTTCCCATGATATTTTTGGAACCTTAAAACCATGTTAAAATTGTTTGAAACATGAGCCCTAAAACTAAAACAAATGCTACAACAAAATCACTATAATGTGATGGAATTTCTATTATAGGACTTCTCTACTGCTGCTCATACGCTGTCTAAAATAATCAGGTTGAAATTTAGAACCTAACTATCACTGGTCTAGTATGCAAAATCCAATTCCCGGCATGAGGCATATGATGAAGCCATTGGCTAGGTTACATGTTGGCAGTGTATGTTATGTTGATCTATTACTTTTTCTTTTGGTTAGAAACTTGGAACTTCACCACAACATCATACCAATATGTAAAATCTGAATTAATTGTTGTGAGACAACTAGCATCTAGGATATTTGTTTCTATCCCATACTTTGCCATCAACATCTAAGTTGTATTGCCTGTGCATGTGTTGAATGGAGTAGCTATTGTGGCATATTTATGATTGTCCGTGTCAAACATACTATTCTGACATGTCTTCTCTTTTGTGGGGAAGGTATTGCTACATTGTATTTGCTAAGGACGCATGTTCACCAAGACAAGTCAAATACTTCAAAATGTTGGATGTGTTTTGTATTATTTTTCTAGAACATATTCTCTGTCTTTGTTTCGTATTATTGTTCGAGAACATATTCTCTTTTTATTTGTCTTTATTTCACACGTTGTTTTAGGATATTTGAGTGTTTTAGGTTATTTAGGTTTTTGGCCCTGAAATTAGTGATTGAAATGCCAAATAATCACTTTATAATTGTGGATTTGCTTGTTTAATTGATTTATTTTACATAAGAAATCTTCATAAGTAGATCTTAAGTAGATATTCTACCCTTAGCTCTATTTCAATGTGTTGTAAGAATTTCTGAGGACCTCTTCTATTCCTTGACTCGAGGTGGTGGATTCACCATCCTGCTGAGGCCTTTCTCTTTCATCTAGTCCTTCATTTTCCATTGAATCTGATTCAAGAGATTCTCCCACTGGATCTCTCTTGGGGGATTCTTGTGGTGGTAGTCCATGTATCATTTTTAAAAGTCTAATTCTTCCCTTCACCTACTTTTCATAACTTCCATAACCATTAGGTAGGTACCTGCAATGTCGATGGTGTTTTGTTTGTTTAGTAAAATATTGTCGAGACTTTAATTTATTGAAAGTTGTAGAATTTACAATCTATGAAGTTTCAAGATATAATTTTTAAAAGTCTAATTCTTTAAAGGGTGCTAGCTCAATGGAAGAGCACCTGCTTTACAAGCAGGGGGTTGGTGGTTCGATTCCATTGTGCCCTGATATTCATATATAGGGAATGACGAAGATCAATTTTTGGTGACGGATGCTCTTTTGACCATCACCAATGGAGCTTATGGTGACATTTTTCGACCCTCACCAAAATATGAAATGGTGACGGTCAACGAATGCCACCATATATACGCATCAATAGTGATGACCATTAAAGGTCCGTCACCATAAATTGTTGTTGTTGATATGAAATGGTGAGGGTCACTGTTTGTCATTATAGTCATTATTCGTGACGGACCTTGATGTCACCAATGAGTTTATGGTGACGGTCAATGAACGTCGCTATATATATGCACCAATAGTGACGGCCATGAAAGGTCCATCACAAAAAATCGTTGATATTCATATGAAATGGTGACGGTCACTATCCGTCATTATAATCAATATTCGTGACGGACCTTGAATGTCACCACAACACATACTTTCGGCGACGCCACCTTTGGTGACGTTCAGTTTTTTGGTGACAAAGGCTATTGTCCGTCACCATTGCCCATATGAAATGGTGATGGTCACTATCCGTCACTATAAATCATTATTGGTGACAGACCTTGAATGTCACCACAACACCTATACTTTCGGCGACGCCACTTTTGGTGACGTTCAATTTTTGGGTGACGGAGGCTATTGTCCGTCACCATTGCTCATATGAAATGGTGACGGTCACTATTCGTCACTATAAATCATTATTGGTGACGGACCTTAAATGTCACCACAACACCTATACTTTTGGCGACGCCACCTTTGGTGACGTTCAGTTTTTGGTGATGAAGGCTCTTTTGACCCTCACCAATGAGCTTATGGTGACCATTTTCGCCCCTCACCAATGTGCTTTTTTCTTGTAGTGATTTTCAAAGAATTCATTCCAAGGGCCAAGTCATTTGCCACACCTAGGGCCAGTTTTTATTAAAAATATGTTTCTGGCCAAATAGAGATGCATTTGGAAAACGTGAGAGAGTTTTTTTTCCACCATAGGACCAAGAAGAAAAACCTCCTTCCACTTTTACACAGGTATCATGGTTTTGGAGAAATGTCAAAAATACAGGTTTCACAGGATAATTTCTACACTGCTGGAGTGACCTTGGGAAAATAAGTTTTTCTCATAGCTACAGTGTCCGGATGACTTGCTTCATGGGTCAAATTACAACTAGACTTGAGGATATTTCCAATGAGCTATCATGACCTCAATTTAGAATTGTGGAAGGCCTCCAAATATTTTCTACACCAGCACTCTGCATTTCTGCACCATCACCCAGCACTTTTTGACCTTTCATGGTACAATTAGATTTTGAAAAGGAAAATCAACTTCAATCAGGAAAGTAGACATATTACACTTTCCAACAAGCTATCACGGGCCCAATTCTGACATTGGGAATGCTTCCAAAACACTGCTGCAAAAAGGCCTATTTCTGCGCTGCGCTCCTGGAAAGTTTTTCTCATATAAATTACACATGGCGTTGTGCTCCTGGGCTAGGCACCTACAACCAATCAACTAAGGCCAAAATTAAAAATATTATTAGTGGAGTTATAGCTTTTTAGCACAATAGGTGACTTCCCTGTGAGAGATCTATGCAAAAATCACGAAAAGGATAATGAAAATGAAGAAAACAGTGAAGAAGAGGAAGATGGAAAAGAGGACAACAAAAATGAAGAAAGCAGTAACGACCTAGAAGAAAAAAGTGAGCAAAAGGATGATGAAAATGAAGAAAAAAGTGAGGAAGAGGAAGGTGTTAGAGAGGGATATAGCCAAGAAGAAATTAGTAAAGGAAGTGACAAACATGAGTGTGTTGATCAAGAGGGAAAGAGAGTTGAAATTAGTGAGCCACATAATGAGGAAAAGAGCCAAAACAGTCGGTCTTATGATGAAGAAAATGACACTGAGAATACATATGAAGATAGTGGGGAGGAGGCATATGAAAGCAATGAAGAAAACAAAAATTACAGTGAAAATAATGGCAAAGGCAGCCAAGAACAAAGTTTGAAGTTGTTTTCAGTAGGCAAGAAAATGATGACAAAGGGCCAAGTAATGAAGATATTGAGCAGGGCATTGAAGGAGAGATCAACCAATGGAACTCAACTAGTGAAGAAAGAAATGACCCTCATAGTGATGGGAAGACTAAAAAGGGTGCCAAAGACAGTGACCCTACAAAGAGTGCAAACAGTGATATAAAGGATGAAATTGAGGGTGAATATAGTGGTTCATAAGATGAAGAAGAGGACATTCATGAAGACAAAGATGTACCAAGTAGTAATCAAGACCATTCTATCATTGCAAAAATAGAGGATGAAAGTCCTAAAGGTCTTGACATTGATAGTGGCATAAAATATAGTGAGGGTGCAAATCAAAGGGGCAGCCAAGAACAAGGTAAGGGAGATGCACATACAGAGATCATCCATGAGGAGAAAAATAGTCCTAAGATCACTAGTGATCAAGCTTTGCAAGTAAAACTTGTTGCACCTTTCACCATTACCTATCAAAGAGGAGAGATGCATGTTTCTTCTTCCTCCAAAGGTCAAGGGGCCATGCACTTCTCCTCAACTCAAATGAAAGACGAAGGTAAAACAAAAGTGAAAGAGGAAGAAGACAATCATGAGGAAGAAAGAGAATTTGAGCTCATTCGCATATATAGTGATGAGGAAAATGAGACAAGAATAGTAAACTCTCTTCTACAAGACTGGAATGCACATATCAAAGACTTGGAAGTTGAGTTAGAAAGGTTAAAGGATCTCATTTGCTTCTTACAGATGCAAAACAAACAAATGAGTGGCCAGCTGGCCATCTATGAAGAAAGGGCTCTCAAATATTAGAAAGAGGCTCAAAGGTCACAAGTGCAGTTGATGGAATGCATGGGCACTTATGAGGGGGATAGTGGTGAAGAAGGCCAAACTATAAAGAGACCTAAGAATATGGGTCTTAGGAAAGCATTGGCAAAGAAGAGAGAGGAAGAATCAGCTCAAGCACAATAATTTCCCCTCACCCAACTCCTTTCCATGGAAATTGAGCATAACAAGGAATCATGGCTTGAGAGAGCCAACATACATGTCGAGGCCAAAATGGAGAAGGCCAACAAAGGCTTGAGCTTGCAAAGGAGAATGACTGAGCACTATAAACAAAGAAATCACTTTGAAAGGAAAAAGCTCAAAACTGGCCAAAATGAGGGCCCGGCACCAAATGATGAAAAGGACCAAGCTAGGCTTGGAATTTTTTCCCAAGTTTCTCTACAGGTCTCCAAGGACCCATGAGGAACCTACCTACCAATTTTGAGAGCAATTGAACAAGTTTTTGTTTTTTGCAAATTTTGAGGCTAGGAGCACAACACACCCTGTGCTGCGCTTTTTCCCAGGGCATATTCAGAAGGATAAGCTTACATTTTTGGATTCCCCATCCTTGGAGGAGCATGCTTACCAATTTTGAGCTCAATTGGAGCTGTTTTGACCCCCCAAAAGGGTATAAAACACTCATTTTTTCACCTTTCTTCCCACTTTACTGAGCATGTGTTGCGCTCCTGGAAGTCTTTTATTTTTCCACTTTTTTGGAAACTTTCATAGGTCATATTGAAGAACTAAAATTATATATGGAAATTATACTTCAAGGGCTTTCCAACGGGTCATCTCGGAGCCTTTTCTGACATTGGGAAGGCCTCCAAAACGTTGTTGCAAAAAGGCCTATTTCTGTGCGGCGCTCCTGGCAAGTTTTCAACTTTTGACAAAGTGTGTTGCGCTCCTATATGTGACTGGGAAGAATGTGTGTTTGGCAAGTTTTCTCACGCTTTTCAGGGCCTAAAAGTCAATATAATTGCTATTTTGGACCGAGAAGATATTTTGTTAGATATTTTTGTGCCTTGGGCTTTGCAAAGCCTCAAGGACAACTTAGGATATTTCTTTGTGGCCAATAGGCTTCTAGATACTCTCTTTGGCTCTCCTCTTCCTTGTTTATTATATAAGGCATGAGGATTCATTGTAAATAGTTGGGACTTGATGTGTTTAAGAGCAATACATGGTTTTATGAGCTTGGAGAAGAAATTGGTTTTATGAAGTGAATGAATGGCTTGTTTAGCTTGTTGATGTAGAAGCATGTTTGCAGGATTCCATATATTGGTGAATGGTAATGTTTTATTAACTTGTTAATGTTTTCTTGTCCTCATTTTTGTTTCATTATTCTTGGTTTCTATAGATAGAAAAGTATAGGTTGAGACATGCTCATGGAAGCACCGCAAACCTCCTGTTTGTTATAGCCTTGATGTTTTCCTCCTTTAGTCATCTTAAAGAATTCTTGAATGCTCCTTAGGCCCACTAAAACTTATTTTTGTTTCATGAATGGTTATTATGCTAGCTTATAAGTATGATTCATGGTATTCCCTGCTTATTTAAATTTTTCAAAACCCTATCTTGAAGCTTTTCTATGGAATATTGATTGATTAGGTTAAGACAAAGAGGTCTCGTTCGATCTTGCCCTGTGCCCATGCTTACCAACTTATTTCAGAGTTCCCAATAACTTGATATATGTTGTTTAGGAGTTCCCTCTCCAAAAAGTGAGTTGTTTTTTTATCTTATGTGTTTTCCCAAAAGCTGAAGGTGAATTTCTAAAGTTAGGAGTTCTAATGCTTCTATGTTTCACTGGAATGTTCATCTTACATGTTTATCAATTTGAGTATTGTTCATAGAGATTAATGGTTTGCCCTACCTCATGAGTTATTTCTTCAAACTATATATATTTAAGACCTCTTATTTTTTTCCCAAACTTAATGTTCATTACACCTCATACATCACCTAAAGGATCCATTAACCTTGCTAAATCGGCCCTGCAATACACTCTGTTTCATCATTTAGACACCCTTGAATTAATCTAACCCCATATCCCTATTGATTTGACAACCTCTCATTCCACCTATCCTACTTGATCATCTTACCCCAACCCAAAACAAACAAACAACATTACACCTAATAACTAGCCTAAAATCAATCATCCAAAGTGAACAAGTTCACATCCTTCATATAATAGAGAGAGCCCTCTCTGAGTCCGGGAAGGCTAGGTCCTAGGACTCTAAAGACTAGTCTAGTGTTTCCCTATCATTTGGTTTAACAATCTGCCAAATCATGGGACCCCAAAATAATGGTGATCACAGTGGGACATTTTGAGTATATAATTGCCTGAACACAGCTTAAGACTCTTTAGACCCTCAAGTTTGACTGATAGTATCTGGTGGTTCATCTGTCACCTCATCGCCACACTAACATAATGGCAATCACGGTGGGACATAGTACATAGTAGCCTAAAAAATCTTATAGACTCCTTTAACCCTCAGTTAAACTTTGAAATCTTGTGATTTGTAAATCACCTCATCACTATCATCAACATAATGGTGATCATGATGCAACCTCTAATGTCAGTTACAATCTAAGTATCCCTTAGGACTTCAGAAACCTTCGTCAAATCATAGATAACTTAACTGATAGCCTAAGAATAGAATCTAGCTTTTTCACCATGCTAGAAAAATGATGACTCAGCTGTAGGATACTCACACAAACCTTAGGGTTACATAAAGGAACTCAAAAAACCCCAAAAACATCCCTAGATTGGTTTTTGTCAATATTGGTGGTGTACCATAGACACATATCTTCAAAACAACTAAAAAGCATCCACTTGGCAACTCCACTAGCCTCCAGTAGGCCTATTACTTCACTAGTCCTCATATACTTCCCTGGGAATGCATTGAGAAATCCTAATCATGCTGATGGTGGGCAACAAAGTTCAAATCCTCCACCTGGCGACTCCATAACCTTCAATAGACCTAATGACTCTACTGGTAAAGAACTCTAGACTGGTTGAAGAGATACATTGACCTCTTTCTGATTTACAAACATGGATCCAAAAATACAACGAAGATATGCCCCAATGAATAGAGCTCATATCCCTGGATTCCCACACAAAATGCCTGAAATAAATTGGATGAAAAACCTACCTATATTTTGAGATCAAAAAGTTGATGACCCTTTGTTACATCTCTTCATATTTCATATACACATATGGAGGTTAAAAGTTGAATGGCACAAAAGCTGCCTCATGAAAATGTTTATTGTAACATTAGAAGGTAAGGCAAGAAATTGGTATGAATGGCTAGAACCTGGCATCTTGTTTTCATTAAAGGATTTCCACAAGATATTTCATAAGTACTATATAGGGTATTGTCCATCTCTATCATGAGCTGAAAACTGTTGTGATCAATCTCAGGACATCATACAATACCTTTTAGATAGTGATGAAGATTTAGGAAACTTGCATCTTGAATATCTCTTAGTAGCAATCCATGAATTTCATTCTCAAGGTAGCTATCATGACAGCCTAGAGGAGTTAGTTGAGGAAGAACCCAATCAAGAAATAGAGGAAAACCCATAGGATCTCTCTAAAGGAACAAGTGATGGTTCACCATCTCTTCTAGGTGAGGCTCAAGAATACATTCAGCCTCAAAGCCAGCCTTCATAAGAGAAAGAGAACTATTTTAGTATTATCCAGAGGAAGAGAAAATTTCCTCCTCCTTTAACTAAAGAAGAAATAAATCAGATGATAAACACACAGCCAACCTATAAACCTAATGCCATCTACCATAAATCAGAAAGTAAACTTGTAGATCTGTTCAAAGAAGAACAAACTGGTAACCCAATATGTTTGATTGGTGAAATTATTTATGTTGATGATTCCCCAAATTTTGATAAATCTGATGATGATGATTTTCCCCAAACAAAATCTAACCTTGCAGAGCCATCATCAGTTGATTTGTGGGATGAAGTTCACTATCATCAGATTGAAAGCAGTAATCAGCTAAGATAGGTCACCTATGACACTGATGAGGAAAGCCTTGAAATTTTAGAAGTAAGAAAAGAGTCTCTGACTCTTTGCTCTACTTCACTTCAGTCCATTAGAAATAGTTTTCATGTGATTGGAAATCAATAATATTTTATTTTTGATGACAAGGTTAGGAAAGCTAATGAGTTTCTTGAACTAGTTGTCAATAAGAAGCCTTCTCCCGAAATGGTTGACGAAATCATTTATGACATAGAACTTTCCTCAGCTCCAGATAAGTAGTCACTAAGTCCCATTGAATTTCCAATTGTAGATGAAGGCTTAGAAGTTGATCATCATAGGAGAGTTGTTCAGTTGCCTTCTCAAGAGGATTTACTGCCAAAGAGTATCCCTGCTCACTCAATCAGAACATACCAATAATTCTAGAAGACAACATTGCAATCTATGATGTGTCCACCAGTTCAAATGATCATGAGGAAGAGGAAGAGTTTCTTTCCCAAAAGAGTCCTAAGCTTAGCCAAGTGGAGGAAGAAGAAGTCCTGGGTCAAGCTTATTTTCCAAATCTCCAAGTATTGTCTCATGATCCCTTTGCTAATTTGTTATACTTTTGAAGAGGGAGTAAAACATGTCAAGAGAAGTTTGATGCAAGGTTTAAAGAAAAGTATAGGCACTACTATTCAAGCACAAGTGAGGTGCAAGTGGCCTTTTGATTTCTTCAAAACACTCAAAGAGCTAAACCAAGATCTCTCATGGAATCATTTTCTTGATTGGTTGTACTGGAAAAGAGAGTTCACCAGTTGAATGTATATATTGTATAAGTTAGATTAGGATAGATAGGCAAGCAAATAAGCTCAGCACTATGATCATCTTTCTACCTTTAGTTTTAGATTGTTTTGACCAAAAAGAGAGAAAAAGTAAAAAACAAATAAAAAATGAAAAAGAGGGAAGATTTGAAAAGAAGGTACAACCCCATACCCAAAAAATAGTGATACTGAAAGTGTGCAAACTTAAGTGCAAATACTTTTTCTGAAAGAAGGTTTTGTTCAGTAATCTAGCCTGATCATCATTAAACATGTTTTCAATTTATTGTTGATAAGTTAGTGAAAGAATGCTGGTCAAATCATAGAAGCTTGACTTGTCGAAGAAAATAGATTAGGAAAGAAAGATACTGGTTCCACATGCTTAAATCTGAACCAAAGAGAAAAATAGGGATGCTTAGCAAATGATGAAACATGGCCCTTACACCTTCTAGTTTTGTTTACTTATGAAAATAAAGTTTGTGTGCAGTTTGTCTTGATGCCACAACTCATGATGAATCAGATTTTCTAATCCTGGTTCAATTCATGCTTTGAACTTCTTGTCAAATAGCTTAGAGAATCAAGTCTGTCATACTGCTTAATCTTGACAGTCAAATAGACTAGGTAGAGAATAAGAAGAGTTCACTAGCATAATCTGAACTCTTCAAAGAAATAAGTGTAGAAGTAGATAGTTTGTTTTTGCTTTCAAAAGAAAAAATGTCAATGGGTTTTCCAGTTCAAGTGCACCCAAGGAAGAAAAAATGTTAGGCAAGTAGGTTGGGTTGGTAGAGATGAAGTTGAGCTAATCATGTTTTCATATTATTGAAATCAAAACTTCAAGGAAGCATCAGCAAATAAAAGAAGAAAATATTGACCAATGGATGAGGCACTGGTCACCATAAACTATAGATCTAAAGTTCTCGACACCTCCTGAAAATGAGTTTCCCTCCCCAAGTGGAGCCACTGTTAGTCATCAATAATTTTTGTTTCTCATGGATGACTAAATACTTATCCTAGATTTCTAGAAACAAAGTTCGTGAACATTGTAAGCTCTAGAAATCCCATTGCCTCCATTATCCTTGGATAAATTTTTCACTATTTCATCATCCCATCATGTCCAGGTCAAATCACTATTCCCAAAAGACCCATCATGGGCTCATACTACTCATTATCACTATGTTTTGCCACCTTTGGCCTCAACCCTCTATTTTGTTTTCCCTAACTCCTCCATTATCCATCTAGGGTTTTTTAGGGCATTTTTCTTGGTTTCATAACCTCCATGGTTAAAAAATAAACAAGGCTTGTATCCAGACACTCTTACACCTCCTTCTATCCTTAATACACACTCCCCATCACTCCTATCCCTCAAAATCATCATTTTTCTACAAAACCTAGTCTATTGCCACAATTTGACACTTTTCGACACTAGGCCCATGTTTTTTCCTTTTGGACCCCTTCCCCTCACTCAATCCTGGAAATTTAACTTTCCTCTACTCCCTAACATCTATCCCTATCCCCCAAAATTTCCCCAAGAATTTAGACAACCCTTAACCCCTTCATTCCATTCCCTCTACATGGGAGTACAAAATCCCCTACACCAAACCCTAATTTCCTCTTCCAACTAAGCTAGGGTTGGTATGGAAAAGAGGAATATGAGAATAATATACATATGTTAGGTCATATCAGCAATAATTAAACCATGCCAAGTCATAAACATCATGCCTCCATCATTTTCCAAGAATTCATTCCAAGGGTCAAGTCATTTGCCAAACCTAGGGCAAGTTTTGCTCAAAAATATGTCTCTGGCCAAATAGAGATGAATTTGGAAAAAGTGAGAGATTTTTTTGTCTATCATAGGGCCAAGAAGAAAAACCTCCTTCATTTTTTACATAGGTATCATGGTTTTGGAGAAATGTCAAAAATACAGGTGTCAAGGGAGAATTTCTGCACTTATGGAGTGACCTTGGGAAAATAAGTTTTTCTCACAGTTGGAGTGTCCAAATGACTTTCTTGATGGGTCAAATACAACTAGACTTTAATATATTTCCAATGAGCTATCATGATCTCAATTTGGAATTGAGGAAGGCCTCCAAACATTGTATGCACCAGCACTCTGCATTTCTGCACCATCACCCAACACTTTTTGACCAGACATGGAAAAATAAAATTTTAACAAGGAAACTCAAATTCAATTAGGAAACCCATGGTATATTAGGAAATCGTGCATTTTAAGCTTTCCAACGAGCTATCACAGGCCAAATTCGGACATCGGGAAGGCCTCCAAAACACTACTGCAAAAAGGCCTATTTCTGCGCTACGCTCCTGGAAAGTTTTTCCCATATAAATTACACATGGCGCTGTGCTCCTGGGCTAGGCACCTGTAACCAATTAGATAAGGCCAAAATTACAAAGAGTATCAGTGGAGTTACATATTTTTAGCATAGCAGTTGACTTCCCAGTGAGAGATCTATGCAAAAATCACAAAAAGGATAATGAAAATGAAGAAAATAGTGAAGAAGAGGAAGATCGCAAAGAGGACAATAAAAATGAAGAAAGCAGTAATGACCAAGAAGAAAATAGCGAGGGAAAGGATGATGAAAATGAAGAAAAAAGTGAAGAAGAGGAAGGTGGCAGAGAGGGAGATAGCCAAGAAGAAATTAATAAAGGAAGTGAAAAAGATGAATGTGATGATAAAGAAGAAAAGAGAGTTGAAATTAGTGAGCCCCATAATGAGCAAAAGGGCCAAAATAGTGGGTCTTATGATGAAGAAAATGACACTTAGAATAAATATGAAGACAGTGGGGAGGAGGCATATGAAAGCAATGGAGAAAACAAAAATGATAGTGACAATAATGGCAAAGGCAGCCAAGAAACAAATTTTGAAGTTGTTTTCAATAGGCAAGAAAATGATGACAAAGGGAAAAGTAATAAAGATAATGAGCAGGGCAGTGAAGGAGATATCAGCCAAAGGAACTCACCTAGTGAAGAAATAAATGACCCTCATAGTGATGGGAAGACTAACGAGGGTGCCCAAGATAGTGACCCTACAAAGAGTGCAAACAATGATACAAAGGTTGAAATTGAGGGTGAATACAATGGTTCAAAAGATGAAGAAGAGGAAATTCATGAAGACAAAGATGTACCAAGCAGTAATGAAGATACCTCTAGAATTGCAAAAACAGAGGATGAAAGTCCTAAACGTCTTGACACTGATGGTGGCATAAAAGATAATGAGGGTGCTTATCAAAGGGGAAACCAAGAACAAGGTAAGGGAGATGCACACACAAAGATCATCCATGAGGAGAAAAACAGTCCTAAGGTCACTAGTGATCAAGCTTTGCAAGTAAAACTTGTTGCACCTTTCACCATTACCTATCAAAGAGGAGAGGGGCATGTGTTTGCTGCCTCCAAAGGGCAAGGGACCATGCACTCCTCCTCAACTCAAATGAAAGACAAAGGTAAACAAAAGTGAAAGAGGAAGAAGACAATCATGAGGAAAAATGAGAATTGAGCTCATTCACATATACAGTGATGAGGAAAATGAGACAAGAATAGTAAACTATCTTCTACAAGACCAAAATGCACAGATCAAAGACTTGGAAGTTGAGTTAGAAAGGTCAAAGGATCTCATTCGCTTCATGCAGACGTAAAATAAACAAATGAGTGGTCAGCTGGCCATCTATGAAGCAAGGGCGCTCAAATATCAGAAAGGGGATCAAAGGTCACAAGTGCAATTGGAGGAATACATGGGCACTTATGAGGAGGATAGTGGTGAATAAGGCCAAACTAGAAAGAGACCTAAGACTATGGGTCTTAGGAAAGCATTGGAAAAGTAGAGAGAGGAAGAATTAGCTCAAGCACAAAAATTTCCCCTCACCGAACTCCTTGCCATGGAAATTGAGCATAATAGGGAATCATGGCTTGAGAGAGCCAACATACATCTAGAGGCCAAATTGGAGAAGGCCAACAAAGGCTTGAGCTTGCAAAGGAGAATGACTGAGCACTATAAATGAAGAAATCACTTTGCAAGGAAAAAGCTCAAAACTGGTCGAAATGAGGGCCCGACACCAAATGATGAAAAGGACCAATCTAGGCTTGGAATTTTGGCCCAAGTTTCTCTACAAGTCTCCAAGGACCCATGAGGCACCTACCTACCAATTTTGAGATCAATTGAACAAGTTTTTGATTTTTGCAAATTTTGAGGCTAGGAGCGTAGCACACCCTGTGCTGTTCTTTTTCTCAAGGCATATTCAGAAGGATTAGCTTACATTTTTGGATTCCCCATCCTTGGAGGAGCATGCTGACCAATTTTCAGCTCAATTGGAGTTGTTTTGACACCCCAAAAGGGTAAAAAACACTCATTTTTTCACCTTTCTGCCCACTTTTCTGAGCGTGTGTTGTGCTCCTGGGAGTCTTGGCTTTTTCCACTCTTTCAGAAACTTTCAAAGGTTGGATTGAAGAACTAAAGGTATATATGGAAAGTGGACTTCAAGGGATTTCCAGCGAGACATGTCGGAGCCTTTTCCAACATCAGGAATGCCTCCAAAACACTGCGGAAAAAAGGCCTATTTCTGTGCTGTGCTCTTGGCAAGTTTTAAAATTTTGACATAATGTGCTGCGCTCCTGTAGGTGACTGGGTAGAATGTGCATTTGGAAAGTTTTCTCATGCTTTTCAGGGCCTAAAATTCAATATAATTTCTATTTTGGTCCGGGAAGATATTTTGTTAGATATTTTTGTGCCTTGGGCTTTGCAAAGCCTCAAGGACAACTTAGGATATTTATTTTTGGCCAATAGGCTTCTAGATACTATCTTTGGATCTTCTCTTCCTTGTTTGTTATATAAGGCATGAGGATTCATTGTAAATAGTTGGGACTTGATGTGTTTAAGAGCAATACATGGTTTTATGAGCTTGGAGAAGAAATTGGTTTTATGAAGTGAATGGATGACTTGTTTGGCTTGATGATGGAGAAGCATGTTTGCAGGATTCCATAGCTTGGTGAATGGTGATGTTTTCTTAACTTGTTAATTTTTTCTTGTCCTCATTTCTATTTCATTCTTCTTGATTTCTATAGATCAAAAAATTATAGGTTGAGGCATGCTCATGGAAGCACCTCAAACCTCCTGTTTGTTATAGCCTTGATGTTTTCCTCTTTTAGTCATCTTAAGGAATTCTTAACTGCTCCTTAGGCCCACTAATTTTTTTGTTTTGTTTTATGAATGGTTAGTATGCTTGCTTATAAGTATGCTTCACGGTATGCCCTGCTTATTTAAAATTTTCAAAACCCTATCTTGAAGCTTTTCTATGGAATATTGATTGATTAGGTTAAGATAAAGAGGTCTCGTTCAATATTGCCCTTTTCCCATGCTTACCAACTTATTTCAGAGTTCCAAATAACTTGATATATGCTATTTAGGAGTTCCCTCTCCACAAATTGAGTTTTTTGTTTATCTAATGTGTTTTCCCAAAAGCTGAAGGTGAATTTCTAAAGTTAGGTGTTCTAATGCTTCTATGTTTCACTGGAATGTTCATCTTACATGTTTATCAATTTTAGTATTGTTCATAGAGATTAATGGTTTGCCCTACCTCATGATTTATTGCTTCAGACTATGTATGTTTAAGACCTCTTAGTTTTTTCCCAAACTTAATGTTCATTACACCTCATACATCACCTAAAGGATCCATTAACCTTGCTAAATCGGCCCTGCAATACACTCTATTTCATCATTTAGACACCCTTGACTTCATTTGACCCCATAGCCCTATTGATTTGAAAACCTCTCATTCCACCTATCCTACTTGATGATCTTACCCGAACCCAAAACAAACAAACAACATTACACCTAATAACTAGCCTAAAATCAGTCATCCAAAGTGAACAAGTTCACATCCTTCACATAATAGAGAGAGCCCTCTCTGAGTCCAGGAAGGCTAGGTCCTAGGACTCCAAAGACTAGTCTGATGTTTCCTTGTCATTTGGTTTACCAACCTGCCAAATCACGGGACCCCAACAATTTATATGGTTGGTATCACTACCAGTAAGGATAATATCATCAACATAAAGAAAAAGGATGATTAAGGACTTACCCACTTTCTTGGTGTAGATAGTATTGTCGGAATGACATATAGAAAAGCCATTATCTAAGATAAAGCTATCCATTTTGGCATACGAAGCCTGAGGGGCTTGTTTGAGACCATAAAGAGACTTCCTAAGGAAAAAAACAAGGCTATAGTCATTTTGGATAAAGATAGGGGGTTGTTCCATGTAGATTTATTCATGCAAATACCCATGTAAGAAGGTGGATTTAACATCCATTTGATGGAGTTCCCATTTAAAGGAGGCATCAAGGAAAAGAACAAGGTATATAGAGTTCATTTTGGTAATAGGGGAGAAGGTTTCAGTAAATTCAATGCCTTCAACTTGTAAAAATCCTTTAGCAACAAGATGAGCTTTATTTTTATCCACTTTTCCTTATGGTCCAAACATTGTTCTGTAAACCCATTTTCATCTTACAAGTTTTCTTCCCTTTGGAAGAGGAACAAGATCCCAATTATCGTTTGCCAATAAGGAATGATATTCTTCATTCATAGTTGCATCCCAATCTGGATGACCTGAAGCTTCTTCAAAGGTGTCTGGATTAGGATTTTCTAGAACTTGATCCAATAAGGAAGAGGCTCTGTCGAACTGAGAATGTGTACGACGTTGATCTGCAGGATCACCTGCAAGAGAACCTACTCCATCCCAAGTAGAGCTGACCCATTTTGGAAGTTGTGGAGCTGAAGGAATACCTTGAAGAGGTGGAGGAGTATTTTCGTCCTCGCAATCATCATCAGAACTAAAAGGAATTCTGTCAAAAATAAAAGAGATAGAGAGAGGTGGCACATATGCCGAAACAGGCTCGCAGGTCGATATATTTTCATCAAATTTTACATCTCTTCTAATGATTACGTTTTTTTTATTTTGGTTGAAGAAGTTTATATCATTTGACATCTTTAGAATATCCAACAAAAATTCACTTTCACTCTTAGTTTCTAAGGCTTTATGTTTCACATCTGAAATATGGGCACAAGCTTCACTTCCAAAAACACAAAAGTGACTTGCATCTAGTTTGATTGAGCTCTAGGCTTCTTCTGGAGTTACATTCCTTAAAACATTAATAGGAGTATGATTTACTATGTAATTTGCACAGTTAATTACTTCTGCCCAAAAATTAAGACTAAGTCCTTTAGATTGATGCATACACTTAGCCATTTCTTTTAGAGTGTGATTCTTCCTTTCAGCTACACCATTTTGTTGTGGAGTATATGGAACAGTATGTTGCAATTGAATTCCATGCTTAGTGAAAAAGTTGATTAATTTTTTGTTAACATATTCTCCTCCATTGTATGATCTTAACTTATGAATTTGATGTCCATATTGTTTCTCAACAAAGGCCTTAGAGGCCAATAACATGTTAAAAACTTCACTCTTGAGTTTTAACAAGTATACCCAATTGCGTCTGGAAAAATAATCAACGAAAGTTAAGAAGTACTTGTAGCCAGAGAAAAAACCAACTGGAAGTGGACTATATAAATGACTGTACACAAGCTGCAAAGGGCTAAAGCATGCCAAGAGGCACGTTTTTCAAAACTATCCCAACGATGTCTTCCAAGTACACAACCAGAACAAACACCATCTCGGAAAGATACCATAGGAATATCTGTCACCATATTTTCTTTACCTAGAGTTTGAAGAGAGCGATATTTTAAGTGACCAAATATCTCATGCCAAATTTTGCTCACTTCATCATTATGAGCAACAAAAATCGAAGGAAGACATGATGAGCCAAAGTTTTCAAACCTATAAAACCATGTGGAATCATCAACAATGCTAGTAGCTAAAATATGTCTAGGATCTCTTAGGTCCTTAATTAAAACATCATGAGGTGAAAATTGTACTATTTCCCTTCACCTGAATGAGTTATCTGATAAACAATAGAAGGTTGCAGGACAAGGTAGGAACACACAATACATCATTAAACTGACCATTATCTAGATGAATGGTTCTAGATGCTACAACACTAAGATATCTATCATCACCAACATAAATTTTTTTGGTGTTACAATCATTTAAAGAAGAAAACATGGATTTAATTTTGGCCATGTGGTAAGAGGTTCCGGAATCAATGAGCCACTCATGAGAATGAAAAGAAGAAGATACATTCAATGCATAGCTAGATCTTGATGCTTGAAAACCATAAGAAAAAAGTGCCATTCCCGAGGATGAAGTTGAAGAGTTCTCCAAATTGATGTTGTGCTTCTTCATTGCTGCTTCCAAGGATTCCATATTCTTAAAACGTTTTGACTCTACGTGGCCATCCCGATTACAAAAGTTTCAATGTCTATCTGTCTTCTTCACTTTGTTTTTTTTCCTTATCAGTTTGTTGAGTTGTTTTCTTACTTTGCGGCTGAAACTTCTTAAAACCATTCTGTGGTTTAGGACCATTCTTTTTAGTATGCTGCTTCTTAGGATTATTTGGATATGGTTTCTATTAGGATACTAAGGATTTCTTAGAAGAGTTTCCAGTATTAATAAGAACAAGGTGTAAGATTTTTTCTTGTTCCCTTATCAAATAATCGCAAAAGCCATCAAAAAAGGGTTTGTAGGCTGTTCCTTGAGAAATTAGGGCTTCTCTAGTGGAATGGAATGTGGAAATAAATACAGAGTATGTCAGGCCTATATTAGCAAGAATGGAATAGATAAGGCTACCATATTCCTTTTTTACCTTAAAACCCTCTAAAATAAGTCTAAGGGTCTTGAATTTAGACAAAATATCCTCAATAGAGGAGAAATTATTAGGGTCCAAAGAAAAAAATTCATTTTCAAGTTGGTGGGCTCTGATTTCAGTTTTAATTCCAAAATCAGTATTTAGCTTTTTTCATAGCTTCAATGGGGGATTCAATTTCTTGGATATGAAATCTAATATCTTGAGCAATGGAAATTCCTATCAACCCTCACTTTTGATCTTGTTTATGTTCCCTTTTAGCCGCTTTATCTCCATTGGTAGGTTTATATTCTTTTCCTGTGGCTTTTATGTAAAGCCCTTTACTTCTAAGTAAGACTACCATGTAGGACAGCCATTGGAAATAATTTGTGCTATTAAGAATAACCAGGCATGCACTTTCCATTCTTAAAAACTGAAGCATAAAAAGTTGAAACTAATTGCTCCAATGGAAATATCTCGAACAATTAGGTTGTTTAAAAAAAAAAACGGCTCTGAAAATGGCTTCCGGATGAAGAAGTTATGGATTTTTGAAAAAAAATTTGTAGTAGATGTCGAGTAGTTACGTGAGAGGTTGAAATTTGATGATGAAGTTGTAATTTAAAAAAAAATCCCCCCCTTTTCCAAACTTAATATAATAAGACCACTTTAAAAAAATACTACTTTATGTGACCCACTTTTATAAATAAGTGAGAGTCACTTTTACAATGTTAATTTTACATTTTTTTTTAAATAAAACCCCTTTAAAAAAAAAAAAGGAAACTTGCCAAAAAAATCTTTACAAAGAAACTTGAACCCAAGACCTCTATTCTCATAAAGTAAGTTTACACCAAGCGAGCTAGTAAAAGGATTCTGTAATTGTTTGAAAGGAGGAAGGGTTTTTTTTGCCTTCGATGTGCATGCTTATTTCTGCAAAAAAATACACAAATCCATGAACACAACAAGAAAAAAAAAATACAAGCCTTACGTTAAAAATTTAGATTTTCGGTTACTCCGTCCGACAGCTATATATTTTCCTCACTGTTTCTGATTTCCCAAGGTCGCACAAAATCACAGGAGAGCATACGTAGAAGAAAAATATCGTCTTCTTGTTTTTGATTTACCGATATCGCACATAGCATAGAGAAAAGATCATACGCAGAGAAGAGGGTATAGATCCAGCAAATAAAAAAAAGACTATATACCAGAATAAATAGAGAGATTAATAAATATAACTGCAAAAAAATGCTTTATACCTCCAAATCTAAAATGACATAACTTGGGCAACTGAAAACCTTTTTGGATGAAGCAAAATGGGTTCCTCACTGTAACAGAGGCTCTAGACACAACATATTAGCTCTCCTAACCCAAAATTGGTTAGAAATAGTATATCTAGAAAATGACAGTTGCATGCAGTTAAACTAGCTTCGGATTTGGATCAACAACGGATGCGGCCCTCAAAACAGCTCTAATACTATGTAGGAATTTACAGGGTAAGTTCCTTAGATCAAACAGCAAAGTTCATCACTCATAAACAGATCATAGATCAATAACAATATTTGACATGGTTAAAACCCTCAAAGAGGGAAATAGTCCATGGCCTGAGCAACGTGACCACTTCAGGAAATTTATTAATATAAAGAAAGAAAATTTACATAATCTTATCTCATAAATGGTTACCAGAAAAATGACCCTCCATGCCCTTTAAATAAATATCATGGACCAATCGGGTGTTAATCCATGTATCAAGTTTCAGTAATACCAAGGAGAGAATGAACCGTCAGATCACTACATATAGTGACCGTCGGATTATGAATTACAAATGTACACAGTAAAGAAAAACACTTTACTTAACTCTACGCTAGACCAAGTTATAATTAATTATTTCCTATGTGTCAGAATATCCTAACATTGCCCTCATTTTGTAACTCTGTAGCTCAATAACCCTACATTAGTAACCATTTTCATAATCATATGGGTTTATCATTGTTATTTTCCAAGTCATTTATTTTAATTATTTGAAGGGAATTTATGATTAAATATTAGGAAATTAACATGTTACCATATATATCTAAAAGCGGTATGAGTTTTATGATTTTGTAGGCCTACTTGAATATTCTAGAAGGGCCCTAATTGGCCACCCAACCACAAATTCGAAATTCCAACTCATGAAGATTTGTGGAAGATGTGGATCATTAAATAAGCACATTCAAAGGAGAAGAATCATGGATATTTTGATATGTGTCTCTTATCAAAACTAGGAGAGAACTTTGAGAGGATTGTATCTCATAATTTTAGATGATTGTTTGTAACCACAAGCGATAAATTTGGATTTAGGAGATATTTGAGGATTTGTATTTATTGAACAATTATCTTCAGTTTTGTATAAATAGGAGTGCATCCTTCAAAGGAGCCAACTCTTATCAACCATTAGGAAACTAATTATTCATTATTGTGATATATTTGGAGCTTTTGTACAACTACATTTTACAAAATACATACTGTTAATTTTATCTCCAAGATGTGATAATTGTTCGGTGTGCTTGCTGAGGAATGGAGGGGCCCCATCAATCACAATTTGCACATCTTTGTATATATTGGTAACATTGTGTAATTATGTTATTTAATTCATTTTCAGAAGGTGTGATTTCATTTCAGCAGCTGTGATTTTCAATTCTACAAGTGTGATTTCATTTATGCAAGTGTGATTCTATGTTTCAAGAAAGTGTTATTTTGTTTATGCGAGTGTGATTTTCAATTCTGCAAGTGTGATTTCATTTATGCAGGTGTGGTGTGATTTCATTTATGCAAGTTTGATTCTCTTTTCAAGCAAGTGTGATTTCCTTTATACAAGTGTAATTTCAATTTCTTTATGT
Organism: Pinus albicaulis; assembly: GCA_034641835.2. Lineage (NCBI taxonomy): Eukaryota > Viridiplantae > Streptophyta > Pinopsida > Pinales > Pinaceae > Pinus > Pinus albicaulis. The sequence continues at coordinate 972,072,056 of CM076584.1, read as the reverse complement.
TTGGTTTGGATTGGATTGAATTGAATTGATTTAATTTCTTAGTTTCAATTGCATTATATTAATATAGCCTAATAAATAATCACCTAGTACATAGAGTACATGTATGCCTCATCATTTCACAAACCCCTAGTTGAAAATTAAATGACAGGCATTTAACTTGCAACTAAATCACCCAACAACAACCTTATCTCTACTCTTCCCAATCAACTCTTTGCCTTTTCAACTCTTCAAATACCTATGCTTCAACATCTCTTCATTCTCGGCTTATCACTCATTCGCTTAGTCTTCTCATTCATATCGTTCTGCTATAGTTCTCAACCTTGTCTACTTTTCTTTAGCCACACACAACGTCACTTTTCCTTCTACCCTTTGCCTCAATAACTCAAAACACAACAACGTATGCTTGGTTTCCATAATTTAGACTTGGATTCAACATCTCTTGACTCTCCTATACTCTTATGCTGCTACACACATGTCCTTAAAAAAATCTTGGCTCTCTAGCACTCACACAATCCACACAACTTTCAACCTTCTCTCTACTTTACTCGCACAACTCTTAGCCTTATAATTTTCAATGTACTTTCCAACAATATTTCTCTTAACATAAAGTTTGCTTCATATATACTCACATGGCTTGAGTGGGAAATTCCTTAATTATCCCATGGCTTGAGAGGTACTTCTCACCAATCATATGTGCTTTAGCTATTTCTCCTACATTCTGTGATGATGTGTTAAATACACCTTCACACATCATTTATACCATATCTACTCATAGTACCATAACAATGTTGCTATTTTTCGTAATCTTGGAAGTCTAATAATTACTCAGCCTCAAATCCTCGAGCTTTGATGGAACAACCAAATCATTATGATCAACTGGTATGCCTTTTATAACTCATCCTCTCCATAATATCATGGGCCTTAATTCATGGTTCTACCCTTGGAATTCCATTTTCTTGACTAGATCAACATTAAGCTGGCTAGAATTATTTTTGTTCAGCTAAAAAAACCCTCATTCTTAGTAAAATTTGGTGCTACATCCAAATTTTACACTTCCATTAGTTTTGGTGTTTTAATGCCAAATATCAATATTCCCTCAAACATTGGCTCCTAGTCACATGTGACTAGTGATTCAAAACCATGACTTTAACAAAACCATGACTTTAACCTTAGAGAAATTTTCTATGTCGATGTCATGCTGACATAAATATGACATCATCATGCCACATGGAAGCATATGGATGATTCCACATGTCACTTAGATTTGGCCCACTTGGACATCTAAAAATGTTTGCCATGTGTCACTTGTATAGAGTGTGCCATGTCAGTTGATGACACCATGATCTAGAATTATGCACAAATGTAATAAAATACAGAAATATGCATAAATGTAGAGATGCAGCAAGAATAAAAATTCATTTCATTAATATCAAACATTGAAAAAAATTTTACAGACAGAATCGAAAATAAACTAGCTCGGGTGTGTTGGGTACTAGATTTGTATACTTTCCTCTCCCATTTTACCCTGTTTTTCTATCTCTTTTTACCATTATTATTCTTAAAACGCATGATGTAAAACCCTTGTTCCTATATTTCATGGGATATTTTATTAATGATGTATTTTTCATGGAGGTTTTACCTTTCTACATATTAACTTCGATATTTCTTTAGATCTGGCTAAAACAAGAGCGTTGCGGCTGCGAGTCAAGGCACAACCCATCATCTCTAGCGTCTTCCTTATTTTTTGTTACAGCGTGACAGCCATGTATGTATCAGCGTTATCTTAGGCCTTTTTACAGTTTCTTGCTGGACAATCTGGTTTCCATTGTAACAAAATGTATTTTTGTAACAATGAAGTCATTGAGAGGGATCGGGGGTTTCAGGATAATTGTATAAAGAAGCCTGCGGGCTGTGAATCGGGGTTAAGCCCTTGGACATACAAAATTTTTAATGAATTTCTTTTATCAGTAATTTAATTCACATCAGCTTGTTGTTTCTCCTGTAATTTGTGATTTCATTGCAGCCTTGATCAGAGATTTGGGCCCACTCTTCTAATCAGGTGTTGCGTTCTCCTTTCTTTTCCTTGCAATGTTGTGTTTTAGTGTGATTCTTTATTGTCATTATAGTCACGTTTAATTGTTGTGGATGCCTTTTATTTCTGAAGTTCATTTCATTGTTGTTACAATGACTTGTGTGTTACAGATTAAACCTGTGATTTACAGCAGACCATGTGGTTGTATCTGTATATACCTTGCCGTTAGTCTTGAAATAACTAACGTCCCAGGTTGATAATTTATGTGGAAGAAAGGGTTGAATTCTGTTCACATTCGGACACCAACATTTTGGCGTCATTGCCGGGGAAGGCTAACAGGTGCAAAAACAGGATTTGCAATAGATCTCAGGGTCAATCTCTCATCTTGAGGTGGGAATTTGTTGCCCAACTTCAAGTCCTAAGCGTAAGTGCTTTGTGTTTTATTTTTGCTTTCTTTCTTTCTTGTTTTTACTATTTTGTTTGTAAACCTTTCCCTAAGTCCTGGGCGTAGTCCAGTCTTTCTATTTTTATTTCATGTTTTTTTCTTCTAGGGGGGAATTTCTCGTCCTGGGGAGGGTATGTTATTACTCTGCTTCAGGTCCTGAACTTCAATTTTTTTCTTTTTATTTTTTGGTGTTTCTTGTGAATCTTTTCTCTCGTCCCGGGGAGGAAGTTATTTGTCCTACTTCAGGTCCTGAGCGATTGACTGATTTTCTTTGATGAACCCCCTTCATAATTTGTATGAACAAGGATCCAAATAAGAGGGGTAGAGGAAGACCCCCAAATAAAGGGAAGGATTTGGGAAGGAAGACGTACATTCAAGAAATTATTGGAGAATCTAGATCTGAGGCATCATCCCGTGCTGCTATTAGGGTTAGGGCTCAGACGAATTCTGAAGGGAAGTCTTCGGTGCAACCAGTGCCATCCACAGTACCAGAAGGTCTTATTTCTACAACAGAAGATTTAATAAACATGTTATCAGTGGAGGAGATATCCTTATCAACAGCAGAAGGGGAAGAAGTGGCAAGCAAGGGATCAAAATAATTGAGCAACTTTAACTAGGAAGAAGAACCTCAAAAGGGGTTTTCATCCCCAAGAGACCAAGGCAACGCTATAAAAATTCTTGTTGCTATATTAAGTGATTCTGATCGAGTAAAGGAATTTTTAAAGGACTTTGAGTCACCAAGGGACCAGGGGAGTGTGGTGCAAACTTCTTCGGTTGAATCACTCCAGGTACCGACCGCAAAACCAATCAAAATTCCAAGTGAGTATTGGAAAGTATTTATGGCACCTGTAAGTTCCTCCATTGATTTTCCCATAGGAAACGTTACAGGTGATGCACCAATGAGACCCATACCTTTGACAGCCTTGCCTGGTTTTCATGGGCTCTCTTCGGAAGACCCTGATACATTCCTTTTTTAGTTTGATATTGTTTTCCACGGATACGACTATATTGTGGATGCCCAGAAATTCAAGATATTTCCTGCTACCCTGAAGGGAACAAGCTTGAGGTAGTTTATGGGTCTAGGAGGGAGTACGATTACCTCATGGGAAGGAATGAAAGAAGCTTTCTTGGAGAAGTACCAAGATTATTGTAAGTCCAGTGACATTAAGGAAGAAATTTTTAAATTTTCACAGAAAGAGGATGAAAATATGGAGGATTGTGTAGAGCGATTTAAATACATATTGCAGAGGTCTAGACATAGTGACCTCGACAAGGACATTTTAAAGATAATTTTTCTCAGAGCACTTAGGGAAGACTCTCTACAACTCCTAAATATAGTGGGAAAAAGGGATATTTCGAAGGAAAACTTCGAAACTATCTGTGATTACTGTATCAAGTGTTCACGGGGGGCTACAAGAAGTGGACAGGGGATTCGTTCATCGAAGACTTCCAGTGGAGGGGTCAGAAAAGTAGAGATTGGAAATCTACTGGACAATCTGAGGACTAAAATTCTGAGCACGCTATCAACCCAAATGGACACTCTATAGGAAAAATAGAAGCAGGTGGAGTTGGAAAAAACCATGGCCATATTCTGCCCTCAGTGCAGAAAGAAACACCCTTTGAAGGAATGCCTGTTGAACACGGTCGAAGCCTGTGCGACCTGCGAATAAACCCACATGACCAGTGCATGTCCTTCCTTGCTCGGGCTGAAAGCAGTTTTCCAAGGAGCAAGTGAAGAAAGAACGGTGGACCAACTATACTTTATGGGATAGAGGAACCCAAAGCAACCTCGACCACCGGCGGTAAATCCAGGTATGTTTCAGGACCCATCCCAGTAATTTAAAAAATTTAGTATGGGCCCCCAATCTACACCATTTTCAGCCATGTGGCCTCAATATCAGTATCCCCCTTAGCAAAAATGGGCTCCTCAAGCCATTCTGAATCCTTCATGGAATCAGACTTGGTGTGGACCCCCTCCCACTGAGCATTTTCCTCAGCCTATTCCTCAACAGCAACTTCAGTTGCCTTCTAATGTACCCCTAGGAAACCTAGCCATTAAACCTCAGCTTCCTAACCTGCCTAATCCAAACCCAAATAACAAAGGGGTCCAACAAACAGACACCCTGAACCTGCCATCTTACAGCATTTCTACCGCGGGGCTCAATGAGATAAATTTATGGTCTGGCTGGATAGAAAATGCACCTACTTCACCCACTATCATAGAAAAAATTGATGGTGGAGATACAGAAGGCGAACAAGAAACAGTTAGGGAGAATTCAGAAGAAAACTTGATCGATCAGACACCTTCCCAAGCTGTCTCTAATCAAGGTCATTTAACTTCCCCTCCAGATCCTGAAAGATTGGCCTTGAGAAAACCAAACCCTCAAGCAAAATTTGACTTCCTAGGGGAAATGTAGAATCTTTTTGTTAAAATACCCCTGTTACAAGCTATGAGGGATGTACCTATATATGTAAAAACTCTGAAAGAATACTTCTCAAGGAAACCGAGGAGGAAACCTAAGGATCCATTTACCATTCATGTGGTGGGCAGACTATCCGATATCATGCTAGGAAAAATCAAGCCTGTAAAATACGAAGACCCTGGGAACCCGATTCTAATAGTACAGATTAATGCGGTGGAAATCCCAAACGTTCTGGTGGATTTGGGAGCAGCCATTAACATTATTATTGCTGAAACAATGAACACATTAGGACTTGAAAACATTAAACCAACCCCTACTATCCTAGAACTTGCAGACATATCCACAATTAAACCAATAGGGAAATTAGAAGACGTGATCATTTCAGTAGACTCATGGCACTACCCTATGGACCTCCTTATATTGTAGACTTGATCTTCAATAGATGGTCACCCATTGATCCTAGAAATACCCTGACTGGAAACTGCAGATACCTACATAGGATGTCGATTTAGGCACATTGATCATATCAAATGGGACAGTTACGAAGAATCTCAAGCTTTATCCTCCTGCGGAACCTAGCCCATTTGAAAAATCATTACCCTGTCAGAAACCTCTACCTGTAGAAGAGCCCGAACCTGAAAACAAAGATGTTAGACCAGTTCTCACTATTGGACGGGCCCTTCAACTTAAAACAGAAACTAAAGATGTCGCAATTAACGCTTTCATCAATGATTCCAGTTATGTTTCCAATTCAACTCGACATATTCTAGAATCTGTCATGAGCTGTGAGACATAGGAAAACATTGAACTGGAAGATGACATTGAAGACATTATTGTAACCTCATCTCACGATAGTACTCCAATGGAGATTGAACCAGGAAAAACACTTAATGTCAACCCAAACCTATCCGAATCTTAGACCAAACAGCTTCTGAAAGTCCTTCAAGATCATCAGGAAGCTTTTTCTTGTGATTATACTGACATGAAGGGTATCCTTGCCAGTCTATGCACTCATCATATTTAAATTAAGGAAGATTTTCACCCTGTAAGACAGCCTCAACGGAGAATTAATCCTGCTCTCAGAAACATTATTAAAGAAGAATTACAAAATTTGTTGGATGTAGGGTTCATTTAACCCATCTCAAATAGACAATGGGTATCCCCGCTAGTTATCGTTCCTAAAATGAATGGTAAATGGCGGATCTGTGTAGATTATAGGGAAGTAAATAAGGAAAATCAAAAAGACCATTTTCCTTTTCCATTCATTCACCAAGTCCTGAACACCTTGGTTGGGAAGAAGTTTTTTTCCTTCCTAGATGGATTCAGTGGATATAACTAGATTCAAATAGCCCCGAAAGACCAGGATAAAACAAATTTCACATGTCCTTGGGGAACCTTTGCATGCAAGGTCCTCCCATTTGGCCTGTATAATGCTCCTGCTACCTTCCAGAGGGCAATATTGGGAATTTTTTCTGATTTGGTCAATGATAGCATCGAAATCTATATGGATGATTTTACTCCATATGGAAACTCATTTGAGGAAGGATTGGAAAATTTAGAGAAATTACTCAAGAGATGTAAAAAAACCCATCTATCTTTGAGTATAGTTAAATACCATATGATGAGGGAAGAAGGGGTAGTATTGGGACATTTTCTCTTAGTTGTTGGAATTCAAGTTGATCCGGCTAAAGTAGAGGTAATATTACATTTCCCGGTACCCAAAACACCCACACAGGTATGTAGCTTTATTGGTTTTGCTGGTTATTACAGGCGCTTTATAGAAAATTCTGCTAAAATAGGACACCCACTATTTCAATTGATGACAAAAGATGCAAATTCTTGTGGACTAAAGACTGTGAGATAGCTTTCACGAAAATTAAGGGGCTGGTGTGCATGGCCCCAATCCTCCGAGGACCCGATTGGGCATTACCGTTTCACATACATACAGATGCTTCTCAGGCAGCAGTAGGGGCTATTCTAGGATAGCAGGTAGACAAAACACCGTATGAAATTTATTATGTCAGCAAGAATTTAATACCTATTGGATTAAACTATACGGTGACAGAAAAATAATTCGTAGCTGTCAATAAGTTCCGGCACTACATCATCGGGTATTCTACTGTTGTCCATACTGATCACACAGCAATCAGGTATTTGATGAATAAACTTATTACTCCTGGCCGTATTACGAGATGGCTACTTTTTCTTCAAGAATTTGATATTACAATAGTAGAGAAGCCAGGAAAAGATAATGTAGTAGCTGATTTTCTATCTAGAATGAATAACAATGATGAATGCACACCTATATAAGACACTTTTCCGATGAACATCTTTTTGCAGTATCTACTAAACCTCTGTGGTATGCAGATATTGCTAACTATCTTGCTACAGGGAAAGTGCCTCCTCATTTGTCATATAGGGAATAGCGGAAGATTATTCATCATAGTGCTTGATATTCTTTGATGGCAGGGTGCCTTTTTTATACAGGAGCAGATAAGCAAATCCAGCGCTGTGTGTCTGAAGAGGATATTTAGGAGGTATTGAAAGCTGCCCATGATGGCCCTTGTGGAGGGAATTTCATGGATAAAATAACAAGCCATAAGGTGATATAAATGGGATATTACTGACATTCCATTTTTTGTGATGCTCAAAATTATGTTGGGAGGTGTGATAGTTTCCAACGTATGGGGCAGCGAGGTAAAGATGATGAAATTCCTTTGCAGGCACAAGTAGTCCTCAAGCCTTTTGAGAAATGGGCTATTGACTTTGTTGGACCCTTTAACCCACCATCCCAGCAGAAGGTCCACATCTTGGTCTGTACTGATTACGTGACTATGTGGGTAGAAGCCAAATCTGTTGCAAAAGAAACAAAGCAGGTAGTCTCAGACTTTCTATTTGAAGAAATTTTTTCTCGTTACGGTACTCCAAGGGAGATTGTTTCAGATGGAGGAGCACAATTCACATCAAACAAGATAGCAAAGCTCATGCAAAATATGGGGTCAAGCACAAAGTGACATCCCCATACCATCCCTAGGCGAATGGATAAGTGGAAAGCAAAAACAAGACATTGGAAAACATTTTGACAAATACTGTGGCATACCATCGTCGATATTGGGCTCAGAAACTCCTAGAAGCTCTCTGGGTGTACAGAACAACATGGCGGAATACAACCGGATTTTCACCATTCGATTTGGTGTATGGAAAATCCCCATTGTTTCCAATAGAATTTGAAATAAGTACACTCAAAACAATGGTGGAATTTGGGTTAGATCTATCAGATGCTCAGAAACAACGATTGGCTCAACTTAATGAACTTGATGAATTTCGTTCAATGGCTATCCAACAAACTACTGCTATCCAACAATAGCGAATGAAATGGCACGATAAGTTTATTAAAAATAAGGTGTTTCAAAGTGGATATTGGGCACTGCTTTATGACTCTCGTTTTAAGGATTTTAAGAGGAAGCTTTGCACTCGTTAGATAGGACCTTATGAGGTGGACACTGTATTTGATAATGGAACAGTCGGGCTAGTCAAAATTGATGAAATACGTCTTCATTTATAGTCAATGGACATCACCTGAGACTATACCACCGGTCAGCCTCTAAGGATGCTTTTATTAAACAACTCTCTAAGAAATCTGGTTTGAAGGTCATCACCGCAGAGAATCCTTCCTCTGCACCCTTGATGTAAAAAATAAAAAAAATAAAAAAAATTAATAAAGAATAAAGAATTATGTTTTATTTTCTTAGCTTTTTGTAGGAGCTACTACTAAGGAGTAAAAATCATAGAAATACTTTTCAAAGCACCAATTGCTGCTACTCATAGTGTTGTTACTCATTTTCTGCTACTCATGGTGTTGTTACTCACTTGCTACTACTCATGGTGCTGTTACTCGGTTGTTGCTACTCATGGTGTTGTTACTCAGTTGCTGCTACTCATGGTGTTGTTACTGGGTTGCTACTACTCATGGTGCTATTACTCAGTTGTTGCTACTCACGATGCTGCTACTCAGATTCTACTCAGATTCTGCTACTCGTGTTGCTATTAATCTGATGTTGTTACACCGATGCTGTTACACTGATAATGTTATAGCAATGTTGTTACTCTAATGCTGTTACACCGGTGCTGTTACACTGATGTTGTTACACCGATGTTGTTACATTGATGCTATTACACCGATGTTGTTACACCGATGTTGTTACTCTGATGTTGTTACACCAATGTTGTTACACCATCCACATCATTACTACGCTATCATCTCCCCAACCATCACATCATCCAGGTGGGCTGTCAGATATGCCTCCATGTGAATTTTATTGATTTAATTAAATATCCCATGTGGAGATCCATTTTAAGGATTTTAAGGGGAAGCTTTGCACTCATTGGATGGGACCTTATGAGGTGGACGTTGTATTTGATAATGGAATAGTCAGGCTAGTCACAATTGATGAATTACGTCTTCATTTATAGTCAATGGACATCGCCTGAGACTATACCACCTGTCAGCCTCTAAGGATGCTTTTATTAAACAACTCTCTGAGAAATCTGGTTTGAAGGTCATCACCACAGAGAATCCTTCCTCTGCACCCTTGATGTAAAAAAAAAAAAAAAAAAAGTAATAAAGAATAAAGAATCATGTTTTATTTTCTTATCTTTTTGCAGGAGCTACTACTAAGGAGTAAAAATCATAGAAAGACTTTTCAAAGCACCAATTGCTGCTACTCATAGTGTTGTTGCTCATTTGCTGCTACTCATGGTGTTGTTACTCACTTGCTGCTACTCATGGTGCTGTTACTCGATTGCTGCTACTCATGGTGCTGTTACTTGGTTGCTGCTACTCATGGTGTTGTTACTCATTTGCTGCTACTCATGGTGTTGTTACTCAGTTGCTGCTACTCATGGTGTTGTTACTGGGTTGCTACTACTCATGGTGCTGTTACTTAGTTGCTGCTACTCACGATGTTGTTACTCAGATTCTACTACTCGTGTTGTTGTTACTCCGATGTTGTTACACTGATGATGTTACAGCAATGTTGTTACTTCGATGCTATTACACCGGTGTTGTTACACTGATGTTGTTACACTGATGCTGTTACACCGATGCTGTTACACTGATGTTGTTACACCACTGCTGTTACACCATCCACATCATTACGACGCTATCATCTCACCAACCATCACATCGTCCAAGTAGGCCTTTAGGTATGCCTCCACGTGACTTTTACTGATTTAATTAAATATCTCATGTAGATATTTTAATGCCACATATGGAAAAAATTTAAGTTGGGGGGGGGGGATTGCCGTCATAACAAGGACACCGTAATAATTACCTCATAAATTAAGTACGAAAACCCGCTCATGGTACACCTTACGATTCCCATCAATATGTGGTATCATCATTTAAATTGTATTGGGATCCGTAAAATGTCTTGTCCACCCTATACGAACAATTATTATTTTTATTTTACCACACTCACCATATTTCTTCATGATTTTTCTCGGCTTTCGAGAGTTACCAGTCTTATTTACCATTACCACCTTTCCATTTTCACTATATTTTTCCTTCGAATTCGGTACCCACCACCTTGCTCAATGATATGTTGTTACAGGAAGTGATGCTACAAGTCTCCACAGTATGGTTGGGCTGGCTATGTGGCATGAACCTGAAAACACTGTTTTAGTTCGCAGCAATCTAGAGGTTTGGTAAGTCTTTGTCGACGCAGGGTGGGATACCTACTTTGACAGATTGCAAGGGTTTTATGTAGGTATCACAATGGAATCCACACTCAATTTAGAGGAAAATTATTCACGGATTAGGGGTTTAGAAGTTCCTATTACAGAAGAGGCAATCACAAAGGTTAGTGAAATGAGGCAGCAAGGGCAGAAATGGTTTGCTCGGAAATTTTCTCTTCCGGAATTCCCCGAATTGTTCTTACAAGCAAAAGAAACTGTTGTTCAATTGGGTAGAGGATACGAGCGTCAAACAACACCATATCCTTGGAATGAAGTTGTAGGCTTCGTAATAAAATACATTACCTATGATTGTCGGGCCTCAAATCTGTTCAAATATCACTTTAAAATTTTAACGCACCTCCGATTTCCACAGAATCCGGAGCATGCCCTGAACATGCCCTTCTTCCCCTTGAAACAACTGCAGCATATGGCATAGGCTGCTTGGCGTTTGTGCCGAAAGCTGACAGTACTTTCCAATCATGGTTTGGTGTGATTATTGGTCATGCATGCAATAAATAGGCTTCGAGTCTCCTAGGTGGAATTCTGTGGGTCCTCAGAAGAAGAGGTAGCAGTCATGATTACTGCTACAGAAGAAGAACCAACCTCTTCGGTTGGTCAGGCAGGAGAAGAACCAACCTCTCCAACTGGTCAGACAGAAGAAGAACCAGACTCTCCGGTTGGTCAGACAGAAGAAGAACATTCAGAAGAAATTGATCAAGAGGAACCTGAGGAAATGGAAATGGAAATTGATCAGGAGGAACCCGAGGAAGAAGAGATGATGGTTGATCAGGAGGAACCTGAGGAAATGAGAATGGAGGAGGTAATCGGTGACATGGCTGAGGCTGCCACACAAGAACCAGCCTCACTTGAAAGACCCACAGAAGAAGAAATAAGAATAGACGAGGTAAGGGGTGCCATAGTCGAGGCGGCCACACAAGAACCAACCTCGCCTGAAGAACCACAGAGAAGGAAATGATGGATATTGTGCAGGAATTCAATATTGTTATACAATTGTCAAATTTTGTTAATAAAGAGAAGAGGAGTGAAATTTTGGATAAAGAAATAGAAAGTGATGTTGTTTTGCAAAAAATAGCACCACCTGCGCATATAAATATGAATACTGATATAGGAGGGGGTGTTACACAAGAACCACCCCCAATTCAGCTAGAATAGGAAAATTCAACCTGTGGAATCGACACTAAACCTCAAGAACTGGTACCAATTGTGAAAACAAAGGCGATTCATGAGGAACAAGGAGGTAAAGAAGGAATGAACCAGGATGTCGATACTGTTCCACAAGAACCATTATCGACCCCGGTTGAAGTAGCCGTTCATGAAGTCCCAGTCCAAATCGGAAATGAAGATGATGAGTATATTCCCCGTTCTCCATTCCAGTCCCTGATGCCTAGAGGGGTGAGGGGATTTTGCTCGCCCAAACGGTTAATGGAAGTAGTTGTTCCCCCAGTACTAAAATTTTTGACACGGCCAAGATTGGCCCAGCCACCATCGAACCAGAACACTTAGATGCTCGCAAGGAAGACAACATTCCTATGGAAACTTCGAAACACAGGAGGATCAATGAAGTTACCAGCCAGACAACAAAAGTTCCTGGAGGAAACATAGAAGAAGAAGCCCAGCCAGAAAGGCTTGACAAGAGAATCCGTAAAAAATTTCAGCAACATCGCACTTCCTTATGATCTTGTCATAGGCCTAGAAACAGAATTCATCGTTAAACAAGAATGGATTGAACAATGCGAGAAAAGAAGGATACCTCTCAAGAAGAAGTATCAGTTGCAGTTCAGTGAAACCATGAGACTAAAAATGGAGGTTCAGGATTTGAAGAAGCAAGTTTCACGTTTGAAAAGGAAGGTAAAAATCTACAAACGGAGGGCAATAAAGTCGAAGATTGAAGTCTCCATGGCAGCTACCCAGACTGGCCAAATCGAAGAGTTGTTTGAAGGTCGAGAATTTCTATTGGTCGCTGAAATTCAGAAGTGGGAGTCTACAGCGAGCGACCATAAGAAGGAAACAACTAGGGTTCGAGAATAGGCCACTGGAGTCATCACAGGGTACATGGATCAGTTATATAAGGCACAGCTGAAGCAGGCTACATAGAAGGCCAAAATAGAGGAATTGGAAGAACAAGTTCAGCTGCTGAAGATAGATAAGGAGAAAATGTTCTCCTTGGCACAACAGGTAATGGCCTGCAGACCCCCTACACATAGCTATGCCTTATTCCTTCATGAAAAATTTATTTTCTTTTGTTTTGAAAGTATATATGAGGAGATTTGGTATGAAATTGAGGACCCCATTCAATTTCTCTGTATTTTAAAAATTCATGACATTATCAGACAACAGTTAATGTGCTAGCTCTATATGCATGGGTATAACTTAAAGCATGATCATTCATTTAACCCTGTTCCATTCGTGTGGGACATCCATTTAAGGGCTTTCACCTCCTATACCATCAATCAGATTAAATAGAGAAAAGCCTGGGATACATTTGAAGAAAATCAAGTCGAAAAGTCGTTAATGATGAGAAGAGAGCATGGTCAGTCCTCAAACATTTATAACAAGCATTATACAATTTTATAGATTGAGGGCCGTAAGGAACACATGATGGCAACCCAGAAATGGTGCGTTGACCTATGTGTCGACCAGATTATGATGTTTCACAAGGAAGCACTGAACAGTTTTCAGAAGAGATGGATGTTTTCCTCCTCAGCCGTCAGGGAAAGAGAACCATTTGGATCACCTAACTTTGCATGTGCTTTAGAGAGAATTCCATGTTACGTGGCATGCATTAATACCTGTGGGGTCAGATGGATGGGATTAAGGTTTAAATTTCCCCTCCTATGGTTGCCAGCTGAGTAGTATACTCCTGCATATAACGTTGACCCAGACTGGTGGAAGGATGTTGTTTTGACAGAAGGATATAATCCACCAGGAATAGAAATGGCTGCAGAATATGACCTCACACAGCTTCATGCCGATCACAGTCGGTCCAACCCGGACCTGAGGAGATGATGAGTTGCATGAGGACACACAGATAGATCAATTGGGGGGATATGTTGGGTATCGGATTTATATACTTTCCTCTCCCATTTTACCCTATTTTTCTATCTCTTTCTACCATTATTATTCTTAAAACGCATGAGGTAAAACCTTTCTTCCTATCTTTCATGGGATATTTGATTAATGATGTATTTGTCATGGAGGTTTTACCTTTCTACACATTAACTCCAATATTTCTTTAGATATGGATAAAATAGGAGCGTTGCGGCCACGAGTCAAGGCACAGCCCATCATCTCCAATGTCTTCCTTATTTTTTGTTACAGCGTGACAGCCATGGATGTATCAGCGCTATCTTATGCCTTTTTACAGTTTCTTGCTGGGAAATCTGGTTGTCGTTGTAAAAAAATGTATTTTTGTAACAATGAAGTTGTTGAGAGGGATCAGGGGTTTTAGGATAATTGTATAAAGAAGCCTGTGGGCTGTGAATCGGGGTTAAGCCCTTGGACATACAAACTTTGTAATGAATTTATTTTATCACTAATTGAATGCACAACAACTTGCTGTTTCTCCTGTAATTTGTGAGTTCACCACAACCGTGATCAGAAATTTGGGCCCACTCTTCTGATCAAGTGTTACATTCTCCTTTCTTTTCCTTGTAGTGTTGTGTTTTAGTGTGATTCTTTATTGCTGTTACAGTCACGTTTAATTGCTATGGATGCCTTTCATTTCTATAGTTCATTTCATTACTGTTACAATGACTTGTGTGTTATAGATTAAACTTGTGATTTACAGTAGACCATGTGCTTGTATCTGCATATACCTTGCCATTAGTCATGAAATAACTAACGTCCCGGGTTGATAATTTATGTGGAAGAAAGGGTTGAATTCTGTTCATATCCAGACACCAACTTGGTGATGGTAGCCTATCATTGAGAAGAGATGTGGTAGCTACATTTCTCTGAAATGTGTTACAATGAGGCTCGAAGCTCTATTTATTATTGGGAAATAATGGAAAACCCTAAACATCCAAAAACCTTACCCTATGAGATGAAGCGCCAAAACTATGGGCCCCGTTTGGGTAAATTGGTACATCGAATTCCCGTGGACGTAACTTTGGCATACGATCTCTGTTTGATGCAAACAATACCTCGTTAGAAATATATATATGATGACTACAACTTTTGAGTGCCCAAAATCGATCTATAACACATGTTGATCCTATTTTTCCCAAAAAATGTCGTTTAAGGCCTTAAAATGGCTCTGGAAGTCTAGGACCCGAAAAACTACCAAAAATAATAAAATATACTACAATTAAGGAAAATGAAAATCTGAAAAAAAAAATGGTGGGGTTCTAAGTGAAATACATAGGTGGCCACCAATATCCACTTGTATCAGTCCTCCCCGCTTAAGAAGCAATGGTCCCCATTGCGTTGAGGCCCTCCATGAGATGAGGAAACTTATGCTGAACTTGGTCCCTGGTGAGCCACTAGCCTTAGTGTAGGTATTAGGGTAATTTTGAGGTCTAAAATGGGCCTCCTAAGGAAATTATAAAATAATAGTGGAAATAATAAAATAATATTGGATTACATCATCAAAATTTAGAGGGAAAAAAGAAAAAACTATTTTTTGATCTCGCATTTTCAACTTATCTTCCTATGGGTTTACTAAAATTTCAATCAGAAATACTTATTGGATGCAAAATTTATTCCTCATCCAACAAGTACCCATGTGGCATACTTTTGATGGACCCTTCTACTTGAAAAATGAGAAATACATGAAAAACAGGATTACAATCACGTTTTTCATGTATTTATCATTTTTCCTGTAGTAGGGTCCATTGAAAGTATGAAACATGGGTACTCCTTGGATGAGGAATTAAATTTTGCATCCAAAGAGTACTCCCACTCGAAATTTGAATAAAATATTAGGGAGATAAGTTGAAAAAATAGTTTTATTATTTTATTATTTTTTAGTCTTTTTACTTTTTTACTACAAAAATGGTGAATCCTCCCCCATGGTTGACATCATCATCTTGAATCGTATTGGTTCTTAAAAATTTTATTTTGGTTGTACATTTTTCTTAGGAGGCCCATTTTAGACCTCAAAATTCTCCTAATGAGTTGGGCAGCTTTGAAAACTTGATACAACTGGATATTTTGCTGGTAAGTGTGATGTATTTGTGTGTCTATGATATGATCAGTTGTGGCTTGTTCTATGCATTATGGGTTTAACTCTGTTGGTGTGAGTTTTTTTGCAATAGCAGATGTGTCCAAAAATGGTGAAAAGTAGGGCCAAAGGCATTTCACATTGATCACTAGGTGTAGACCAAGGAATGGTGGAACACTGAGCTCAAATGCATTGTCCCCTATAGCCTTGGAGATGGTATATGGCCCATATCGAAGCGTTCAAAGCTTGTGTTGGGGCCCAACAAGGCGCTCCTTCTACAAATGTAGCCAAATTTTTTCGCCCACCTAAAACTTGTGTGGCACTTGATACTGAACATGTCATTTCTTGTACTTAGCATTGGCTCTGTCCAATATGTCATGGACCTATTGGCGGATGTGTTGAATGTGCTCAATGAAGTTGTTCGCCTTGTTGGCTTTAGATTGGACATGATCTGAATTTTCCTGAGTATTTGCAAATGGAATGGCCACATCAATGGGAAATAGTAGATGGAATCCCAAGCCCACCTGAAAGGGGTTGTGGCTAGTTGAGTTATGGAGAGCCTGGTTATAGCTGTGTTGGACATAGGTGAGGCTTTCATCCCATGTGTGTGGATGCTTCGAAATTTACATGAGAAGAATGTGCACAATCATCCTGTTGACGACCTATGTTTGGCCATCATTTTGGGGGTGGAAATATGTGGACATAGTGAGCTTGGTGTCCAACATCGACTAGAGACTTGACCAAAATGTACTGAGGAACCTGTTGTCTGGATCTAAGATAATGGATTGTGGGATCCCAAAGTGTACCCACACTCGCTCAAATAAGATTTTAGCAATGGCTTCTGTTGTGATATTATTCTTGCATGTTTCCATAATGGTCATCTTAAAGAATCTGTCGATGACCACAAAAAAATAGCAGTTGCCATGCTTGGTAGAAGGAAGGCCTGACATGTAATCCATGGAGATGGATTCCCACGGTCAACTAGGGGTAGGCAGCGGAGTATATAGGCCTTGCTTCTTGATGGATGATTTGAAAATGGAATAGGCAGTGCAAGTTCTAATGTACTTCCCAACATCATGTCTAAGGTTCGACCAATAGAAATACTTCTGCAATACTACCACTTTTTCTCAACCCTGAAATGTCCAGTGACCTAACTGTAGTGCGATTCCAAAATCATCTTGGCACTCTCGATTGAAGGAACATAGAGGTGTCCTAGGTGGCATAACAGTGCATTCTGGATGTTGAAATTCAACAAAAAAATGCACCCACACATTAGTGAGGGATTTCAGTTACACACTAGTGAGGAATGTGGGTTTCTAATTTAATTTTCCCTTAAATAATTAGAAAATAAATTGTAATTTCATCGCATAACTACTTATATCAGTTAACTAAGTCATGATGACTGAGTTAGCTCAATAAATTCGAGTTGATGGTATAATATTACGGATCAGTTGCCAAAGTGGGAACAACTATGGTCAGATTTGGTATAATAAGAGTTTCGACGGACTACTAGGGATGGATCCTCATCCAAGATTGATGATGAGTAAAATTGTGCCTTAGCCGGTAAGGAAAACAAAGGGAAAGGGAAGAAGTCCCAATCCAAATCTGAGACTAGAAAAGAAGGCAAGAAACGAGACATGTCAAAGGTGAAATGTTTCAACTGTCATGATCATGGACACTATGCCACAAATTGTCCACAAAAGAAGAAGAACAATAAGAAGGCTTCAGGAGCTGGATTAGGTGAAGAATTGGGCTCACAATTTGAGTTGGACTTCTCTCTCATCTCATGCATGGTGTCAACTGTGATGGGATCTATGCGGTACTTGGACAATGGAGCAGCTTTTCAAATGATTGGAAACAAAGAATTATTTAGTAGCTTGCAAGAGAAGGATCTTCAGAAGCACATCGATATGGGTGATGATGGGAGGTATAGCACTACCGAGATTGATATAGTTACTTTCCAGAGAGAGTCAGGTAAAACCCCCCAGGTTTGAAGAATAATTTTGTTTCAGTTGCTAAATTGTAGGATTGTGGATATGATGTGGCTTTCAGTGAAGGAAAGGTGTTCCTTCGTCACAAAGCCACAAGATAGGTAAAGAAGATTGGGGTTCATGTGAAGAACCTCTACAAACTTGATGTAGATGGTTGCACATCATTGAGTAGTAAAGTAGATAAGGTGGTGAGCCAGGATACCAGTGATTTATGGCATAGGAGGTTGGGTCATCTACACCACAGTGCTTCGAGGATCATGTAGCAGCTTTCTAAAGGGCATCCAAAGGGTACAATTGTACAGAGAGACACATTCAAGGGTTGTACTATGGGGAAGCATAGAAAAGAAGCCTTCCACGATAAGGAAAGTCAAGCAGTGGAAATCCTTGAGAGATTTTACTCAGATGTGTGTGGACCATTATCAACACCTTCCACAACAAATCACAGGTATTATGTGATATTTTTTGATGATTTTTGTAGAAAGTCTTGGATTTTATTCATGGAGAAGAAAGATCAGATGTTCTCCAAATTTTATGAGTTCAAATCATTGGTAGAGAAAGATATAGGGAAGATGGAGAAGGCTCCGAGGAGCGACAAGGGTGGTCAATATAGCTCTAATAAATACAAAAACTTCTAAGCCAAAGAAGGAATTCAGAGAGAATTGATTGCACCTCATAACCCACAACATAATGGAATTGTAGAAAGAAATAACATAACAATTGTGGGTGCAACACGAACTATGTTACATGATCAGGGCCCACTGTTTCATTTGTGGGCATAGGCATGCAACACAACTGTATTTGTGTAGAACCGTAGTCCTCATCAGATACTTGGCATGAATACACCAGGGGAGGATTTTTCAGGTAAGAAACTAGTTCATATTTTAATTTTTTTGGCTCATCTGTCTATTTCCATGTGACCAAAGATTCAAGGAAGAAGCTAGAACCAGCAACATAGGTTGGGATATTTTTTGGGTACAAAGATACTCCCCACAGCTATCTGGTGTATTTTCTAGCACACAGGATGACAGTTTTCATAAGAGATGTGATATTTGATGAGGATAAGGCCATGTGATTGTCCCTTGAGAGGGAGCCTAAATTTCATGCAATGGAGGAAATCTTAGATCCAAAGGATGCACCTCAAGATGTGGAGCAACCGTAAGAAGAGGAACAAAGAGTGGTAGAAACCAATCATGTAGATCCATCCACAAGAAGTGGTAGGAAGCGCACCAGAGAGGCTAACAGATTGGTGCTATATGTGACAGAGAATGTAGGTGCACCTGCATCAAAATGTGAGCAGAGAAGGTCCCTAGACATGTATACTGGATACATGGATCTTACGAGTGAATGTATTGTGACCAAACCATCCCGTTTCGAGGAAGCAGTGCAACAGTCAGTATTGGTTGATGCCATGGTTAAGGAGTATGAGTCCACTATCAGAAATAATGCATGGGAAGTGGTCCCAAGACCAGTGGGGAAGTTAGTAATTGGATCCAGGTGGATCTATAAGGTGAAGCAAGCAAAAAATGGGAGTGTAGAGAAAGAAAAGGCTATATTTGCGGCTAGAGGGTTCTCATAGGTAGAGGGGATTGACTATGAGGACACTTTTTCACCAGTTGCAAGGTACTCATCGATTAGATCCATCCTTGCACTCTTGTCATAGATGGGATGTAAGATACATCAGATGGATGTAGATACAACCTTTATCAATGGAGTTATTTAGGAATAAGTTTACATTGAATATCTAAAAGGTTTTGAGACCTTAGACATGGAGTTGCATGTGTGCATACTCAAGAGAGAATTGTATGGGTTGAAGAAAGAACCTCATGCTTGGTACACTAGGATCGACATCTATTTCATCAGGTTGGGATTCACAAAGAGTGAAGCGGATGCGAACCTATACCATATTGTGGTTGATGGTAAGCTTTTTATTATTGTACTTTATGAAGATGACCTAATACTGACAAGTGATGAGCAGCTCATAACTTCTTGCAAGAGAATTTGAGATGAAGGACATGGGGATCTTGCATTATTTCCTTGGTTTGGAAATATGGCAAAGATATGGGGAGCTATTTGTATCTTATGGAAAGTATACCAAGGATATTCTAAGGAAGTTCCACATGGAAGGCAACAAACCCATGGAGACTCGTCTTGCAGGAAACTGGAGGAAGGAGGATACTACTTCAGGTGAGGTAGTGGATGCTACTGTTTACAAGCAACTTGTGGGTTCACTTATGTGTTTGGTGAACACATGACCAAACATATTCTACACAATTAACGAACTTATTCAAGCTATGTTTCAACCAACCAAGCTCTTTTGGAAGGCGGGGAATCATGTCTTAAGGTATCTCAGGGGCACTATAGAGTATCGATTATGGTACAAACGGATAGAGGGAGTGAAGCTTGAAGGCTTCACCGATGCAGATTGGACAGGTAGTCCATCAGATAGGAAGAGCACATCAGGTGGCATCTTTAGCATAGGATCAACATCAATTTCTTGGTACAGTAGGAAACAAAGATCAGTTATACTCAGTTCAACAGAGGCAAAGTACATAGAAGCTAGTTAGGTTGCATGCGAGGCCATCTGGATGAGGAAGATACTTGTTGGTTTTTTTGGTCATCAGATGGATTCGACGATGATGCATTGTGATAACCATAGTTGCATTAAACTCTCGGTTAATACGATATTCCATGAAAGTTCCAAGCATATTGATATCTGATATCACCATCTCAGAGATTTTGTTCAGAGGCACATTATGTTGTCACAGTACATTCCCACAAAGGATCAGGATAATCCTCCATAAAAACTCCCATGGTTGCTTCTCATAAATGAGTTGTTTAATATACAAAAGGTTTCTCCAATTGAACCAAATACTATTAATTGACACAGAGATACCAATTGATAACTAAGGAACATATAAATAAAAAATAGTTGTTTGCATGAACTCATGATTTCTAGGCATAATAAAATATGTGACTTAAATGAGATAAAAGTATGTCATATAAGATATGTTGACCTTTCATTACCTAAGCATTCAACTTTTTCCGAGACTAAAGGATGATGCCTTCTACTGCTAAAAATGTAGCACCCCTTGAGCCTATGCGCTGTTTTTTTCTCCGATATCCTTTCATCTTCCTTCTTGTTTATGCTAGAGAATTTATCCTGTGGAACAGAATTTGTATTTGGGCCCCTTATCACTCCACTCTTCTGGTGCAACCCAAATTCATCATGGGGCTTTAAATGCTACTATGTACTCTCCTTGAGGATTTGTTGTTTGCATTTTTATTTCTCCTACAATGCTAATATATAGAAATAACTAAACTCAATTTTGTAATAGAAAATGGACTCAATATTACCTTTAAATCTCAGTTGCATAACTTTATATACTTCTTTTATTTCTTGCATTTGACACTTTTGGCTTCACTTGAAGCCATACTCTTCCTTTTCATGAGGAGAAACTAAATATCTAATCCCCCTTAATAGACTATTGTCCTTTTTCTTCCTCACCTTCGTATGTTGAGTCGTGATGGGGGAATTTTCTTCCAATTTCTTGTTCAACTTGTTTTGGGCCTCATCTTGGTTGTGAAGGGATAAATTACAGTTCCTTCAATTTATTATTTCTTCACCTAGATCTATTCTTTCCCTTTTGCTTGATTTGTAAAGAAGAATTATTTGGGTTTCTTCTAATTTTTCTTTCCTAAAGACTCTTGTTATTACAACTAATACTTACAAAGGGTTCCATCATGGAATTAAGGGGATCATACCTCTTAATTCTATCATGATTTTTCTTGAGAGAGATCTCAAATCTCTACTGATCCAGTCTTATGCAGGAATGCAATAGAATACAGATAAAAACATAAACACAGAGGTGTAGCATAAATAGAACTTCATTTCATCAATATCAAAGAACATAAATATGCTTACATAGAAAATTGAAATACACTAGCTCAAGCAATGGTAGCTTATTTATGAGAAGAGATGCGGTAGTTGCATACCTCTAAACTTTGTAACAATGAGGCTAAAGGGAATATTTATTATTGAACAACAAGGGAAAACCATAAAAAACCAAAACCCTAACCCCAGGATATTGAACGACAAGAGTTTGTGGGCCATGTTGGGGTTAGTTGGGTAGCCAACTTCCCAGGGTTGTAACTTGGTCATATTATCTACATTTAGTGCATAGGACACCTCGTTGGAAATATATATCCAATTAATACAAGATTTTACACAGGCCCTTTCCTATGGATATGGGTGTATTGCGGACCTCAAAAAAATGTCATTTAGAGGGTCAAAACTGCTCCGAAAGTTTAGGACCTAAAAATTGCTAAAAATAGTAAATTATGTTGAAAACAAGGAAACTCATGAAACTGACTGTAGATATAGGTGGAATAGGCAAGTGACCACAAATATCCACCTAGATCAATCCTCCCTCCTTAGGAATCAATGGTCCCCATTGCATGCAGAGCATCCATGAGGTGAGGAAATTTTTGTTGAACCTGGTCCCTGGCGAACCACTTGCCCTAGTGAAGGAGTTGGCCTACTTTGAAAAATCAATACATTTGGATCCTCTGTTGGTGGGTTTTTTTGATCTGTGTGTCCATGATTCGATTATTTGTGGCATGTTCCATGCATTCTGGGTTTGACTCTATTGGTGTGAGTTGTTGTACAATGTTGGATGTGTCCAATAAGGTTGGAAAGAATGGCTGAAAGTGATCCACATTGAACACTGGGTGTAGACCAAGGAATTGTGGAATGATGAGCTCAAAGGAATTCTCTCCTATAGCATTTTTTATGGTGTATGAACCATATTGGAGCGGGTGAAGCTTGCAGTGGGGTCCAGCGAGGCACTCCTTCTACAAATGTAGCCAAACTTTCTCACCCACTTGGAACTTGTGTGGCACCCAATGTTGATCCTTTCACTGATTTTAATTATCATTGGCTTCATCCAATATGTCATGGAACTATTGGTGTATGTGCTGAATGAGCTTAATGAAGTTGTTTGCCCTGTCAGCTTTCAGATTGTACATGAGCCGAATCTTCCTGAGTAGCTGCAAATGGTATTGCCACATCAATGGGAAATAGTCGTTGGAATCCCAACCCCACCTAAAAGGGGATATGTCTTGTGAAGCTATGGAGAGCTCGGTTGCAACTATGTCAGACATAGGGGAGGATTTCATCCCATCTGTGTGGATGCTTCAGGTTGTACAAGCACAAAATGTGTATGATCGTCATGTTGACGAACACTATTTGGCCATCGTTTTAGGGGTGGAAAGTTGTGGACTTAGTGAGCTTGGTATCCAACACCAACTAGAGGCTTGACCAAAATGTACTTAGGAGCCTGCTATCCTGATTTGATATGATGGACCATGGGATCCCAAAGTGCACCCACACTCATTCAAAGAAGATTTTAGCAGTGGCTTCCACTGCGATACTTTTCTTGCAGGCTGCCAAAATGGCTATCTTAGAGAGTCTATCAATGACCATAGAAAAAAAAAAAATTTCCATGCTTGGTAGAAGTATGCCCGACATGTAATCCATGGAGATGGATTTCCAAGGTCGGCTAGGGGTAGGTAGCGGAGTAAATAGGCCTTGCTTCTTGATGTTCAGTTTGGAAATGACGTAGGAAATGTCGGATCTGATGTACTTCCCAGCATCTTGTCAAAGATCCGACTAATAGAAGTACTTCTATAACACTGCCACTATTTTCTCCACCTCAAAATGACCAATGACTTGACTATAGTGTGCTTCTACAGTGGAGCTCTTATGGTGCTCACACCACTTTCCTATGTCCTTCTCTATTCTCGTAGTGTTGTTCTTTTCTTTTGGATTTGACGTGTTGTCCTAGGTCGCCCCACCTTGGATTTGTCCTTTTTTCTTCGGTTTGGGGATGCCTTTCCCTTGCTTCGGATTCGCAGATCCAAAGTCTCGCTTCTTCTTTTTAAACGTCTACTCAATCTTAATAGCATATCAATAAGCGACACCGAGCAAGGAGATGTACATGAATCTCCATTTCGTCTTGGATCAATTTATGAAAAAAACCATGGTAATTGAGTACCAACTATCGCTTGTAATCCTTGATACCTACCTTCATACGAAGCGAATGAAAACTATTGGTGAACTCTGGCACATTGTGGTCCCTTACCTGCTGCAAAGTGGTGCATTTTATGTATTTATCTTCATAACTACTGACAGGGTAATATTGTTCCTTGATGGTGTCTTGGAAAAAAATCGAAGTGGGTGGAAATGAAAATAGTGAGGATACCCCCTCGTCATTTTTCTCATAGTAGGTTTCCCACCAATCCTTGACATGGGAGGCGACTTTTAGGAGTGAAAAAACAATGTTTTCCCAATTGGAAAATTCATGAACTGAAAAATATCCTTCCAACATATTTAACCATCTATCAATGATGCCCACATCTATGTGGCCTTCAAATATGGGAATGCCAAAATTAACTTGTACCTTAAAAGGAGTGGCACCTCCAGAGTGCTTGCTAGATGAAGATGCATCGTCTATGGGTAGAAATTGAAGGATCTGGGAAACATTATCCATCATCGCGTTCCTTTGTTTCTTGAGGGCCTCCTCGAGCAATATTTTGAAAGGATCTCCTCCTCCCTCATCTTTCTTTTCTTCCCACATGGAAGACTGTCAAGGTTTATGAAGCTAATCTTGTAAAGGTTTAACTAGATCGAGCCCTAATTCCTTATACCCTGACCTCGTTGGGGATATGTAAATAAAAATCGATAAAGAGAAGACCGCTCTGGTACCACTCAATTGGACTTATGTAGGAATACAATATAATACAGATACAAACATAAACATAGAGGTGTAACAAAAATGAAACTTCATTTCATTAATATCATAGAACAAAATTATGCTTACATACAGAATGGAAATAAACTAGCTCGGGGAATAGTAGCTTACCTCTAAGAAGAGATGTAGCGGCTACATGCTGCTAAATTGTGTTACAATGAGCCTCAAGGGAATTTTTATTATTGAACAACAAGGGAAAACCATAAACAAACAAAATCCTAACCCTAGGAGATGGAACACAAAGAGTTTGTGGGCCTCATTGAGGTTAGTTGGGCAGCCAACTTCCTAGGTTCGTAACTTGACCATATTATCTTTGGTTGGCATGTACGATACCTTGGTGGAAATATATCTCTGAGTACTACAAGATTTTATGGCTACAAGCTTGTTGTAGACCTCAAAAAAATGTTGTTTAGGGGGTCAAAATTGCTCTGAAAGTTTAGGAGCCAAAAAAATGTTAAAAATAGTAAATGCTCCTATAAACAAGGAAACTAATGAAACCGACTGGAGGTTTAGGTGGAATAGGCGGGTGGCCACCAATATCCACCTAGATCATCTACTGATTTCATTATGCTCTTTTCAATGTATTTCCTTTACACTGAGAATTGAAAGAAAAATCTTCTTCTTCTACCATTTTATCTTCAATGGTTGAGTTGCTTCATTTTCATCCATATTCTAAGAAGGAGACCTTGTCTTCCCATATCGACAATTAGTTGCCTTGGACGAAAATTGCCACAATTATAGCATTCAACATGGTATAAGAATGGACTAAAAGGATATTTAACATGGTCTAAGAATGGAATAAAAGGATTGCACTAAATGGACTAAATATGAAGGACAATAAAGACTTTTTCTTTGTGAAGCTTTTAAGGAAATGTGTACGTAATGAACCGATCTATATTTTTTTTTTTTTAGATATTTTAGTCAACCTTGAAAAACATAGATTCATGTTTTTTTTTGTTTAAAGAGCATGAATTAGAAATTGCAATTAGATAGATATAAGAAAGGAAGAAATAGAGGATAGGTTCAAGTAATAAAAATACATACATTTTTTCTTACTAAAGAAAAAATATATATATATAGATAATAAAATACAGTATTTATATTTATTTTTTATTTCGAAATATTCACACACATTTTAATATGGAGAATGTTAATAGTCTCAAGTTTTGATAAAATTAATAATATTAATAACATCATTCTTATAAACTTTATTAATATTGTATTAATAAACTTTATTAATACAATATTAATAAAGTTTATAAGAATGATGTTATTAATATTATTAATTTTATCAAAACTTGAGATTATTAACATTCTCCATATTAAATGTTTGTGAATATTTCGAAATAAAATACAAATATAAATACTGCATTTTCTATATATAATTATTTTTATTTTATATATATTACATATCAACTTTCTATTAATATTATTAAACGCTATTAATAAATATTATTAATATTAATAACATAACACAAACATTATCATTATTATAAAACCTACAATACAACTTAATATTATTATAAAAAAGGTTGGAAGATTCAACGCAGCCATTAGAGAGTGACTAGTTACCATTCCAAAATGAAAGAACGAATCGGAGTAAACAAATTCCTCCGTTCCGCGGAATGGCGATTTGGGCTCTTGGTTCCATTAGAGAGTGACTAGTTACCATTCCAAAATGAAAGAACGAATCGGAGTCAACAAATTCTTCCGTTCCGCGGAATGGCGATTGGGCTCTTGGTTCCAGCAGATGTTCATTTCCCCGGGCATCTCAAGATACATCAACTCTTCCTTCTTCTTAATGGTTTGTGAGTGATCGGATACTTCTCCATGCTCACTCCTTCCAAGGTAGTAACTTTTCGCTCTTAATGGTGCGAGACGGTTGTGATGCGATAGTTTTCCATTCTCACTCCTTTCAAAGTAGCAAAGCCTTTCTTTCTCTCGACAAAATAACCCCCATACGAATAAAAACGAACGGAAAGCCATATATCGTAAGTGATATGATATTAAATTTGGTGGGGCAGTATATGCTCACTATTAGATTTAAATGAAATTAAATTTAACCTCGAGTATATAGTACCTCACTGCATTTAATATCAGATAGCTTTACGATTTATTAGTTGTCAATCGAAACTTTTTCTGTACAATAGCTCGGATTAATGGAACTGAATAAGAAAGATTGAAAGCAGACATGGTTCAATAGTGTTTGATCTACATGTTCCATACTTTTCATTATGAAACCGGTACACGAGTACACCATCAAACATTTTTTTATGCGATAAGTATATTAATTAGCATAAATTTATTTTAAATACAGAATTAATATGAGCAAAATACAATGTGTAATTTTTTATTGTTTAAATTGTATTTTTGAATGCTATATAAAATCTTTAAAAAGAAATAAATATTTTAACCATAAAATTTAATATATTTATGATATATACATAAGTTTTTTAAAAAATTATATATATATATATATATATATATATATATATATATATATATAATTGATATTAAAATATTTTACATAACATGTACAAAGGTACATTTTATCAGCCCAAATTAGTTAACATAAATATTAAATAGTTTATTTAAATATTCTATTGAAATATTTTTGAAAAGTATAAGGTTTAAACATCTTTCTCACACATTTTGTTTACTTTATATATATATATATATATATATATATATATATATATATATATATATATATATATTAGTTAACATAAATATTAAATAGTTTATTTAAATCTTCTATTGAAATATTTTTTAAAAGAATAAGGTTTAAACATCTCGCTTACACATTTTGATTACTTTATATATATATATATATATATATATATATATATATATATATATATATAGCTTCACGTCTCAACTCGAACATATGGAAAAACTTACACATCCCCTCATACCTAGCCTCTCAACTCAATTAGCCTCTTTTAGTAAACTTAAAAATTTAAATAAGGAAATTTAAAGATGTAAAGGAGTTATTTGTACAAATTCTACTGAAACACGAAAAGAATATGTTGAAATTTTTTATGGCACAATCTTCCATGAAATTTTGTAACTGATAAAAATATTAAACTAAAAATTTCAACCTAATCAAATTTAATTTCTAACTTAATTTCAAAGAAGTAACAATTTCAAAGTGTCTAGGGTTTGGCGAAAACTGAGAAATCAAACAACGTTGGATTCGAGGAAGGAGCAAGCATATCTGTGATAGTTCTAAGCGATAGTATGAAAACATCATCAGGGGTGGGGGGGCGAGAGGGGGTGGCGGTGAGATCACCTCCTACTGGAATGTAACAACAGGGGAATATAGTGGAAAACATACATGATCCCAAGGAGGGGTCGACCCTAACCTAGAACTTGTTTTAGGAGCCCAATGGCAGGCGAAGACCAGAGACCTATGCTTGCCAAGAGCCACAAAGAAGTCATGCTTTGTCATTTCGGCTAACAAATTGGACCAATATCGAATTTATATGAATGACCACGCTTTAATCTATAAATTTATAGGCATATGGCCAACTGAGAAGGACTTACTCAAATGGATTAAGTTAAAATGGCAACCAAAGGGCCATATAGATTTGAAATTTGGGGCAAGAGGTTTTTTAACAGTGATCTTCACTAGGCTTATAGATAAAGACATAAATTTTGAAGGAGGCCCATATTTCTACTATAATGCAGGGTTATTTATGAGGCAATAGGAAGAATGTTATAACCCTGATCAAGAAAAATTCGTGGCAACACCTTTCTGGGTGAGACTCTTTGCATTTATAGTTGATTTTCAGGACCCATAAATACTTGAGGGTATTGGCAAATCCCTTGGTAGATTTGTTAAAATAGCAGAAACCACCCATCGAGGAAGGCATACTTCATTTGCCTACATCTGTGTTTACATGAATATAACAAAGCCTTCACCAGAATTGATAGAACTGGAATACGAAGGAGAAGTCTAGCAGAAGCTTCTTGATTATGAATATATTATGTTTAGCTGTTGGCGATGTCATGAATATGACCACTTATTCAATACTTTCCCTCTTAATAATCCAGACCAGATGGAGGGAAAGCAACCAGATGGAGGAGGAGGATCAATCGAGAAATGTAATGGGTTAAAGGCAGTAAGCAGTAGGAGGAAGAACAACAAATCGCATTCAAACTATACTAGTAGCCCAACCAAGTAGAAGAGTAATCAAAATAGGTACGAAATACTACAAGAAATATGAGAAAACTTGAAACAAGTTGAACAGGTGAATGAAATAGGTCAAGGAAATATAACTCAGAAAGCTATGAAAGCTAAAAGAAAGGAACAATCAGAACCAAAAGACAAGGAATATCAATCGTAAATGGTGGAACAATTGGCGATGGAGGTGGACACAACCAAGGATGAGTTAAGCCCAGAAGAGGTGGTATTAAAAAAATTGTTGCAAGAATGGAGAAACCTAGATGACAAATTTATACCAAAATACCAAAAGAGGCTGTATAAAGAAACATTTGAACAATACATGACCTCCCATGAACAGAGACAAACAGAAATGGCAGACACTTTGAGCTCACAAAAAGGAAACTTTCAAGAACCTAGCACCCAAGCCAAAGGGGGAAAGAAAAGGGGAAGAAATAATTTGTATGAATCTATTCAGATGGTTGGTGAAATGTTAGTGAATTCAGGGAGGGTAACACCGCTATCAGTGGTATTCCAACAATTACACAAAGTTTCCCAATGATAGTGCTTTCCTAGAATATGAGGGGCCTTAACAGCAAGGGTAAGTAAATATATTTAAAAGAAATACTAAAGAAGGAGAGGTCGCATGTGGTACTCCTTCAAGAAACCAAAGTCTCAAGGAAAAGACTTAGGGAAATTATAAAGTTTCTGAACCGCATTATGAAGCAGTAGCCATAGACTCGAGAGGGAGCATGGGTGGGATAGATATTCTATGGAATTCAAGGGAGATTATTGTAGAGGGATAGATAGGACTACCTTGCATTATAACTGGATGGTTTAGGTAAATTGGAACAAATGATTTGATTCTAATTTCATCTATTTATGGCCCTCATATTCCAGGAGAAAATGAAACATTCCTTGAGAGTATAGGAATTCTAAAGAATATGCATAATGAGAAGTACTGGTTGATATGAGGTGATTTAAATATGATCACAAGTTTGGCAGAGAAAAAAGGAGGCTTACGAAGAGAAGATCTTGAAATGGAGTTGTTCAGGGATATGTTAACAGACTTGCGCCTAGTTGATATTCCAACTGTTAATGGAAAGTACACTTGGAATAATAGATGAGGGGGTGAACATCAAGTAGCATCAAGGTTGGATAGGTTTTTAGCGTCGGAAGCCCTTGTAAGTAGTGATGTTTTTTATGAGGCCTTAATCCTTCCTAGTTTGGGATCACATCACTGGTAGATATGTCTAGAGGTATACATGAAGCAATGTAATAAGAAAAGATCATTTACATTTGAGGCGTTCTAGTTAAGGGATCGAACCTTCCTTGAAAAAGCCAAGGGATGGTGGGAATCAAGCCAAATACAAGGAAGAAACATGATGCATTCGTTCCAACTTCGAATAAAAGATTTAAAGAAAAAAATAAAGAAATGGAATAAAACAGAGTTTGGTAACATACAACAAGATAAGGAAAAATTATAGGCTAGCATGAAACAAATAAAGCAACAAATGATATTACACGGGAGATCAGAGATACTTGTGGCAGAGGAAGGAAATCTTCTACGTAAATTGGAAGAATGAAGAAAGCAGGTGGAAATTCTATAGAAACAAAAATCCAGAATATAGTGGCTAAGAGAAAGGGATAGAAACACTAATTTCTTTCATAAGGCGATGATTCAAAGAAGAAAAAACAAACGAATTTTCTCCCTCAAAGATCCAGGAGGAAACAGGTTGGTTCAACATCAAGACATGGAAGCTTTGCTGGTGAAACATTTCAGTGATATCTTGATGGAACCAGATCAACACAAAATGGAAGAAACTGAAAGGATACAACAACACATACCCCAGATAATCAATCAAGAACGGAATTTGGCACTATTACGAGAGATTACACTTGAAGAGGTGGAAGAAATTGTAAAAGGCCAAAAAATAAAGCCCCTGGACTAGATGGTTTTATGGCAGAATTCCACCAAGCAGCATGGTCATTTATAGGTAGAGACATATTGGAATTAGTAGAGGAACTAAGCATAACTAGAAAGGTATATCTCACCCTTAATTCCACTTTTATTTCATTAATTCCTAAGCAGTATCATTCTAAAACTAGTTTCATACCTATAGCTCTATATAATGTTATATATAAAATCATGTCCACTCAATTATGGTGAATCGCCTTAATCCCATTCTCACTACTTTAATATCCCCATAGCAGATTGGTTTTGTGAAAGGTAGAAAAATCCTTGAAGTAATAATCACTACTCAGGAAGCAATTCATTCTCTTAGAACCCTTAAAACCAAAGGTATGATGATTAAACTTGAACTCTCTAAAGCTTATGACCGTCTTAGCTGGAATTATCTCAAAAACATTCTACAAGATTTTGGCTTTGATTTGAGATGGATTCATTGGATCCGATCATTTATTTCTTCCCCTAATTATTCTATTATGGTCAATGGAGCTCTGCCTGATCCTTTCAATGCCACTCGTGGGCTGAGACAAGGTCATCCATTATCCCCTTTCCTCTTTATTATTGTTGCAGAAGGCTTGGGAAGATATATTAAGAATAAGGTTTAGGGAGGTCACCTTAAAAGCTTGAATCTATGGGGAGCTGGCCTCAACCTATCCCACCAATAGTTTTTTGATGATATAATGTTTTTTTTTTCCAAGAAACTCTTAAAGAATCCAAGTCAGTTATTTCCATTCTCAAGGATTTCATGGTTGCCTCTGGTACTCTCATAAAAATGACAAATGTAGTGTCTTCTTCTTCAGTACCAATCCGCAGTCTCAATGCTTTTTGGTGTGAACTTTGGGGTTCAGCATAGGATCCCTTCCCATTAAATATTTAGGTATCCCTCTTAGCCTTAATTCCCTCTGGGTTTCTTGTTGGAAAGATATTTTAAACAATATCCAATCTCAGCTTCAAAATTGTTCCTTTCGGGTGGCGTTCGATTCTCCCAGTCATGTTTTCCCTTTGAAAGAAGTTTTACAATCCATCCCTATCTACGAGCTATCGGGATTGGCAGCGCCCAAATCTACTTGTATTGATATGGCTAATATATTTAAAAAGAATTGTGGCAAGGATCCCAACAAGCTCGTAAATGGGCCCTTCTCTCCTGGGAAAAACTTATTAAAATTAAAAAATAAGGAGGCATTGGTTTAAGGGATCCATATATGTTGAATCACGTTATGAGAGCAAAGCTCTAGTGGCAATGGATTTAGGGAGGCAGAGATTTGTGGAAAATTATTTGGGAGAGAAAATATGCAATGGCATTATCTATTGCAGGAAAATTGAAAGTTCAAAACACCCCAAAAGGATCGACAATTTGGAACTTAGTAGCATCAAACAAAGAATTCATCAGGGAACACATCTTTTGGGAAATTAGGGGAAGCAACAATGCTCGGTTTTGGGAATATTCATGGCAACAAAGGGAGAAATTATTCATCAGAATATATCTAGCAGATATATTTTTATTCACCAATCGGCTCAATAACAAAACAGTAGGTTAATCTGGGATGAAGGGACAGATCATCAATGGAGGAAATGGAAACAAAAGGGACAGTGACAGAATGCTCCAGATACTCATCAATGGGAGAATTATGAAAACGATTTAAAATCTAGAAGATTAACTGCAGTAACGAGAGACGAAATCCTCAGATGGGGGTACATAACAAAGGGGATGTTTACAATTCAAGAAGGATACAACATTAAAACTAATAATATACAGTCTCAAGCATTACACCTTTGGCAAAAAATTTGGTCTGCAAATCATTGGCCAAAAATTGAATACTTCCTGTGGCTAGTAAGTCATGGAAAAATACTTACCTGCGATCAGTTGCAAAAGCATGGGACACAGGGTCCGTCTGCTTGTAAGATGTGTTGGAAGGATAATGAAAAAATTGAACACATGTTGAACACATGCTCTGTAGTGGATCATCTATGGTAGAACCTCTCCTTCCTTTTCCAACAATCGGATAGAGACAGATAGAGTATCCATTACGGAAATTTTGATGTCTAAAATGGACCTCATAAGGAAAATGTACAATCAAAATTCACTTTATGAGAACCAATCACATTTTAGGGGATGAAATCATCCCTAATGGTTGAGGTGGCATTGCTTGAGTTAAAGTACTTACCTGTCACATTCTCAATGGTGGATAAAAACTCATGCTTGACCATGGTAGTGCTCTAAGTACTTTTAAAGTCAAAGTAAAGTACTCATAATAAATGTAATTTCACATTTTTTGAATAAAAATATATTATTGTCATTTCATATTTCTTGAAAGAAACAATACATATCCATATACATTTATTATATTATATTATATTATTTTATTTTTATATAATATATTAATTACATGTTATTATAGAATTTAAATAATATAAAATTTTAATAATAGCATATAATATAATTAAAAATTTATAAATTTATATTTATATTTTATTTTAAGTTATTTTAGTACAGAGGAAAAATGCATTAAAGTTGTTCAATGATAATGACTTTTTTTGAAAAACTCATTCTTATTTATAGTCACATCAATACAACTTTTTTATTAATTTTATTTTGGTACAACTTTTGAATTGAATTTAACTACGGTTACATGGATTGTGGAGCAAAAAGTGAATTGAAAATTCATAAATATGATTTTATTGGTTTAGCTATTATTTTATTATTTCCTTAGGAGGCTCATTTTAGACCTCAAAATTCTCCTAATGAAACACACAATTGAAGCTTGAAGAAGAGGAGGATACCAATGCCCAGCTATTAACAGAGCATGGTCTCTTTCTATAGGATTTCTTATGTGGGAAGTATGGAAAGAAAGGAATAGGCAAACATTTAGAAAGGAGACTCAACAGCCCGAAGAAACCTAGAAGACTATTATTGAAAATATAAGAGAGACCGTCCTTTTAGATAAATGGAATCGCGATGACTGGAAAGTGAATGCATACGAGGCTCGAATCTTAGCAAAATTGAACCTCAAACCCGAAGTTCTTGCCCTGGCTTCCTGGAAACTAAAACCGATGATATGTTAACTGAGAGAAAAATTCAGGGTACCCCAGCAAGGATTCCTGCAACTCAACTATGATGGGGCTTCAAAAGGCAATCTTGGCCAAGCAGGAGCAGGAGGCATCTTCAAAGACTCTCCAGGCTAAGTCAGGAGGATATATGCTATGGATCTGGGTTTTGCTACAATAACGAAGCTGAGCTAACTACAGTTAAACAAGGCCTCCTGATAGCAAGAAGAGAGCAATATAAAATGCTTATAGTTTAGGTCGACTCAACTATGGTTCCATGAATTTTCCAAAGGTTGCAACAAGGAGTAGGATGGGAAAAAACTATTTGAAGTTGGTGAACATCCCAGCTAGTTCAGGAAATCAAGAACCTCATACCAAGCATCAACTACGTGATGACATCTCACATCCGTAGAGTTGGAAATGCAACAGCTGATCTCTTGGTGAATTTGGGGTGTAATCACCAAGGACAGCAACTGGATATCACCCGGGATAGACTGGGATAGGAGGTTAGGCTTCAAACTTTGTAGGAGAGAGTGGACAAAGACAATAACGAAAACCAGAATCCCCGATTGGGGTGCCAAGTGTACCAAGGAAGGAGTGAGGTGGCAGGAGGTCGTGCGGGCCACATGGAGAATTTATGACGATGTGCTGTGAGAGTTGTGGGTGGATTCACCCATGCCGTATAATGACGACATTAAATTTGGAAAAAATACAACTCACGATGTCAGAGTAGTTTTGGGGAAAACGCTAATGCGGGAGGAAGAAAAGGAAAGGAAATAATTATAGGTTATTCTCTTAATGAATGTCTGTTGAGTAGGTAAAGAAAGTAGTTAGGCAGAAGGAAGGTGAGTAGAAAATGGAGTTGGCAGAAGATGTGTGTCGCTTCCCCAGGTATGTTTCTAGCTTCCTTCTCAGTATGATTTTCTTTGCAGCGAGAGAAGGCCTTGATCTGTATGCTTTGCTTTTATACTCTGCATTTGGCATCGAAGCATTTCACCTTGGATTTTATAAGATGTTTTATTTATGTGATGCTCAATTTAATTTCAATGATGTTGCATCTGGAATGAATTCAACTTGGTTTGTTATAGTTGATAGGCCATGTACGTTTGGTAGCTATGGTTGTTGGGTTTTAATTTTTCGTGCAAATCCTATTATGGTCCTCCTTCATGATCTCATTAGGGACTACCATGTCATTGGTCGTATTAATTACCAAATTATTGGCATGAAGAATGCAGGGGAGGTGGCACGTGAAAGTCTGGGGGAAACCCTGAGCCCTGACTCGTCTTGTCATTCGAATTGTTTGGTTAACCTTGCATGTTACTTAATTAGCTTTGTATGTCAAGATTACTGAGTCATATGTCAACTCCAAGATGCTACTTGTCAACTTCTCATCTTTGTATGGCCAATTCATAGTTATGTATGTCAATGTCCTAGTTTACCATCTCAATTCCACTGCATAAGCAGCAAATTCTGTAATTATACCTGTCATGCCCACAATGTTGTTGGTAAATTTCATTTCCATGTTTTCCATCTCCCAAGATTTGTAAGGAAATTTCATGAAATTTCATGCATGGCATATAATGATAATTTGGGGTTAAAGCTTCATATGATAATGTTGATAGGGTCAGGGGAAACTTGCTTAGTAAGCCAAATTCTGAGTTGTTTCTTGGGGGGATTAATTTAATTATCACGCACCGTGAGGTTTCATTCTCGAGATGCATGAGAGAAGCATATATGGTATTGCCTTGGTCTCTAAGTTATTTTCTAGTCTCTATCGCAGTGTTTCTAGTGAGTGGGAACATCTCGCTCCTACAAGTCTTGCTCGTGCAAGTCAAGCCCATATCTCATACACATGCTAAGAAGTGTATTTAAAACAAAAGGTGGAAGGTTGAGGCTCACTTGTGTGGCTCTGTTTTTGAAACTGAAGGCAACGAGAAGTGTACAATGCTCTCAGGCCAGCCTAACAAGTCGGTGTTGTCTGCAAAATATAACATATTCAAGGATAAAGGAAGAGGGACAGATGAATCAAAGAAAAATAAAATGGTTAGGGTGGTGACTCTCAATAAGAAGGATATTATTTTCTGTAAGCTAACTAAATTCAATATTGCTATTTTTCCTTCTACAGGTCTACCTAGTATTCCTCACTCTCTAGTGACTGCAAGTCGGGGGAGAACCCCGATGTGGTCTTGGATGACTGTTCAGTTGGTCGCAGAACAACCTCAACAAAAAATGGTGAAAATGCAGTCTACGAAAAGAGAGGGTAAGGATAAAGGAAAGTCAAAAGTGGGGCCTAGCAAGAGGGGAAGGAATTCTGTGAAGGAAATAATGCAAAACCTTTTCCACGCCTATGGAGTGGGAACACCTGGTCACACGAAATCCTTGATTTCAGGATGGGAGCAAGATCTAAAACAAAAGCAGAGCAAGATATCTCTCATGAAGAGATGGATATGCCGATAGATTCGGGGAATACTAGGGAAGACTATCATTATTTAAACAATCCATCCATATATATTGGACAATGAACTACTTAATGGCCAAAGCCATTGTCAATGTTCAAGAAATAGGCGAAGATCTGAAGAAAACCTCTATTTTAGCATAAATGTGCAAGGACATCCAGAAAATCCATCTCCAACAACACCATTAGAATGTTTGCCATGGTCTAATGGAATGATAGCTTCAAAGCATGAACCAAGTTGACATGCTCGGGTCAAGTGTCAAGGACCCGACGCCCATTGTATCATCAGATGAATAAGTTTCATGGTTCCTTGTTTTTTTTTTATACGCAAAGTACGAATAGAATTTACTATTTTTTTGAAGTCAATAGATATAGTAGATAATATACCTATTAAGGTAGCTAGAGATAGATTTAAAAATTCTCAATTTTGGTTGGCCTATAAGTCTTTGAGGCAACCAACAAACCTGATTTCCTACAAGAAAGTTGAGACCATCAAGTAAATATTCTGATTATATCCTACTATTTTGATTCGATAAATAAATAAAAAGATAATATAAAAACCAAAAAAAGAAAACAATTTCAACTTTTTAGCGTTTCACCCAAGATCGCTTAATGTCAACCAATTACCATGAACGTTACCATGAACGTTACCATGCGAAAGAAAACACGATACCTTGCCAAACATGTAAATATGATATTATGAGTGTTGATACATCACTCATGAGCAAAAAGAGATTTATGAGGTGGCGGTTTGGAAAACAGTCTTGTAGTATTGTGTATTACTTAAACACAAGGCTATCAAATACAAATTGGAGAGTTTAAATGAATTTTCAATTGGCATATGAGTATGTTTATATAAAAGTGAAGAACTCGCGCAATTGATAATGTTTTTGATATCAGTTATTTGTCACTAATTAATTCAAATAAACTATAATTGGTGTAATATATAAATCAAATCACTGATAATGGTTTTGATATAAGTTATTTGTCACTAATTAATTCAAATAAATTATAATTGGTATAATATATATATATATATCAAATAGCTGATATATGTTAATAGGTATTCATATATTATAAATATTTTTTGTTTGTTTGTATGATATATTTTATGAAGAATTATGAAAAATAAATAAATAATAATTTTGTTATTATTATTTAAAAGAATTAATATATGATTTAAATATATATGAAAGAATATGTAACAAACTTTTATCAAATGTAAATAGACTTTGTTATAGTAGTATGGATTATCAATATTATATGTATATTTGTTTATAAAAAAAAAATTTAATTAATTAATTTAATTAAAAAAATGAAAAAGATATAACTAATAATAAATAAATCTTAACCTTATAACCACTATTAAAATTATTTTATAAAAATTAAATCCTATCATTCATTTAAATAATAGTTATTAATTATTAAATTAAAATTATAAAAATTATCTTCCAAAATAATCTTAAAAAAAATACAAAACTCATCCATATAATTAATGGTTCTCATATAAATTGCTTTCCATGAGTCAACCCACATAATTATAAATATATTAATGAAAATATAATTATATATCTTTTCTAGAAAAGTAATATGTTCCAATAACAAAATGATAAATCTCACTAAATCCATATGGATCGATAAATCTAATATCCATTAAATTGATCACTTTTTTTAGCTAATGATGATGTTTGGGGTTACATTTCATGGGTGGAAATTATAGATTTCACAGAGGTGTGGTGATTCCTCCAACATCTCAGTCAAATGTAGCTCGAGGAAATCAAACCTAGGTCAAGGCAATGATACCATGAAGAGGTTTGTTGTTACACCAAAACCCACAGAATTTGATAAAATTTCCAAACAAGTAACTAAGATCCCTAAGATGGAAATTACAGATTCCATAAAATTAAGATCCCTATGATGGAAATTACATATTCCATAAAATTAAGGTGATTCCTCCAACAAAACGACCTAGGGATATGGCATCATCTACACTACTGAGCGACGAAGAGAATAGATAACACAAAACACACGCCCATAAGAAAATCCACCCTCGTTGTAAGTGCGGTGATGGCCGACTAATTTAAATTGAATATCTCATGGTCTATCTCTTCAATGCTTTAGTGACATATTCAATTGCACGTTTCACCATCGCTTCTTCATACATGCAGAGTCTCTGAAAACATTATGAATTTATGTACAAACCTAAAATTGTAGAAATATTAAACGTATAATTGATGTAGAAACCATTAAATAAATAATAATAAAAATAAAACTGAGAAGGGCAGAGTAAGTTACTAACCATGTTGGTGTCGTCTTGAAGTGACTGCCAAGAGAGTTTGGAGAGTGTGAAGAGAGAAGCTTTCCCCTCATCAATTTCTTGTGGGTTGTATTCCCCATGACTCTTATGCTCCTGGAATGCTACAACAACCATGTGATTGATCCGGGTGCCCACCTTGAGAAGGATTGACAATGCCCACCATGAGTTTTCTTGATTTTATAAACTTTCATTGTCCGAGATCCTCCCCTACGAATTTAGTGGTCACACAAATCTTATACACCTTGATTTGTGTGACATCTATTGGAATATGTTATTCCTACTTGTCTCAGTTGTGACTTTCTATGTATGGAGTCTGTTCCTATTCCATAGGAGTTAGCTAAATCTATATGCTCCTAGTTTGGTGTGTGGTTGAGAGATTATCTCAAGCAAGTGATTGTGTGTCTAAGATAGTTTCCCTATCTTTAGACAACACTTCATGTATATATGTAATTCCATTTGATTAATAGAAGTAGTGTGCATACTCCGATTTTAAGTTGGTATCAGAGCCTGTATGGGTCTCGGCCTTGGCCCCTCCTGGGCTGAGGGAAAGTAAAGATCGTGGTATTGTTTGTCCATCGGGCATGGAAAGAGACATAGAAATATTGTCCACAAATAATCACCTGTATTGTTTGTAGAACTGCATTGAGATCTGACATGTATTATTAAGATTTGTGTATGAGTTAGAAACTAGAACCCACCTGTAGACTTTGATTATTTTATTTTTGTTGAAGCTTGCAATTTCCTGTGAGACCGTCAATGAGGAGTGAGTTACTTGACTAGAGAAGTGCAAGCTGTGGCCAAGAATGTGAGAATGTGAGAGGCAGACTGGTGCGGTGAGCTCTAGAGCAACAAGTTTGTCGATCGAACTGGGATGAGAAGGTGAAATGCATCCAAATCATTATTTCATTGTTGAATTCTTCATTGAATCTAGTGAGTGTATCTTCGGCGCCAACTACTATTCGGATTGCAGTGAACACCTACTGTCAACCCTTGCAATCGCAGAGAGACAAAAATGTGAAGCTCATTGTGGTGGGAGCTGAAGACATATCCTTCAGCTAAACTCTCATCAGGGATACTAATGGGTGATGAAAAACAACATATGCAGATGGTGGTTTTTAGAGACGACGATGAATTCCCTAGTGGTAGCTCCAATGACGACTTGGATGCTGATGCAGAGGGCAAGGGGGCCAACGATGAAATGGGCACGACATTGTTGTCCCCTTATTCTCCTGCCCTTCAATAATCCACGGTAACAACATCCATATTTGTCGATATAGAGCTCCATATCTTGGCTCAATTCTATACCTTCAATAAGGAATCCCACCACGTGATAGTGGACTGTATTCTAGAGGGCCGTTTCGCTACATCAAAGGATATCAGAGGCCCAACCTCGTCGGCAGTGTTGGTCTCATGGCATGAGGTGTGGAAGGATCAAACAGAGGACCGTTGAAGCCTCTTCAATGAATGAGGCTTGTGCGTTGAAGTTGTATAGGGTGAGTAAGGTTGTATGTGTTCCTGCACGCTGACTGGGACTCATGCTACTACGACATTAAGAATTGGGCGAGTCTTTTGAATAGAGATATTGATGAAGTTGGATCATAGACCAGATGTGAAGATGGGAGCTCATAAGGAATTGATGCTGCTTGTATGTTGAGCTGGAGGAGAAGATGTTTTCCATACAACTTGGGATAAGATCTCCAATGTTTCTATGTTGAGGTGTTAAGCATATTGATGCGGAAAGCGTAGTAGTTTTTTGCATTCCTATTTTAATAAGTGCTTAAAAATTGTCATGCTATTAATGTAAATTTGGTTAAAAAGTGGATGTTGTATTGTTGTGACATTTAGTTTGGCCAACTATTGTCAACAGTTTGAGTCTATGTTGTAATTGGCCATTCCAACAATAGAAAAATTTATTTGGAGAAATGATTAACCATCAGATATAATGAAGACATGACATTGAAGCTGATAGCCTCACAAATTGGAGGACGATGGACAATTGAGTTTGTGTGAGTTTATGGAATAGACCCTTGATGATGGTCACATACATTTATTAGTAAGCATGTCTAAGATTTTTTTGTAGTGGTATTTGGAGAGTATGTACCTGGTAACTCCAAGATATGGAGTGTGTAATGTAAGCCTAATAAGGCATATGTATCCCCGTCAAGTTCGTGGTAATATAAAAACCACTTTGTAATTGTTGGTTTGTGTTAAGCCAAAAACCACGTGTGAGAGTGAAGGGGATAGGTAGTCCTATAGGAATCGTTTAGGGTCAGCTGACAAAACCCTTGGCATGGTTGAGGGTGAGCCGAGAAAACCCTGGGCTAGATTGAGTCGGGTTTCCAGTGAGCTCGTATTGGAGGAGCCAGTCCTTTCAGATTGAAGAAGCCAGAGAGCTTGTGTCGGAGGAGCCAGACAGAGAGCTTGTGTTGTGGAGTGTTGTGGAGCTAGAGAGCTCATGATGTAGATCACTGAGTGAAGCCAGAGAGCTTATGCTTGTGGAGCCAGAGAGATCGTGCCTGTAGATCCAATGATATCATGTAGAAGAGTTAAAGTGCCTCCAGATCTAGTGAGATCATGCAAAAGAGTCAGAGTTCCTACAGATCCATTAGGACCATGCACAAGAGTCAGAGTGCCTACATATCCAGTGTGATAATGTCAAACAAGATGTTGGGCCATAGTGGTTAGAGTGCCCTAGTGGCATATTTGAGGCCCTTGGTGGCTGAGTGCCCTTGGTGGCATGGTTGAGGGTAATCTGATAAAACCTAGAACCTGGTTACACGTATTCCGATAAAACCCACGTTGGAGGGGGATTTACAAATATAGGTAATGTATGCAGTGATAATGGTTGACAGAACCATGTATGCGAAGGACATCCTACGAGACTGTCAGTTGCAGCGGTTGGCATCCATGCATTTGTTGAGATTCAATAAGAAATTTTTTTGGCACCCATGATCCTAGTGAAAATTAAGCACCTACACTAGGGTGGGGCCCATAGTCTATTTTTAGGTGCATGTCTATTTTTATTATCCCTTAATTTAGATGGACATTAAACTATAATCTATTATCAATGTGGACTTGAAAATAGTTAATTGAAGTGGAAAATCAGTTATCTAAGTGAATTTCAATTTAAGAGGTTAGTTTGTGGGACATGTAAAGTTACACTAGTTGTAACAGAGTTGGAAGTGCAGTGGTGCATGAGTTGGTGCAAGTTGTAAACAGTTTAACTCGATTAAGTGAGTTAAGCTCAGTTGTGCTAGTTGTAACTGAAGATACACTAGTGAAGATCAGGTTAATTAAATATTAATTGATTCACATGTAGTGATCTCACTTGGAACTAAAGATTACTATTATTAGGTGCATGCATGTCAGATCCAGTGGAGACCCAGTTGAGTTCTAGGTGAAAGGGAAGTAAACTATCAGTTGTGACATTATTCGCTTGCACACATGCAAGCACACAAAAATCGGATGTGCCCATGATACTTGCATAGTCAAGGCAGGAAAGACGACATCAATTCAGGGATTTCTTTCAGCAGGGATTGCGCAGTGAAGGAAGGTTGTCTAGAGACAGTAAATTGGCTAAGGGATTTGCCAATTTTTGTATGACAGTGTGAGACAATTAGTTGATGTACTAAGGGCTCTTGTGAGAAGATTTTTGTATGTAATTGTTTCATGATCCATGATATAATATACAATAGAATATAGTGGGGTTTTTAGATGTAAGCTTTCCCCAAGAAATTATCTGCGTTGTGTGTGATTGATCTTTCTTCATGCTTATGTAATTGGCAATTGTGTTTTTAATTCCGCAAATATTTGTAGAAGTGATTCAGTATTTAACTTTAGAAAATTGTTAGATTGAGTGAATCCAAGATATACATACATATTGTATAATTTATACATGGTATCAGAGCACGGGAAATTTCATAAGTGAAGTAGGAGTTGAGTTTGTGAAAGAATTTCTTGATGCTACAACGGATTCAAGATTGAAATGGCTTTCA
Source organism: Pinus albicaulis (assembly GCA_034641835.2). Lineage (NCBI taxonomy): Eukaryota > Viridiplantae > Streptophyta > Pinopsida > Pinales > Pinaceae > Pinus > Pinus albicaulis. Next base: position 972,029,492 of record CM076584.1, on the reverse strand, counting down.
ATGGCTTAAGTTTAGAGTATGCACTTGAGGGCAGCTCGAACTAAATTTCTTGGAAGGACATGATGAAGGCGATACTCGAAGACAATGGCTTGAAGGAATTCATTCAAAAATATGTTCCTAAGCTAGATGTTGCAGATGCTGCCAATCTTGATGCATGGAAAAAGAAAGTGGCAAAGGGAGGATCCTGTTAGAGGAAGTAAGAGACCACATTTTCCCAAGCCTCTATGGGAAAGCCACACCATATGTTATGTGGAAGGATTTGACGGATATATTCCAAAGCAGTAGCGACCATAGAAAATTGGCGCTCAAAGATAAATTCAGGAAGATCAAGATGGAAAACAACGACACCATTCTAAAGTATCTCACAAAGTTTATCCAATTTTAGGATGAACTGGGGATTGTGAGAATAACAGTAGCTAATGATGATTTGGTGAGTTTGGCTCTCCTAGGACTTCCTAAGAGTTGGCACAATTATGAAGACTCAATCAACGGACGAGGAAAATTGTTGGATTGGGAATGACAATGGTCAGATCTGGTGCAAGAGGAGTTCAGGTGGAGCACTAGAGATGGATCTTCATCAAAGCATGATGATGAAGAGGATTTTGCTTTGGCTGACAAGGTGAAGAAGGGGAAGGAGAAGAAATTCTATTCTAAATCTGAGTCTAAAGGCAAGAAGCAGGACATGTCCCAGGTGAAGTGTTTTCACTGTCACGAACATGGGAATTTTGCTACTAACTATCCACAAAATAAGAAGAATAAGAAGGATGTTGGATCTGTAGCTCGTGAGGCCCTTGCCTCGCAAATTTATCTTGACTTCTCCTTGATTGCATGCATGGTATCAAGTGCATTGGGATCGGTGTGGTATTTGGATCGTGGCGCTTCCTTTCACATGACGGGAGATAAGAAAATTTTTAGTGACTTGGAGCAGAAAGATATCTAGATGCATATTGAGATGGGCGATGACGAAAAATACAGTGCTACCGGCATCGGTACCATTACCTTTCAGAGGGATTTAGGTAAACCATTTCAATTAAAATATTTTATGCAGGTACCAGGTCTGAAGAAAAATTTGGTCTCAGTCACAATGTTGGAGGATAGAGGATATGACGTTGTTTTTAGTGATGGAAAATATTTCCTACGACATAAAATAGCGGTTCAAGCCAAGAGGATAGGGATTCGAGTTAAGAATATCTACAAGCTTGAGGTAGATGGCTACGCTGGCATGATGGGCAAGGCAGAAAAAGTGGTGAGACGGGATGAGGGCGAATTACGACACAGACGATTGGAGCCTTAATAGTCATGCAACAAATATCTATTGGACTTCGAGTGGGAAAAATTTCTCAGTTATATCAGTGCAAGGGTTACACCATGGGGAAGTATGTAAAGTCCACCTTTCATGAGAAGGAGAAACGTGCTTCGAGGATCGTTAAGAGAGTTCACACAGACGTGTGTGGACAGTTCTCGGTTGCTTGAAAAAAAAAAACATAAGTAATATATAGTATTTTTTGATGAATTTTCTCATAAATGCTAAATCTTCTTCATGTAGAAGAAAGATCAAACATTCTCCAAGTTCTGTGAGTTTAAGGCATTGGTGGAGAAAGAGTTGGGGAAGCAAGTGAAGGCTCTTAGGAGGGATAATGGTGGAGAATGCATCTCTAACGAATTCAAGAAATTCTACAACAAAGAAGGAATTAGAAGAGAACTCATAGTGCCTCATAACCCACAACAGGATGGGGTCGTGGAGAGGAAGAACAGAATGATCGTGGGTGTAGGATGAGTGATGTTGCATGATTAGGGCATACCAATGCATTTATGGACGGAAGCATGTAACATTGCGATTTATGTGCAAAAACATTATCCTCATAGAGTACTTGGCATGAGTACACCTAAAGAAGCTTTCACTGGTAAGAAACCAGGTGTTTCACACTTTAAGATTTTTGGCTCATCTGTTTATGTGCATGTGAAAAAGGACGCTAGGAAGAAGCTAGAGCCGACTAGTGAAGTTGGGATTTTTGTGGAGTACACAGAAACACCCCATAACTATCGTGTGGATTTTCCAAACAACAGAATGACTGTTGTGTGATGGGATATAAAATTTGATTAGGGGAAAGCCATGAGCTGGAATTGCATGCAGAGGAGGAACTATTGATTCCCAAAGATGAGTCTCAAAATGTGGATCAACCACATGAGGAGGTTCATGGAGTGGAGGAAACCACTCGTGTAGAGCCATCCATCATAAATGGTAGAAGGCGCACCATGAAAGTTGATAGGCTGAGACTTGATGCTACACAGAATGTAGAAACCCCTACTTCAGGATGCAGACAGAGATAGTCTCCTAACTGATTTACTAGATACATGGCTCTCTCAGAAAATGTATTGTGACTAAACCATCTTCCTTTCAGAAAGCATTGCAACAACCTACTTGGGTTAATGCAATGGTGGAGGAGTATGACTCCATTGTCAAAAATAGTGCATGGGAAATTGTCCCAAGACCGGTTGATAAATTAGTGGTAGGTTTGAGATGGATATAAAAGGTAAAGAAAGTTGTTGATGGCAGTGTGGAGAATACAAGGCCATATTTGTGGTCTGGGGCTTCTCACAGATCGAGGGGATAAATTATGATGAGACCTTTGCACCTATCGCAAGGTACTCTTCCATAAGGACCATCCTTGCACTCTCAACGTAGATGAGTTGGCGCATTCATCATATGGATGTGAAAATTGTGTTTCTCAAAGGGATCATTGAGGAAGAGGTGTACATAGAGCAGCATGAAGGTTTCGATATCTTCAACAGCGGGTCGCATGTGTGCAGACTCAAAAGAGCGTTGTATGGGCTGAAGTAAGCACCCCGTGCTTGGTACACTCGGATAGACAACTATTTCACCAGTATGGGCTTCACCAAAATTGAAGCAAATACAAACCTATACCAAATTTTGGTGGAGGGTAAGATTTTAATAATTTTTCTTTATGTTGATGATTTAATATTGACTAGTGATTATCAGTTGATACAATCATGCAAGGGGGATCTTGCAAGGGAGTTCGAAATGAAGGATATGGGCCTCCTCCATTATTTCCTTGGATTGGAAATATGTTAGCGAGATGGTGAATTTTTTGTGTCTCAAGGCAAGTATGCAAAGGAGATATTGGGTAAGTTTAACATGGAGAGCTGCAAACCCATGGATACTCCTCTTCCACGAAACTGGAGGAAAGAGGATGCTACTTCTGGAGAGGTAGTGGATGCTACTGTCTATCGATAGTTAGCAGGTTCGCTAATGTATCTAATGAACACGAGACCAAACATTTGCTATGTGGCTAACCAGTTGAGTCAAGCTATGGTTAAGCCTACCAACCTCTTTTGGAAGGCGGGGAAGCATGTCCTGAGATACCTGAGGGTCACATCAGAGTATGGTCTATCGTACAGATAGACGGATGGAGTGAAGTTGCATGGATTCACAGATGCAGATTGGGTTGGCAGTCCATCGGATAGAAAGAGCACATCAAGGGGGACCTTTAGCAATGGATCTACAATTGTTTCTTGGTACAGCAGGAAGCAGAGATCCATGGCGCTTAGTTCTGTGGAAGCAGAATACATTGTAGCAAGTCAAGTTGCATGTGAGGCTATCTGGATTAGAAAGATCTTGGTTGGTTTGTTTGGTTCTCAGATGGATCGAACATTGATTCATTTTGATAATTAGAGTTGCATTAAAATCTTGATTAATCTAGCGTTTCATGATAGATCCAAGCATATAGACACTTGGTACCATCATCTCAGAGATTGTGTGCACAAGAGAATTATGTTTCTTCAGTACATTCCCACGAAAGATCAGGATGCAAATATTCTGACGAAGGCACTCACCAAGAGAAAATTAAAATACCATAGAGATAGGATTGGGGTGAAGGATAATCCCTTTCTTGTTGAGAGGGAGTGTTGAGATTCAACAAGAAATTTTTTTGGCACCCATGATCCTAGTTAAAATTAAGCACCTAAATTAGGGTGGGGCCCACAGGTTATTTTTAGGTGCATGTCTAATTTTATTATCCCTTAATTTAGATGGACATTAGCCTATAATATATTTTCAATGTGGACTGGAAAATAGTTAACTGAAGTGGAAAATCCATTAGCTAAGTGAATTTCGAGTTAAGAGGTTGGTTGGTGGGACATGCAAAGTGACTCTAGTTGTAACTGAGTGATTCTAGTTGTAACAAGGTTGGAAGTGCAGTGGTGCATGAGTTGGTGCAAGTTGTAAATAGTTAAACTCTGTTAAGTGAGTTAAAATCAGTTGTTCTAGTTGTAACTGAAGGTACACTAGTGAGAAATCAAGTGAATTAAATACTAATTAATTCACATGTAGTGATCTCACATGCAACTGAATATTTACTATTATTAGTTGCATGCATGTGAGATCCAGTGGAGACCCAGTTGAGTTCTAGGTGAAAGGGAAGTAAACTACCAGTTGTAACATTATCCGCTTGCACACATGCAAGCACATACACATTGGATGTGCCCATGATACTTGCACAAACAAGGCAGGAAAGAAGGCATCAATTCAGGGATTTCTTTCAGCATGGATTGTGCAGTGAAGGCAGGTTGTCTAGAGACAGTAAATTGGCTAAGGGATTTGCCAATTTTATATGACAGTGTAATAAAATTTGTTGATGTACTGAGGGCTCTTGTGAGAAGAGTTTTGTATGTAATTGTTTCATGTTCCATGATATAATATACAATAGAATATAGCAGGGTTTTTAGCTTTAAGATTTCCCCGGGAAATTATCTGTGTTGTGTGTGATTGATCTTTCTTCATGATTATGTAATTGGCAATTTTGTTTTTAATTACGCAAATATTTGTAGAAGCGATTCAGTATTTAACTTTAAAAAATTGTTAGAACCGGTGAATCCAAGATATACATACATATTGTATAATTTCTATAGCATTTTGGTGGATGTTTTCTCCTTTACATGGACATTGACATAAACTTTTTTTTTTGTTATGTTTGATCACAACTAGATTTTTTAGATTGATATCGAGACAAGTAGTCATTAAGGGGGTGTGTTGGAATATGTAATTCCTACTTATCTCAGTTGTGACTTTCTATGTATGGAGTTTGTTCCTATTATATAGGATTTAGCTAAATATATATGCTCCTAGTTTCGTGTGTGGTTGAGAGATTCTCTCAACTAAGTGATTGTGTGTCTAAGATAGTTTCCCTATCTTTAGACAACACTTCATGTATATATGTAATTCCATTTAATTAATAGAAGTAGTGTGCATGCTCAGATTTGAAGTACATCCTCCCCTACGAGGTCATTGATAGTGGGGTGGGGGAGATGGATAGCTGGGTTAAACGACAACGGAAGGGATGGGTAGTGGGGTCATGGAGGAGACGACTTATAGTGTGGTGAAGCGGCAGAGGGGATGGATAGTGGGGTGGATGAGAAAATCATTCCCCCATGAAACATGACTATTTCGGGTTAACGAAGGTGAGGAATATCTATGCGTACAATAATCCATATAATAATGCACAAAGATTATCGATTTTATAAATTTTGATACTGTAATATATTTTCGTTGGAAATAGTAAATTACTCGTGTATGCAAGTAAAGTATGGTGAGTTAATGTGAGCTTAATTTAAATTTGGAAAATATAAAAAGACTAATTTAGTGTGATTTTTCTAGTTTAATTAAAGTTTGGAAGATTTCATATTTGGTAAGTTTGGACTTTATATGCTCTAGTTTGCATCATTGTGTAAAAGTATGATGCTAGAAAGTCAAAGATTTCTTATTTGGTAAGTTAGGGTTTTATATGTTCTTGGTTGGGTCATTGTGTGAAAGTATGAGGCCAAAAAAGCCAAGAGCCGCAGCTTAATGATTGTGGAGGTATGTGAATAGAATTTTATTTGTGTGTATATAAATGTGTGTGTTTTTTTTCCTCTTTCTTTCCATCAAATTAATATAAGAGTGAAGGAAAGCTAGGTCTTTCAAAATCTGCAGCTGCAACTTGCATGAAGAAAAAACAAATTAAAAAGGAGGAAAATAAAAAAAAGGAGGCTAAGGAGATGGGATTGGAAGATATCAGAAAGGAGGAATGGGATAATTATATTACTTCTATAAAATTTCTGGGATTGGGAAAGGATGCTGGAGGAGATAGAATTACTTGGGGAGGGACAGCAATGGAGAAGCAGATTAGCACAAAGGAGGCCTATATAGTACTAATGAATAAACGCCTAGGGCATGAACCTGATTTTTGGTTTAAACTTATGTGGAAAGTAAAGGTACATGTAAAAATGGTCCTTCTATTATGGGTCATATGAAAAAATAAAACTTTGACTTGGAAAAATTTAAAGAAGAAAGGTTGGCAGGGATCGGGTATTTGCACTTTGTGTGAGGAACAAGAGGAAGATAATATCCACCTTTTCCATAGCTTCTCATTTGCAATAGAGACCCTTAACAACCTGTGCTCTTATCTCAAACTATCGACTCCATAGTATAGATCAACGTTGGATTGTATTAGTTGGTGGTTTTGGAAGGGGAAATAATTAAGAGCCATTCCAAACTTATTTCATTGGTAAATTTGGTGTGGAAGGAACATGAAGATTTTTGAAGGGCAACAATGCACTTCTCAAGACATATGTCTAAAGATCTACAAATCAATGGAGATGCTAAAGTTAAAGAAAAATCCCCTATGTGATGCCTCGAAGAGAATGCGGCCCTTTGAAATCCACTATCTAGCCAGTTTCTTTGATGGTGCTTCACAAAACCAGAAATGTGAGTGTGGGGCTTGGCTTATGATCTCTCCGGACTGTCATTATAAAATCTACTGGAATGAGGAAGAGGTACCAACATGCAGGCTGAAATCATAGCGTTGTGGGGATTGTTATGGTTCACCAACCAACTCTATCTAGAGGAGCTTTGGGTTTTTGGTGATTCGAAAGTCATTATTTATCACATGAAAAAGGGAACTCAACTAAATCCTGTTTATCTTGCACATTGGATGGAGCAAATTCAAGCTTTGAAGTGCACTTTTTCCTTAATAACTTTCTGCCATGTATACAAGGAAAAAAACAATGAAGCGGATAGATTATCTAAAAGAGGATTGAATGACAGATTTTGGGAAATGCACTATGAGCTTTACAACTCTAATGGACCTAGAGCAGAAGGTAAGGTAAAAATCAGTTAAGGCTCATGATGTATGTTTTTGTAGGAAAAGGAAGGAAAGAAAGCAAAAAGAAAGAGGAACATAGTGAAGATGGTCTGTGTAGAGCTAGCCAAGATGTTAATGTTCTTTTTTGGATAAGTACTCTTTCCTAAAATGAAGGGAAAAATCAAAAGAAATCGTTGAAAAATGCGGAGAGCTAGCCTCTAAACCATTCAAAATTCAAAAAAATAAATTTTAAAAAGTTTAAAAAATAAATTGATTTTTTTTTATAATGTCTAACATTATAAAGGGTTGTTTGATTTTCCGTCAAACAAGAATTAAACAAACAGACAACACACTATTGGCGGAAAGAAGAATTAAACAAACAGACAACACACTATTGAATGCACGATACCCTGCGACCGCAAGGATAAATAGAAATTAATCCATTTCAACATTGCATAAACCTTTTTACTACTCTTAGTAAATAAGATATATATAAAGGAAAAGATGAACCATATAAATGATATGTAATAAATTTTAGTGAAGTCCCAAACAAATATGTTATACAACCATATTGTTCATCAATAAAAAAAATAATTTGATTTATAATAATACAATACTAGCTTTTAATATTAAATTTTAAGTTTTAATATTAAGTTTTATTTTTGATGCAGGGGCATTAGGCAAAATTAAATACTTTGTATTCCATTAGGAATAGGGGGTCTCATGTTCTTAAATTTTCATGTAAATATTAGTATTTTGAAATTGTAAATATCCTCTAATCACTAGAGAACATGAGGAAGGTGAAGAGTCAGTTTAGTCGATTTAAGGGATTTTGTCTAAAAGTAGAAAATCTGGAATCTTAAGAGTTTCGTTGAGCTGTTAGGAACTAAACCGATTCATTTTATGTATATAATTGTAAGCCTACGTGCAGATAGGTTAGCTATTCAGAAGTTCAGAGGCAGAGCTGGTTGTAGAAGGCCACTGTAATCGAAGATCTGGCCTAATATGAAGTTGTAAGTGCATGTCTTCTAATTTGATTCCAATTGTATACACTTGTTTATAAAAATCCTGTGTGAAACCCTAATGTATTCTTAGTCGAATTTATATAAGCAAGATTTGAGTTCTGTGGCAAGTTATGAAATCTCTGTATGGTTGAAAGGAGGCCCAACTCTTTCCTACCTCCTGAGTTATTATATTGGTTGCTCCCTGCGTGAAGAACAATTTTGTCCCTTCGAGTGTTATTGAGTCACATGGCTTAAATATCTGTGTAGAGAGGCTTTAAATCCTCTCAGAATCCATTTAATATTGATAATAAGTTGTGTATGGATCTGTTGGGCTCGACCCACACGATTCGACACCCATTCTTGTGACAGAGCCGCATATGGCATCAATGAGAGGGGTTCATTTCACTTCTACGGTGAATTTAGAGTGAATTAGAACCAACCGAGTCGGAGGTGGAACGAATGTGTTCGCAGTTCGAAGGAGGGCTTTGGGCTCCTCTGATATTCATGAAACATATATATATATATATTCTGTGGTTGGTTGCACGAGGAATTGAAAATATTTCGGAGACTCTGAGCCGAAATAAAATACAGTTGTATTGGAACCATTGTGAGAAGAATACACAAAGCGAGGTGGAGTTATATAAACAAACGCGATGAAACGTGAAGGTGGAACCTGGAGCAATGAGTGGTGTAGAACCGAAGAGGAACCTTGAGTCGGAAGGGCGGAATTGTGATCTACAGTGGAGCGGTTTCGAGGAGCGAAACCAGTTGTATCGCGCACCCTCATAAGTGGTAAGCTGAATCTTTGGAAAATACACGATTCCACAAGGTGTTTGACGTGTGGCAAGAAGCGGTAATACAAAACCACCGTCATCGCGTTTTTCTGGGACGTTAAAGTCCGGAGCCAAAAAAATGTGCGATAACGCGTGATGAGCGTCGGATCATCCAAGGTAACCCAATAAGATGTCCACCGTTGGATGTGGACGGTACGTTAGCATTGGGTCAGTTGAATTATAACATAGTTGTTTGGTTATCAACCATGTTTAATTAATCGTGGAATGGTTCGATGTGTACATATAAGTGGCGGGTCCGATATATGTTATAAGTATATCGACCAAGGGATGTTGTATAGCCGAGCCTTGATGTTACGATATGCCGATTGTTGGATCATAAACCAAGGTCAAACCTTGAGTGAGAAGGGTTATGAAGCTGTGGGACCGGAGTTGCAATTGAGTCTAATTGCATTTTGAAATAACGCGAGGGATTGGTTCAAGACTGATAACCTGGGGGCCCATTCCAAACCTTTAAAATAGTTGGGTTTTTAAACTGTGTAAAACCATAGGGTGAAAGCCACAAGGCTGAGTGGCGTATATTGACTCGAACACATCTATTAATGAAAGTGTGGTGACCACTACATTGGGGTGACGGGGTTTGAGACCATAGAGTGTGAGGATTGTACTACCGTTAAATGAAGAAGTTCTGCATAGGAAGACTGAGTATTGGCTCAAAAAAAAGGGGGCACTTTATATGAAATGAGGGTTTAATAACCTTTGAAGACACAATGAACTTCCGCCTTATGGAAATGGCCCGCTTGAGATTTATTTGGCATTAATTGTGAAGATGCATTGTTATGTGCATAACAAAGGAAATCTGGGTTAGCTTATTGAGGAGGGTTATAACTATAAAAAAAAGAATTGTTGAATTAATATCTCAAATCAGAGACCCCAGATATATTAATTTAAATTGCCAGCTAAGAAGTTAAAATGGTGAGAGTTTGCCCAGATTTTGGAGTTGATTGGAAATGGAATTTTGGACGCATTTGGAGATCGAGAATTTGAAAAAACTGGGACAGTGGGTTTTACCCGGCACCAATTTTTAGCATCATATCTAACAATAATACTCATTTTTACATTTAACTTTTAATAAGTTTTAATAAATATGGTATTTTATTTTAATTTTTCATATAAATTTTATTATGTTATATGTGAATTATATTTTACTTTTAACTAGTATAATTATTAAGATATAACCAAAATTTTATGTAATAAATGTAATATTATAAATATAAATAATAGGCCTTTTATTATTTATATAGTTATTAATAATGACAAATATGAGCTTTTAATTAAATACACCTAATAGTTATTAATGTGATGGGTGGTGGATACATGTCTATCCCAACAACATACAACATTGATAAATGTCCTTGTAGATGTATTTTATATAAACCTATGGACTTATATCAATCATATTGATAAATATGATTGTGCTAGTTAACTAAAAATCTATTATTTACTATAAAGTAATGAAAAAAAAGCTTCTACCTCCACTAGCGATCATATAGCGAGAAAAATTATCGTAAAAAATTGTATCAATTCATTAGAATGGAAACAAAGAAAAACTTCAATTAACAATTCACTATTACTATTAGTCCAATACATAAAATTATGGGTTGAACCCTCTCGTTCATCAATATTAATCGTAAGGAGCACTAAGGGTACTCCAGGAAAAATAAGAAATATTTCAGTTACAACATAGTGGTTTAACCACTGTTAATTGCCATTTACACAAGAGGGATACACCCGGTAACAAAAAAGAAAAGTAAGTTTACGATCGCACAGGATCCAACCTGTGAAAGGAAGCTGCCACTGGTCAAGTATTGCGTGACCCCTGTGGTTAATTCATACACCGAATAAGATGCCAAAGGAAAATTTCCCAGACCTATAACAATGTAACCCAGAACAATTTAGAGTATACATTGAAGGGTTTATAAACAAAAAGGAAAGGAAAAGGAAAATTTTCAATACCTTGAAATAATTCTTCCCTGAGAAACCACTCGAACTAATGCCTCCCTGAGAAACCAGTCAAAATAATGGCTCCGTAAGAAACCACTAACAAACCACTTGAATAGCAGTGATGGTAGCAAGACTACTAGAAATTTAAGGAGAATATCTTAGTAAGAATGAAAAGGAATTCAAATCTTGCAGGAATATTGAAACCCTAGTCACAGAGATAAACTATGATAATAAAATTACATTGAGAATTTCCCAGTTCTGGTGGACGTTAGTCATATCCCTAATTTTAAATAACAAAGATACAATATATTAAAAAACATTGAATAGCGTTAAATACAAAATAATGAATAGATATGGGAAATTTCTATTGCATAGAGAGGGATTTCATCCCAATAAAAAGATACAATAACCATAACGATAGTAAAAGCAAAGGAACAAAGAATACCTGTATTATACATTAACACGAAAGAAAGATGGGTCTATGTCCTCACCAAAGCTGCATGGGAGAGGGATTGAGTGAGGACATTTAAGATAGGAATAAGGAAGGAAAATTTAAAACCTAGAATTCAAAAGTATGGGAAGGTACCAAAATTTTTACCTGAGAGAAAGATGTTGGATTAGAACCCGTAGTCTTCACTGAAAATCTAAAAATCCAAATGCCGCAAAGAGGAGCCAAGGCAAAAGGGTTCTACTTATGATAAACCTCAATTACCTTCCAACAAAGAAAAAAACGATACAAGTTAGAATTCATTATAATTGGAAACAAAGAAAACATTACCGAAAAAGGAAAACCCTGTTGAAGATAAGCAGTGAAAGGGGGCGGTGGTTTACCTCTTAAATTTGTTGATATTGGTAGTGTGGAGGAGGAATTCTCCACCAATAAAAAAAAAAAAATGATGTAAGGAAATAGAGACCCAAATGTCTCAAAGTCGAGAGAACACCTGTAACTCGATATGGGTGTCGTGCAAATCGTCTACAAAACTAAACCATGGCGACATTGGAGAGAAACATAACCAAATGAAAATGAAAAAAAAAGGAAAAGACCACAACCCTAGTCATGTCGTCATCCCATAACCATATCGATCGGATCAGCTTGGATCATTAAGACCTTTGAATGTGATCTCCATTTGAAGAGGGTGTGTTGGCTCACAGGCTGGTCGTCATGAGGAAGGAGGCACGTGATTGTCTAGTCGTTAGAGGCTTACGTGCCCTAGAGTAATATGCAATATTAATAAACGAAACATATATAACATTAAATATGTTCCTAAGGGTTGATAAACCCTGTGTTGAAAGGGTTAAATGTATATTTATCAACCCCTTAGGTTAACAAAGCAATGTGCACTTATCAATGATTCTATATCCAAAGAAACAAAGGGGTAGGAATGGCTTTGCATACCATTTATCAACCCCTATGGTTAACAAAATAATGTGCACCTATAAATGATTCTATATCCAAAGAAACAAAGGGGTAGGAATGGGTTTACATACTTAGGGTAAATTGTTGCATAAATGCCACCTCTATAAATAATGATGTCTAGAAAAATGTGTCTAGTTAGCCTTATGGTAAGAAAATAGATAGAGTATAAGGACAAAGGATGCATTTTCGTAAACCTAAGGGGGAAATTTAATGAGTAACAAATTACAGACATGACTTGAGGATAAAAAATGCACTGAGACTCTAAAGGATAAAGAGTAAAAATTTAACCACCATTATATAGTATACAAGAGAAGGTGTGTTAATAGTTAAAATTATATCGGAAAATTTATACTTCATTGTGAGAGAGAATTACAATCGAACCGCATTATGTGAGTAGGAAATTCTTTTTTTGGGGTGTAAATGAGGTACATACATAAATGATGTTGTATTAGGTTTCATTTTCCTTTTAAGTGACCGTGAAGATCAACCCTTACCTAAATTTAATATTGCAAAGTTCTTATCTTACAACATTCATGATCAAATATAGGATTTAAACCACCTCAAGATTTTCAGATATCAATCTTATTTGGTACATATATTCATATTTGTATTCATGGATAAATTTCAAGGTATAAGTTTCAGCTTCGAGTACTCAGATGATATAATGAAGTATAACCTTTCATCAAATCCATAACAACTTTTGAATCTCCTATCACTTGTGAGTTTATATTGTTGAAGGACACAATTAAAATGACGAGCATAAACAACTAATTTGTATTATTGTAGTACTTTTTAGATAGTTGTAATTTTGTTCCTAAACTAAATTAGTCATTTGCATTAGTCATTCTAAGTGTTGTATTACTTATTAGCTATTCATATATTTTGACCTCAGTCATTTTTAGTAGGGAATTTAAGATTGATCATTTTTTGTGGTATTTCACTTGGAAACGTGACTAAGTGTTTAAGTCACCTAGTCACTAATTTCATCATTTTCTACTAGTGTAGCCAACCCAATTGGACTTCTGAAACCTTTGTATTCTTTATTTTTCCAATGGTCCTTAGTCTAGGTTGCACAACTTGGGTTATATATAATATTGAATTGGCGGGTACCATTTCTTCAATCCAAACAAAAGGTGGAAAGACCACCTTACCTAATAAACATTAATTATTTCTCATTGGTCATTTTCAAACATGTTAGGGGGAGAAATCGTCCAATATGACTTTTAGGAAGTTATTTTAAGGCTCATTGTCCTTTACAGGTAGCAAGAACAATTTTCAAATACAAAGACAAATTTAGGCATACACTCATGAGAATTATAAATAAGGTGATATATTTAACCTATGAATAGATTAAAGAGGAAAACAAAATAGAAAGATACACAACATCAAGAAATTCGATATTAAGACCAAAAGGGAGGGTCCTTCTACTCCCCTAGGATAATCAAGTTCAATATTTAGATACTTATAATAAAATATGATGATAAAATTGTTAATAAAATAATTAGAGATAAAAATACTCATATTGTTATTCTATAAGAACTACTCAATTCACAATAACCCTATTAGTATCTTCCATAAAACAACAATCATCGAGTCCTTAGATATAACTCTTGAATAAATTGTTGAAATCTAGTGAAGAAATCATTCATAAATTTATTGGGAAGTATATTCTAATCTATAACGAAAATATTCAAGAAGTCTAGAGTAGTCGAGTATAATCTTGAATTAGAAACATCAAAGAAATTACATAGTTTCTAAAAACAACATGGATCTTCCAAGGATTTAATTGATACCCATAAAATGCTATACTTAGAACTATGGGAAGAACCATGAAGCAATCCCATACACTTTCAAATGGTAATGTTTTTTAGTCAACCCAAAAATGGGTATTGGAACTAGTAAGGATAACCTCAATGTGTAACTAGGAGAATCTAAGAATGAAATTTCCTTAGTGTACTCAAACCCATGTTTATTATATAGCAACAACAATATCATGATTCTCAACTCATTTAGGGATAAAATACAAAGGCTCATTAAGCTAAGGATACAAAGATAGAGAACTAAACAAATTATTGGATTGGATCTATGATTCCTAAGAGAATGAAGCTCCTAGCCCCATAAGAGGGAGATCCATCAAGAAAAGTTGAGATTTTTTTGTTTTATGTTAAGAGGAAAACTCTAACTACGGTTAACACATAATAGAAAGAATAATAAAAGGACCGAAACAATGATCTATACCTTTGAAAAAATCATTACTAATTTGAAAGGATCCACATCCACTCAACTAACAACTTCTCCTATTTCTTTTTCTTAGCTAAGTTGCAAGAAAAGCACGCAAAAATTAATTCTAACATAAAGAGGTCAAAAAAACTATAAATAATTCTAGTATATAATTAATCCATGGAAAAATAAAAGTAGATATATGAAATTTTTTGTTATTTGAAAAGATCGATGAATCACACTCTTTTATTAGAAGAGCCGGCAAGTTCAAATTCTTGATAAAAATTTGATGAAAAACTACATATATTGAAACAATCCATGTCACAGCAAGAATAATCCACACCCATCACCATATTCAAAAAAATAGAAATTAGTGAGCTTTTGATCGAATTGGAATTTGAAAACTCCAATACTTAATCCATCCAAAACCAAATCGTAAATATATTGTGTGATATGGGATATGTACTATCTAATCTAGAATTTATGGGAACAACTATACTATCATGTCTCACTTGAGAAGATGGCATTTTCTCGATAAATGAAATTCACAAGAAGATGAGATATGATATACAAGATTAAAGAACTTTTTATTTTGTTTCCCAATTTATTGATGAATCTACTCTTCATGTGAATATTGTAGAGAATTGATGCCCAAAACTTTAAATCAAGAACATGAGTGTCTATAGTTTCCCAATTTTATTTACTCTTTTAAAATAAGATTTCATTATATAAAGACCTATATTACCCTAAGACCTTTATGTAATTTAATAAGTTATAAGACAATAAATGGTCTATGTTTAAAGACAATTTAGGAGAAGCGGAGTAGGGGAAGATCTGATCGGAAAATTTACTTTTATTACAGTGTAAGGAATTTCTCTGATGTAATCTATTTAATTTTATCGGTTAATGGGAACTGAGTTATTTCATCTATTAATCATTTTTTTAATAGATTATCTAACCATCATTTTCATCCACTCCTTCATACTGGCCCTCTCAACTTCCATATGCAATTCAACATCAAAATTTTTCCCATGTTAGGTATGGGTTGCTCAAATATTATGAAAGTATTTAGTGGAATATAGTGCAATACATTTCAAGGAAGATAGGTTCATGATCTATCATGTCCTATGTGTGATTGGAGGAAATTCCCATAAATAATGGTGAAATTAGTTGTTGAAAGAATAGACCCTGATTTGTATTAGTGGAAATGGAAGACTCATTAGGACTACGTGGATGAAATTTTTTTGGTGCATATTGAAGAAAATAAATTGTACAAGAAATCCCTAATCAAATACCAATTAATATTGTCAAAAATAAGATATCATTCAACAACAATTCGATAAAGAAGATCTTCTATCAATCCCTACTTCAAACCCTTGAGACATATTTACCTTCCATATGCATGGAATCAAGGAGATAGACATTATTTTATTATGTGGAAACATAAAAGGAGCACTCCACTAAATTAGTAGAGCCTTATATTCCCTTATACAATGACACAGGAAACTCATGTTTTCTACGACTTTATTGAATTAAATAATTCAAAGTGTAGATTCATTCATTTTACCTCCAACTTGCATGAATTAAGTAATAAAAATTTAGTGAATTTCCTATCAGAAAGTAAAACCAGTAGTAGTGACACTCCCTTACCTATAATCCCAATAAAATATTACTCTAACAAAGAAGAAAAAAATACTACCATAAATAAAATCTCGAATCTCTCTATTGTAATCAAATAGGTACAAAATTACATTCCTATTTCAATTAGGTTGATCTAAACTAAGAAAACTATTAGCACATAGGAAAAATTAAAGTCATCAATCTTATTTCCTAGGCCTCCTATCATGTAGATGCTTCTCTAAGAATATTCTTCTCTAGTTTTCACTCTGGTACTCACTGTGTAAATTTGTTACTTCTCTTGTGCATTCATGTCACTACATAAAGTATTTTATAGATATCCTTTATCAAAACACCTCACTACCTCCCCTCATAGACCTCTCTTGGTGACTTATCCATGGCATAGAAATCTCCTCCAAACTTATTGTTGCATAAATTCTCTTTGGAGCATATTTTCCTTTTCATACACTCAATTCTTCCTCTTAAAATACACACATGCATTAGTAAAGGGTGAATAGGTTCATTTTACACTCCATTAAGGCTCTTAATAGGAATCCACATGAAATATGAATTAAAATTAAGGGTGGTTACCATTTCAAATTGAATACATACACATTTAATCTTCTATAATCTCCAAGAAACATGGCAGGATTGATAGATAGTCGAAATTATGCCCCTATTATTTTAAAATTTTAAACCTCTAGATTTGTAGTCATTATAGTATTTTTCTCCTCTTTCTCCACCTCTCAAACAATGTATCGTTCTTGAAAATGTCTCGTTCATGACTTCGAACATACTAATCCAATATTTCACTCTCTCCATCAATTGTTCATATCCATTAATCAATCTTGAGCTATTCCAATCCGCTTGGGATAATTTTTCAAGTACATGGATATAAAACACATTTTCCTCTATAATATTCGCATTCAATGTTTTTTTTCACCTTAGCAACCAAACTCCCTTATATGAAATAAAATGTCATCACACATAGGAAAATTTTATGTTGAATTTCTATAGAGATAATCATTGCAATGGTCCCTCACTCATACATTTTGTTAATGATGTATCCTTCTTCCATATCCAAGATTTGTATCACATTCCCCGCCACTCTTAGGCGATTGCTTTTCGCAACTTGCAAGTTATCTTATATACAATGGATTTACCCTATATAATATCATCATCCAAGTAATATTTAGCTATAAGATTCCTATCTTCTTCAATACTTTTCACCAAGGTTTTCAAAACCTTTACTAGAATGTAGTTTGTAACATTATTCCTCTCCTCACATTTATCTACATGCTTAATCCTCTTTTTCTCTTCTTGCATGCTTTAAGAAATACGCTCATCATTGGATTTTTGGCACCCTTGATAAAGAGGAGACCATTATTCTATGTAGAATTTTTTTCCCAAAACTATAAAATATTCCTATTTTCAATTTTCAAATTTTCTTCTTTCTCCAATGCCCTTATTCTTTATTTTATGTCTTGGATTTCTACTTTTCTTTGTTATATTTATTCACACTATTTTATCACATATTTCTCTTCCTTGATCCACTTTTTCTCCTGGTGGCTTAGCCACTTCAACTTTGCAATTTTTAACTTGCACTCACAAACACATGAAACTTATTCTAACAACCCTATGACCCTCAATCTATATTCTTTTGGAAATATTAAAATTTCTAATGATTTTATATATTTTCTTTAAAATTTTGGTATTTTGAAGGTAAAATAATTTTATCCTATAAAATATGGACAAAATCATTTTAGATAAGATTGAATTTAACACATTATTTTATTTTTATAAAAACCATGAAAATTTCCATGCCTACAACTTTATTTTCTCATATCCACCCATGTGCAGATGCATTCATTCTATCTCGAGTTTTCATGAATTAAGTAACTACAATCAAGTCAATTTCCATAGGGGATTCACTCAATGAACCTCTCACATAGCAGTGTGTTCATGACATACTAAACAATTCCCTTAATTTGACTACATATTGGAAAATTACTCTAAATATCGCATTATTTGACCCTCTACAAATATGACCCCAATACGCCTTCCCAATTTAAAAGAAACCCTACTTTCACTAGATACTGTAGGTATCATTTTTTTCATTAACATTTTTTTATACCTTTTTATATTTTTTCATTAACTTTGAGCTCCATTTTTTATAAATGCTAATACAAACCCTCTGCATGCTATTATATGCTCAATATATTATGTCATTTTTCCTCATATGTTCTCCAATATAAACACACGTGGTATGATATTTCTCCCCGTAATTATAATGACACCCCCTTAAAATTACTCATAAAAAACTCATCGAAATACTACCATAGGAAAATATCCGATATCTTTATTAGAATCAAACAAATAAAACATTGCATGCTCATGGAAAATGAAAAATAACTCGAAGAAGTCTCATCGAAGTACTACCATAGAGAAATATTCTATTTCTTTATTAGAATCGAACAAATAAAACATTACATGCTCATGGAAAATCAAGCCTAAGTACATTGAGACAACCAAAACACACAAGGAAAAACAAATACATTAAACCTATTGCTTATGAGCTCCACATTTTAAATGCTCCTTTGATCATATTCTTAATTTTTTTTCACTTTAGTATACATTGTAGCTTTTTGTTAGGCCTCCTAACCATTCCTTTTAATGCAAAACACTCTTTGAAAGAGATCCTTTAACTGAACCCATTGTCTAGTCTCTTGAAGCTCTCTTACTTACTTCTCCCTGTAATACAAAGCTCCTTTAAGAATATCTTTCTCATCCTGCACTCATCATTTCTCTTAAAATACACACTCCTCATCATTCCTCTTAAAATACACACTCCTTTCAAAATAGACCCACCTTTTAAAATACGCCATATAGAAGTGAAGGGTGCATAAGTATGTTTTTCATTCTGTAGGCTCGTGGCATAGTTGGAGATGCAAATGGCACCCTCATTATTGTGAATTATACATATTTTTTATATTAAGATATGTTATTCACAATAAAAACGCCTTAAAAAATAATTATGCCTTAAGGCGTTCTTATTTGAAAACAACTCCCCTAGCTACCACTGTGTACAATTTTACAACGTTGGATTGAATGCTAGAGGATTGAAAATTTCTATACCGTCAAATTAGTAGTTAGAAAAAAAAGTTAGCCTACATTAACAGTTACGAAAAAACTACATACATACCTCTTCCTGTGAAATATACAAACCCTCGTACGCCCAAAGCTTAATAGGCTGTGGAGACCAGACGTCAGGGGCGATAGGTTCCCACACCAAAGGGAACAAGAAATCGGACCAACTTCTTATATATACAGAGTATTCAGGGACATGCGAAATCCTATGCAGAGTATAATCCTTGGAGTGGGTATAATTCACTGCATTAAAATGTTTTTGCAAGGGTTGATCATGAGAGTCCTCCTACAAATATAATGCAAGAAGACTTACTGTCATCATAATCGTTTTTGTTTTGGGTTGATAATGTGCGCCATGTTGCTTCCATTCGCTACAACATTCATCTCATTTTCGGTAGTTGGAAATCCCAATTTCAATTTTTTTCACCCTCAACGAGAGAAGGCATATTATACAAGATAGGTAGGTAGTATAGGTGTTTGTAAAGTCGTTGTAATGTTAAGTGATATTTAATTTAGTTTGAATATTATTATATTATAATTATCATATAAGCTTAATATTTTTCTGCATAATATTTTCTTTGTGCTCATGTACATCTAGCTTACTGATGCATGCAGACTCAAAATCCATTCCACTTTTGGAGATTTAGGAATGGATTTTTGTAATGACAATAGATCAATAGGCGAAATTGGTTATCAATAAATTTCTATTCTATTTGACAATAGAATCATTTCATTGCTAATAGAAAAACTAAGAAAGAAGTTCTTAGTAAAGCTAATCTTGTCAGTTTTAGAGGTAAATTTTCAATTCAAGTTTGCTGAGTGTATTACTTTTCAGAAAACTTGTTGCAGGAACTAAAATATATTACGTTGAAATTAAATTTATTTAGAAATAACAACATTTATTTTAAAGATTTAAATTAGAAATATATGTTATATATAATATATTATAATTTTTTTAATTTTAAACAATTCTATAATGATATTAAATATTTTATTAGTATTATTTTTAATTTTAGATTAGTTTTAATTTCATTTTTTTTCTACTTAAAAAAACTAATTTTCTAAACCATTTAAACATATAGTCATAATCATCAACATGCTATAATAGAAATAAAGCTATTTTCCATTTCAATTTGGTAATGTTAAATTTTTAGTAAAAAATATACAAAATAAAAATCATAATGTATATATATAGCATCTTTTTGAATAAAAATTTATTAGGTTTAGTCTTTTGCTTTTCACTCATTATGGATTTCAATAATTCTATCTTATTATCCAATTTTATAGATTATTTTACAATTTCATTAAAAATAAATTTAATTGTGACACACTCATTAAAGAGACAAATTAGTTACAGTTAGTTAAAAGACTATTAGTTAATTATTCTCTTTTAGTTTTTATTTTCTTTTATTAATATGGACAAGGAAAACTTAATGGCAATTGCTCAAGACATAAAGCATTATTTTGTTACTGAGTTAATAAATGAAAACATAAAATAAAATTAAAAAAAAGGAATCCTTTAAAAGCTGTTGCAAAAGTGTTTCTATGAATAGGAGGTGGTTGGGGACAGTTAGGAGATACAGTTACCCACCCCTTTAGGATAAAAGGAGAATCCTGGAAAGGGGTGGGGTTCTGAAAAATTTTGGAAAAAGGGGGAAAGCATTTTTCTTGAGCTGGGAGGCCCAGTGGAAAATTGTTTCCCGAATTCCATTGATTGATCAGATTCCTGTTAGTGACTGG
Organism: Pinus albicaulis; assembly: GCA_034641835.2. Taxonomy (NCBI): domain Eukaryota; kingdom Viridiplantae; phylum Streptophyta; class Pinopsida; order Pinales; family Pinaceae; genus Pinus; species Pinus albicaulis. Next base: position 972,008,413 of record CM076584.1, on the reverse strand, counting down.
ATAGGCCATCCAGAGGTCACAGCAAAGGTATCTCCACTGTTAACCTGTGGCACCGTCCATAATTCAGGAGCTAGGGGGCAAGTGGAGGACGTAATAGCCTCCCTTGAAAGGTTGGGAGGATAACAGCTGGAAAGAAAGGATTACCTAAGACTCAAATAAGTAAATGCTGTGTGATTTTGTAAATAGATTTATTCAGTTTTCTGTGTAATATTGTTAACTGGATAAATAGTTTAGAGTGATATGGTTGATTGTATAAACATCTTGGAATAAATTCAGCAGATATATGAATGTAGCTTCCAAGGGTTTGAGCTAGCTTTTAGCAAATCCAATATCAAATAGAGTAAATAAATCTAGTTAGGTTACTGTATAGATTTCAGAAAAAGAAAACAGGAAAGGAACAGTACAGAGTAACTCTAGTAGTGTAAATAACTAAACTAAGAAACATTCTGTTCTTTTTGTATTTCTTTTGCCCTGAAGCTTCTAGAATAAAGAAAGAAGTGTTTTTCTTTTCTGGTCAAAAGATTATTATTATTTCTTGTGATTGTAGTAGGAATCGCGAAATTTTGTTTATGGCAAGCAAACAGGAAAGTAAGATAAAAACGTTTCTGTAAATGAAATAGAGAACAAAACAAAGTGCATGGAAAATTATCGTAGTGACTGATAGTGTTAGCCATGAGACGAGAGAACAAACCAGAGAACGTAATAGCCTTTTACATAAAGAAAACCCTAACTACTGCGGGAAGATAGCGACCTCAGAGTAAAAGGGTAAGGAAAGAATTACTTGATGTAACCCTCAAGCTCGAGCGGAACCGGTGCCTGACAATTATAGTCCCTATGTACACTTGCAAAGCTAATATCAATAAGGGAGGAAAAAGCACAGAAAATATAAACCACAAGAAGTTCCGCCAAGAAGAATCGATATGGGAATGTAGATTTACACCTTATGATTAAACCATAACAGAACGCAGAAATAGATCATTGCTGTTACAAACTGAAAGGTATGAATTAAAACTATGAAAACTGAGATTACATGCAAAACGACCACCTCCTTAATTTCTTTTCAAAGCTGTATAAAATTCCAAGGTCATGCAGAAAACTTAAGTTAAATAGGCACAGTATGGCCAGTGCAAAGATCTGTCCCTATTATACAAATTCGAGCCAGAACTTAATTCCGTTAACCCATTTATTTTTCATCTTTTGATAAATGCGGTAAACCCAGAAATCCACTATGGATAGAAGCCGCAATTACTGCCAAGGAGTATAAGATAAATCTATGAGTTTCTAGCAAGTTAATCCACAGAGAAGACTAACAACACAAGTCCTACTCTGTCACAGACCATAGGAACCGAACCCTTGAAGCTTTCAACAGAGCAATAGAATATGTTAAGCTCCTTTGGTAGGATTAAATACCTGTACAGGGAAAACCGTTTAGTTTAGCCGTGGACTTACTGAAAGTGACAGCCAAGGAAGGCGTCGGAAGGTCGATGAATCCACTTACCCATTCTGCACAAGAACAACAACGACGGAGTCAGTAGAAGAACAAGGGAAAACTTCCTGTAGGGAGGGTTTGTGCATTGATTATAAAACAAAAAAACTTATTTCATATGAGAATTACCTGATGAGGAGTTGAGACCAGTAGTGCACCCTGTAGAAAAATAGTCAAGAAAAATGTAAGGCATTGCCTGAATAACCAAGGAAAGAAGGGAGGAATACGCAGAAGTTCAGCTAGAACTTTTTACTTGGAGAAAGGGTGTAGTAAACGTTTACCTCGATATGAAGAAAACATTTGACAGAAGACTGCCATAACCGGCGAGAACTATTGTGGTGTCCATGAGGAACTCTGCACGACAAAACTTGTTGGGTTAGATAATAACCCTGCGCCCATAAACAGAAAGATAAGGAAAAAACAACCGAATACAGTAACAAGAGATCTCTGCGCTAAATTTGACTGCATACCTGAAAGGTTTTACCCTATAAATATTTGCCAGAGCAAAAATTGCTAAGTCTGTCGCACAATCACAGGGGTTCCGGGAGAAATCATGAAGCTGTGAACTCCGAGCTGAAAACAAGGAACTAATGTCGACGAGCACACCAACTGCATTCGAAGCAAATGACAAAGGATAAGCGGGCCTTAGGCCGACGGGAAACCATAGACTGCCAAGCGAGTTTATCGCTGCCATCCGGATGAGGGTAATGAATGTACCTGCCAGGTGGTACAGATACAGAGTTTCATGCGTATAGAAATTAAGGCCAGTTTAATTGATGCGCGCCAAACCTGTAGAGTGAGTCATGCGGAGACTTGAATGTGAACCCAACTTTGTGACTCAACCCTACACACGTTAAACCAGAATTCAATTTTAATTCAGAGACTGTGTTGATTTGGTCTACGTGGTATGCCTCGTGGAATACAAGTGGCAATGGCGCAACTTTATAACCTTCTTCTAGTATTAAATGCCCAGATCCGGTTGAACGTCAAAACTATATTTGCTATAAAAGAAAACTTAGCACTATTGTAAACTGCTGTAATAGATTTGGTTTGGTAAAAATTTTTTATATGCTGATTTTATATATATGACAAGTGGTATAATTGTGACAAGTGGTATCAGAGCCTGGTTGCTACACTAGGATCTTAAGGGGTCTACTAACAGAATGCTTGTGATTAGTGCACAAAGGGGAGAAAGCGGAAATGGCAACACAATCACAACCTGAGGGGACTCAAAACCCCAAAATTTTGAACCCGGAGATGTGGGTACAATTGACCGTGGAGCAGCACCAAAAGACTAGTCGATAGCTTGAAGAGCAGCAACAACAAACTACATTCTTGTTAAATACAGTACAACAACTTCAGGAAGAAATGATAAGAGTTCGAAGGGACAATGAGAGGTTGTTACAGGACCAAGAGAAGATCCTGAAGAGTTTGTCAGATAGACAGAATCAGGGAATGAAACACCCTAGTGCTGAAAAAGAATTAACAGCAGAACCAGAAGACCAGCAGACTCAGTACAATGCAGATGACAGAACTGAAAAGAGCCTCTCTCAGAGAAGTAAAAATAGAAATTATAATGAGGCAGAATCGGGCAATTTGTCTGGCCAGCAAGACTCTAAAAGACAAAGGGTGGAACTGCAGGGAGAATTTCGAAAGATTAAGCCACCGACATTTGATGGTGAGGCAGAAGAGGCGGCTGAAGCCTGGCTGATAAATATAAACAAATATTTCCAGGTCTATGAGTACAGCAGCAATTTGAAGGCCAGACTGGCCATATATCAATTACAGGAAAAAGCCACCATGTGGTGGGAAGAAGTGAAGAATGTGCGCATCATTGATGAACGCGACATAACCTGGGAACTGTTCTAGCAGTACTTTAAAGATAAATACCTAACGGAAATATTTTATGACGACAAGGCAAAGGAATTCTATGATCTTTGGCTGGGACAAATGACGATAGAAGAATTTGTGTCAAAGTTCACTTCACTGCTGCGATATGTACCTTATCTCCGAGAAGAGAAGGCTAAGGTACAGAGATTTTTAAGCAGCCTACCTGCTCATATGAGAGAACGGATAGAATTCGTTAACCCCCAGACTATGGATGAGGCTATCTGAAAAGCACGGTTGTGTTATCAGCAAAATAAAATCAAGAGTGATGTGGGAAAAGGCTGGCAGCCTAAAAAAGGGCAGAAAAGTAACTCTACCTTTAAGAACAATAAAAACAACAGCTTCAGGAATGCAGCACGAAGCATAATCAGCAAGTAGTTTGGGAGAAACCACCAAAGAATCAAGTGGCCAGCTGAGGAGAATCCCACTGAAGCATCAAGTAAACCTGATTTAGGACAGAATTCCAAACCTCCCTTACAGTGTTGGGGTTGTGGGGAAGCTCACTATTATAAGAACTGTCCCAGACGGAACAAAAGTGAAACTGTAGGAAATCTGCAGGAAGCATCTACAGTAGGAGACATGGCGCGTAGCGTGCATCGCATCAATGTAGCGCTAGAAGATCGACAGGCTGATTTTCAGCCTACGATGATTGAACTTGAAGGTACATTACTAACCAAACCTGTTTCAATTCTAGTTGATCCTGGAGCAAGTCTGAGTTACATCAGTTCTAAGTTAGTAGAGTTATGTAAATTAAAAGAGCAGAAATTTAAAAATTCATGGCTGGTACAGTTAGCCACCGGGGCGAAACGTAAGGTAACAGCGAAAATTCCTAACTGTGTGCTGGAAGTGGCAGAACAGCAGATTGAGGTAGATCTAAATATCTTACCATTGGGGTCGTACGATGTGTTATTGGGTATGGATTGGCTGGAAAGACATTGGACAATAGTAGACTGTAAGGAAAAGACCATCTCATTCAGAAAGCAAGATGGTACGCAGAAAGTGGTTCAAGGAGTTAAAAATCCTGTACAATTACGACCAATAACAGCATCTCAAATGGGTAAGTGTATTAGAAAAGGGTGCCAGTTATATGCTATTCAAGTAGGATACACAGATTCTAAGGAAAAGGCCCCAATGTTGGAAGATATTCCTGTGGTGCAGGAATTTTTGGACGTATTTCCAGAAGAAATTCCTGGACTACCACCCAAAAGGGATATTTATTTCACTATTGAGTTGCTGCCAGGTGCTTCACCAGTATCAAGAGCCCCATATAGGATGAGTGTGCCGGAGTTAACTGAATTAAAAATACAGTTACAAGAATTATTAGACAAAGGCTATATCCGCCCAAGTGTGTCACCATGGGGCGCACCAGTCCTTTTCGTTAAAAAGAAAGATGGGACATTGCGCATGTGTATGGATTACAGGCAGCTTAATAAGCTGACTGTTAAAAACAAGTACCCCCTACCAAGAATCGATGATTTGTTTGACCAGGTAAGAGGGGCTAAGGTATTTTCCAAGATCGATTTAAGATCCGGATATCATCAAGTTTGGATTAAAGATGAATATATCTGCAAGACAGCCTTCCGCACCCGATATGGTCATTATGAATTTGTTGTACTGCCCTTTGGATTAACAAATGCACCAGCAACTTTTATGAGATTAATGAATGGTGTGTTTCATCATTTCCTAGATAATTTTGTACTCATCTTTATTGACGATATTCTGGTGTACTCTAAAAATGAGGCAGATCATAAGGAGCATTTGCACATTGTATTGGAAACACTAAGGAAGCATCAGCTCTATGCTAAATTCAGCAAGTGCGATTTCTTTAAAACAGAAATCAAGTACTTGGGACACATCATAACAACTGAAGGAATAGTTGTTGATCCCGAAAAGATCAAAGCCATCATGGAGTGGCAAGTCCCTCAGAATGTGGCGGACATTAGATCATTCATGGGCTTAGCTGGGTATTATAGAAGATTCATAGCAAGGTTCTCCAAAATTGCCTTTCCCATTACATCCTTGCAGAGGAAGGGCAAGCTTTTTAGATGGACAAAAGAATGCCAAGACAGCTTTGAAAAACTAAAACAACTTCTAACCACAGCTTCAGTACTGAAGGTAGCTGACCCGGAAAAAGATTACGAAGTCTGTACGGATGCCAGTAAAGAAGGAGTTGGAGCAGTGTTAACCCAAGAGGGAAAAGTAATAGCTTACGAGTCAAGGAAACTTAAGGAATATGAGCAGAAATATTCTTCTTATGATTTGGAGCTTACGGCAGTAGTCCACGCCCTCCGAGTATGGAGGCATTATCTACTGGGTAAAATATTTGTGCTAAAAACAGATCATAGCAGCCTGACTATCTATTTTAAACAAGCTGATTTAAACTCTAGACAGGTGAGATGGAATGCATTTCTGAGCGAGTTCGACATGGACATTCAACACGTTAAAGGAAAAGAGAATAGAGTTGCCGAAGTTTTAAGTCGGAAATTGCACAGTCTGTTTGCTCTATATTTTAACTAGTTGGAAAGCCAATTGTTGAAGCAACTGAAGGAAGAAGCTCAAGAAGACCCAGAGTATAAGTTTCTGTGGCAGCAGATGAAGAATGACAAACAGCATAACAAAGCAATAGAGTTTGGAGAAAGTGAGGATCAGGCCTTGACCTTTCGCGGGAGGATCTATGTGTCTAACTGCATCAATCTTAAAGAATTAATCCTGAATGAATTTCACCGCAGCAATTACACTGGTCATCCTGGATATCAGAAAATGCTTACAGTAGTAAGGAAAGTTTATTATTGGCCAGGAATCCGTAAGGACATTGCCGAATACATAAACAAGTGTTTAGAGTGTCAGCAGGTTAAAGTTGAGCATCAGCATCCAGCCGGGTTATTGCAGCCTATACCCATTCCTGAATGGAAGTGGGAAGTTATCTCATTAGATTTCATCACAGGGTTACCACGAACAAGGAAGCAGAATGATTCTATTATGGTGGTGGTGGAAAGGCTAAGCAAATCTGCTCATTTTATACCTGTGCAATCTACCTATAAGACGGTACAAATTGCGGATATATTTATGAAGGAGATCTTTAGGTTGCATGGCATACCAAAAACTGTGATTTCAGATCGAGATGTTAAGTTTACATCTGATTTCTAGAAAACTTTATTTTCTAGATTAGGGACCCAGATACACTTTAGTACTGTTTATCATCCTCAAACAGATGGACAGACAGAGCGTGTAAATTAGGTTCTAGAAGACATGCTGCGAAATACGTAATGCAGCAACCTACCAAGTGGGAAGATTACTTGCACTTGGTAGAATTTGCATACAACAATGGGTATCAAGAGTCTTTGAAAATGAGCCCCTTCGAAGCATTATATGGTAGGCAATGTCGCACGCCTATAAACTAGAGCAGTCCCGAAACAAAACTGTTATTGGGACCTGAAATGCTGACTGAAATGGAGGTAGAGGTAAAACAAATAAGGCAGAATTTGAAAGCCGCGCAGGATAGGCAAAAATTTTATGCAGACCGGAAAAGATCCTACCGAGAATTCAGGGTAGGAGACCACGTATATGTACGAATTGAGCCTAAAAGAACCACTATGAGGTGGACCTCTTGTGCTAAGCTGGCTCCCCGGTACTGCGGTCCTTTCCAAATATTGGAAAGAATCGGACGAGTAGCCTATAGATTGGCATTTCCCAGTCACATTCGAGTACATAATGTGTTTCATGTATCCTTACTAAAGCGATACATACATGATGAGAAACATGTAATTCATTGGCAGAATATTTAGGTAGGAAGAAGGATAAATAAACTTAGTTTGTAGATTGAATAACTCTAAAAAGTACTGATTTGGAATTATTTTGTGCCTTCCAAGTAGAACTGGATGGAGAGTTCCTGGTAGAGCCTCTACACATACTTGATCGAAGGGAAATTGAGCTCCGCAAAAGAGTAGTCGTTCAGGTGAAAGTGCAGTGGAAGCACTTTGCACCAGACGAAGCTACTTGGGAGGAAGAAAAGTTTATGCAGGAAGCATACCCCGAACTCTTTCCAGAGAGGGGCTGAAACACCGAGGACAGTGTTACTTTCAGGGGGGGAAGCTGTGACACCCTCATTAAAGAGACAAATTAGTTACAGTTAGTTAAAAGACTATTAGTTAATTATTCTCTTTTAGTTTTTATTTTCTTTTATTAATATGGACAAGGAAAACTTAATGGCAATTGCTCAAGACATAAAGCATTATTTTGTTACTAAGTTAATAAATGAAAACAGAAAATAAAATTAAAAAAAAAGGAATCCTTTAAAAGCTGTTGCAAAAATGTTTCTATGAATAGGAGGTGGTTGGGGACAGTTAGGAGATACAGTTACCCACCCCTTTAGGATAAAAGGAGAATCCTGGAAAGGGGTGGGGTTCTGAAAACTTTTGGAAAAAAGGGGAAAGCATCTTTCTTGAGCTGGGAAGCCCAGTGGAAAATTGTTTCCCGAATTCCATTGATTGATCAGATTCCTGTTAGTGACTGGATAGGCCATCCAGAGGTCACAACAGAGGTATCTCCACTGTTAACCCGTGGCACTATCCAGAATTCAGGAGCTAGGGGGCAAGTGGAGGACGTAATAGCCTCCCTTGAAAGGTTGGGAGGATAACAGCTGGAAAGAAAGGATTACCTAAGACTCAAATAAGTAAATGCTGTGTGATTTTGTAAATAGATTTATTCAGTTTTCTGTGTAATATTGTTAACTGGATAAATAGTTTAGAGTGATATGGTTGATTTTATAAACATCTTGGAATAAATTCAACAGATATATGAATGTAGCTTCCAAGGGTTTGAGCTAGCTTTTAGCAAATCCAATATCAAATAGAGTAAATAAATCTGGTTAGGTTACTATATAGATTTCAGAAAAAGAAAACATGAAAGGAATAGTACGGAGTAACTCTAGTAGTGTAAATAACTAAACTAAGAAACATTATGTTCTTTTTGTATTTCTTTTGCCCTGAAGCTTCTAGAATGAAGGAAGAAGTGTTTTTCTTTTCTGGTCAAAAGATTATTATTATTTCTTGTGATTGTAGTAGCAATAGCGAAATTTTGTTTATGGCAAGCGAACAGGAAAGTAAGATAAAAACGTTTTTGTAAATGAAATAGAGAAAAAAACAAAGTGCATGGCAAATTATCGTAGTGACTGATAGTGTTAGCCATGAGATGAGAGAACAAACCAGAGAACGTAATAGCCTTTTACATAAAGAAAACCCTAACTACTGTGGGAAGATAGCGACCTCAGAGTAAAAGGGTAAGGAAAGAATTACTTGATGTAACCCTCAAGCTCGAGTAGAACCGGTGCCTGACAATTACAGTCCCTATGTACACTTACAAAGATAATATCAATAAGGGAGGAAAAAGCACAGAAAATATAAACCACAAGAAGTTCCGCCAAGAAGAATCGATATGGGAATGTAGATTTACACCTTATGAGTCAACCATAACAGAACGCAGAAATAGATCATTGCTGTTACAAACTGAAAGGTATGAATTAAAACTATGAAAACTTAGACTACATGCAAAACGACCACCTCCTTAATTTCTTTTCAAAGCTGTATAAAATACCAAGGTCATGCATAAAACTTAAGTTAAATAGGCACAGTATGGCCAGTGCAAAGATCTATCCCTATTATACAAATTCGGGCCGGAACTTAATTTCGTTAACCCATTTATTTTTCATCTTTTGATAAATGCGGTAAACCCAGAAATCCACTATGGATAGAAGCCGCAATTACTGCCGAGGAGTATAAGATAAATCTATGATTTGCTAGAAAGTTAATCCACAGAGAAGACTAACAACACAAGTCCTACTATGTCACAGACCGTAGAAACCGAACCCTTGAAGCTTTCGACAGAGCAATAGAATATGTTAAGCTCCTTTGGTAGGATTAAATACCTGTACAGGGAAAACCGTTTAGTTTAGCCGTGGACTTACTGAAAGTGACAGCCAAGGAAGGCGTCGGAAGGTCGATGAATCCACTTACCCATTCTGCACAAGAACAACAGCGACGGAGTCAGTAGAAGAACAAGGGAAAACTTTCTGTATGGAGGGTTTGTGCATTGATTATAAAACAAAAAAACTTATTTCATATGAGAATTACCTGATGAGGAGTTGAGACCAGTAGCGCACCCTGTAGAAAAATAGTCAAGAAAAATGTAAGGCATTGCCTGAATAACCAAGGAAAGAAGGGAGGAATACGCAGAAGTTCAGCTAGAACTTTTTACTTGGAGAAAGGGTGTAGTAAACATTTACCTCGATATGAAGAAAACATTTGACAGAAGACTACCATAACCGGCGAGAACTGTTGTGGTGTCCATGAGGAACTCTGCACGACAAAACTTGTTGGGTTAGATAATAACCCTGCGCCCGTAAACAGAAAGATAAGGAAAAAACAGCCGAATACAGTAACAAGAGATCTCTGCGCTAAATTTGACTACATACCTGAAAGGTTTTACCCTATAAATATTCACCAGAGCAGAAATTGCTAAGTCCGTCGCACAATCACAGGGGTTCCGGGAGAAATCCTGAAGCTGTGAACTCCGAGCTGAAAATAAGGAACTAATGTCGACGAGCACACCGACTGCATTCGGAGCAAATGACAAAGGATAAGCGGGCCTTAGGCCGGCGGGAAACCATAGACTGCCAAGCGAGTTTATCGCTGCCATCCGGACGAGGGTAATGAATGTACCTGCCAGGTGGTACAGATACAGAGTTTCATGCGTATAGAAATTAAGGCCAGTTTAATTGATGCGCGCCAAACCTGTAGAGTGAGTCATGCGGAGACTTGAATGTGAACCCAACTTTGTGACTCAACCCTACACCTGTTAAACCAGACTTCAATTTTAATTCAGAGACTGTGTTGATTTGGTCTACGTGGTATGCCTCGTGGAATACAAGTGGCAATGGCGCAACTTTATAACCATCTTCTAGTATTAAATGCCCAGATCCATTTGAACGTTAAAACTGTATTTGCTATAAAAGAAAACTTAGCACTGTTGTAAACTGCTGTAATAGATTTGGTTTGGTAATTTTTTTTTATATGCTAATTTTATATATATGACAAGTGGTATAATTGTGACATTAATAGAATTAAATACAGTGAAGAACTAATTTATTTTATTTTAGTTATTCAAAACAATATAATAAAAACATAAAAAAAAAACTATATTTATAATTATCACACTAATTAATTAATTATAAAATAATATCTAAACAAAATCACATTCTTTATTCTTAGTTTTTTTTGTTAGAAAAAAAAATTTGAGTTAGAAAAAAACCACATAACAAGGTTTTAAAAATAAATATCAATATTAGTTATATATATTGTATACCTTTACATAAAAATGTATTAGGGCTAGTCTTTTTCTTTTCAGACGTCATCAATTTCAGTTATCCTATGTCATTATCCAATTTTATAAATTATTTTACAATTTTATAAAAAACAAATTTAATAAAATTAAATACAATGAAAATTCAAAGAACTAACCAATTTTATTTTACTTATTCAAAACAATATAACAAAAACAGTAAAAACAAAAGTATATTTATAATGGTCGTAGTAATTAATTAATTAACTATAAAATAATGTCTAAACAAGATCAAACGGTTTATTCTTAATTTTTTTTGTCAATATAATGATACATATATTTTGCATCACTTTGAATAAAATTTTATTAGGTCTAGTTTTTTCTTTATTCTTAAATTTTTTTGGGTTAGAAAAAAACTACATAATAGGGTTTTAAAAATAATTATCAATATTAATAATACAAATATTTTGTGTCTTTTTGAATAAATTTTTCTTAGGACTAGTCTTTTGCTTTAGAGTCATCATCAATTTCAATCATCTTATGCAATTATCCAATTTTATAGACCATTTTACAATTTCATAAAAAATAAATTTAATAAAATTAAATACAATAAAGATCCTAAAAACTAACTAATTTTATTTTACTTATTTATATCAATATAACAAAAACAATAAAAACAAAGATATATTTATAATTATCACATTACTTAATTAATTAATTATAAAAGAATGTCTAAACAAGGTCAAATTATTTATTCTCAATTTTTTTTGGGTTAGAAAAGAACCACATAAGAGAGTTTTAAAAGTAATTATCAATATTAATGATACATATATTTTGCATCATTTAAAATAAAATTTTATTAGGTTTAGTCTTATATTTTTACAATCACATTTATCAACATGCTTAATTCTCTTTTCTCTTCTTGCATGCTTTAAGAAATAGGCTCATCATTGGATTTTGGGCACCCTTGATAAAGAGCATACCATTTTTCTATGTAGAATTTTTTTCCAAAACTATAAAATATTCCTATTTTCAATTTTCAAATTTTCTTCTTTCTCCAATGCCCTTATTCTTTATTTTATGTCTTGGATTTCTACTTTTCTTTGTTATATTTATTCACACTATTTTATCACATATTTCTCTTCCTTGATCCACTTTTTTTCTTGGTGGCTTAGCCACTTCAACTTTGCAATTTTTAACTTGCACTCACAAACATATAAAACTTACTCTAACAACCCTATGACCCTCAATCTATATTCTTTTGGAAATATTAAAATTTCTAATGATTTTATATATCTTCTCTAAAATTTTGGTATTTTTAAAGTAAAATAATTCCTATAAAATATGGACAAAATCATTTTAGATAAGATTGAATTTAACACATTCTTTTATTTTTATAAAAACCATGAAAATTTCCATCCCTACAACTTTATTTTCTCATATCCACCCATGTGCAGATGCATTCATTCTATCTCGTGTTTGCATGAATTAAGTAACTACAATTAAGTCAATTTCCACAGGGGATTCACCCAATGAACCTCTCACATAGCAGTGTGTTCATGACATACTAAACACCTTAATTTGACTACATATTGGAAAATTTCTCTAAATATCGCATTATTTGACCCTCTACAAATATGAACCCAATATGCCTTCCCAATTTAAAAAAAAACCCTACTTTCATTAACATTAATACCTTTTTATATTTTTTCATTAACTTTCAGCTCCATTTTTTATACATGCTATATAAACCCTCTGCACGCTATTATATGCTCAATATATTATGTCATTTTTTTCTCATATATTCCCCAATATAAATGCACTTGGTATGATATTGCTCCCCGTAATTATAATGACACTCCCTTAAAATTACTCATAAAAAACTCATCGAAATACTACCATAGGAAAATATCCGATATCTTTATTAGAATCAAACAAATAAAACATTGCATGCTCATGGAAAATGAAAAATAACTCGAAGAAGTCTCATCGAAGTACTACCATAGAGAAATATTCTATTTCTTTATTAGAATCAAACAAATAAAACATTACATGCTCATGGAAAATCAAGCCTAAGTACATTGAGACAACCAAAGCACACAAGGCAAAACAAATACATTAAACCTATTGCTTATGAGCTCCACATTTTAAATGCTCCTTTGATCATATTTTTTTCACTTTAGTATACATTGTAGCTTTTTGTTAGGCCTCCTAATCATTCATTTTAATGCAAAAAACTCTTTGAAAGAGATCCTTTAACCGAACCCACTGTCTAGTCTCTTGAAGCTCTCTTACTGACTTCTCCCTGTAATACAAAGCTCCTTTAAGCATATCTTTCTCATCCTGCACTCGTCATTTCTCTTAAAATACACACTCCTCGTCATTCCTCTTAAAATACACACTCCTTTCAAAATAGACCCGCCTTTTAAAATACGCCATATAGAAGTGAAGGGTGCATAAGTATGTTGTTCATTCCGTAGGCTCGTGACATAGTTGGAGATGCAAATGGCACCCTCATTACTGTGAATTATACATATTTGTTATATTAAGATATGTTATTCACAATAAGAACGCTTTAAACAATAATTACGCTTTAAGGCGTTTTTATTCAAAAACAACCTCCCTAGCTGCCATTGTGTACAATTTTACAACATTGGATTGAGAATGTTAGAAAAAACTACATACATTCCTCTTCCTGTGAAATTTACAAACCCTCGTACGCCCAAAGCTTAATAGGCTGTGGAGACCAGACATCAGGGGCGATAGGTTCCCACACCAAAGGGAACGAGAAACCGGACCAACTTCTTATATATATACAGAGTATTCAGAGACATGCGAAATCCTATGCAGAGTATATGCCTTGGTGTGGATATAATTCACTGCATTAAAATGTTTTTGCAAGGGTTGATCATGAGAGTCCTCCTACAAATACAATGCAAGAAGACTTACTGTCATCATCATCATATTTGTTTTGGGTTCATAATGTGCGCCATGTTGCTTCCATTCGCTACAGCATTCATCTCATTTTCGGTAGTTGATACAAGATAGGTAGGTAGTATTGGTGTTTGTAAAGTCGTTGTAATGTTAAGTGATATTTAATTTAGTTTGAATATTATTATATTATAATCATATAAGCTTAATATTTTTCTGCATAATATTTCATTGTGCTCATGTACATCCATCTTGCTGATGCATGTAACCTCAAAATCCATTCCACTTTTCGAGATTTAGGAATGGATTTTTGTAATGACAATAGCTCAATAGGCGAAATTGGTTATCAATAAATTTCTATTCTATTTGACAATAGAATCATTTCATAGTCAATAGAAAAACTAAGAAAGAAGTTCATAGTAAAGCTAATCTTCTGAGTTTTAGAGGTAAATTTTCAATTCAGGTTTGCTCAGTGTATTACTTGTCAGAAAACTTGTTGCAGGAACTAAAATATATTATGTTGAAATTAAATTTATTCAGAAATAACAACTTTTATTTTAAAGATTTAAATAAAAAATATATGTTATATATAATATATTATAATTTTTTAATTTTAAATAATTTTATAATGATATTAAATATTTTATTAGTATTATTTTTAATTTTAGATTAGTTTTAATTTTATTTTTTTTCTACTTAAAAAAACTAATTTTCTAAACCATTTAAACATATAGTCTCATCAATATGCTATAATAGAAGCTATTTTCCATTTCAATTTGGTAATGTTAATTTTTTAATAAAAAATATACAAAATAAAAATCATTATGTATATATATAGCATTTTTTTGAATAAAAATTTATTAGGTTTAGTCTTTTGCTTTTCACTCATTATGGATTTCAATAATTCTATCTTATTATCCAATTTTATAGATTATTTTACAATTTCATAAAAAATAAATTTAATAAAATTAAATACAATGAAGAACTAATTTATTTTATTTTAGTTATTCAAAACAATATAATAAAAACATAAAAACAAAGCTATATTTATAATTATCACACTAATTAATTAATTATAAAATAATATCTAAACAAAATCACATTCTTTATTCTTAGTTTTTTTGTTAGAAAAAAACCACATAACAAGGTTTTAAAAATAAATATCAATATTAGTTATATATATTGTATAACTTTACATAAAAATGTATTAGGGCTAGTCTTTTTATTTTCAGACATCTATGTCATTATCCAACTTTATAAATTATTTTACAATTTTATAAAAAACAAATTTAATAAGATTAAATACAATGAAAATTCAAAGAACTAACCAATTTTATTTTACTTATTCAAAACAATATAACAAAAACAGTAAAAACAAAATATATTTATAATGATCGCAGTAATTAATTAATTAACTAAATTATAATGTTTAAACAAGATCAAATGGTTTATTCTTAATTTTTTTTGTCAATAAAATGATACATTTATTTTGCATCACTTTGAATAAAATTTTATTAGGTCTAGTTTTTTCTTTATTCTTAATCTTTTTTGGGTTAGAAAAAAACTACATAATAGGGTTTTAAAAATAATTATCAATATTAATAATACAAATATTTTGTGTCCTTTTGAATAAATTTTTCTTAGGACTAGTCTTTTTTCTTTAGAGTCATCATCAATTTCAATCATCTTATGCAATTATCCAATTTTATAGACCATTTTACAATTTCATAAAAATACAATTAAATACAATGAAGATCCTAAAAACTAACTAATTTTATTTTACTTATTTATATCAATATAACAAAAACAATAAAAACAAAGATATATTTATAATTATCACATTACTTAATTAATTAATTATAAAAGAATGTAGGTCAAATTCTTTATTCTAAATTTTTTTTGGGTTAGAAAAGAGCCACATAAGAGGGTTTGAAAAGTAATTATCAATATTAATGATACATATATTTTACATCATTTAGAATAAAATTTTATTAGGTTTAGTAAATATTTTTTTTTCAGATAAAATTAATTAAGAATTATACTAAAAAAAAGCATAAAGTAGAATACCATTTTTTTTTTCATGTCTTTATATAATGTATACAAAATATATAATAGAAATAGTAGAAATTGAAATATTTTACTTAACATGATAATTGAAATATTTGATTTATAATCACATTAAATTGCTGTATTATTAGTAGTAGTATTTATTTAATGCTATATATTAATATATTTTAAAAATTAAATGAATTATATATCTGCTCCTCATACTTCTCATAAAAAGTAATTATATTTTTTTACTTTCAGTTACTTTTTCTTTTTCTAAGGACTGAAACTTATATATGTGTGTGTTAGCATGGATATTTAAATAATATGTTTAAGTTGATATTGAAGTATTTTTTTTTTTTTTACATTTTATCCATGTATGAGTCCACGTGTACTTCATAATTTAAAATTATGTTATTTCACATGGGCTTCTAAATATTCTTTTTATGGTTGACAGGCCACATCTCCTTCAAATTGGTTGTAATATTAACATTTTTTTTCTTTTTTCTTTTTTAGTGTTGAAACTTATATATGTGTGTGTGTTAACATGGATATTTAAATAACATGTTTAAGTTGATATTGAAGTATTTTTACGCTGTAAAGCGTCTTTATTTGAAAACAACTTTCCTAGTGCCAAGTGTACCATTGTGCACCATTGAAATCAATGTTAGACGATTGAAACAATTTGTACCTTAGGATTAAATACCGTTATTATTAATTAGTTATAAAAGAAAACAGTTTTAAAAGTAAAAGGCTTCATGTTATAGTATTTTGATTCATGTTATATTATCTTGATGCAAATATATGATAACAGAAAAAACGACAATTTTTGTGTTTTGAATGTTGTAAGACATAAGATGCAGAGCAGAGACTCTGAGCTAGTGTGGAAGGTCTGTCCCTATCAATCATATGGCATAGGCAGAGTGGATAACCCTTCCATGTATGGTCATTTTCTGACACAACTTTGCAAGATGGCAGAGGATGATCCCCTTTTTGTAGGTAAGGAGGATCAAGAATACCATCCATGATTTCTGCAATATGTTGGCATATGACCAAATATCCAATTTGTTACTGAATTTCTCTGGAGTTAATTGCAGATCAACTTTTCAGCATAGCAGAGAAAGGGTTTAGTGCAGAAGGTGATTCTATTGAGTACTTGTTTAACAAGTTTAACAAATCACGGCGATTTACCAGAGTTTTGCTATTGCCAAGTGAAGGAGCTGGGGTATCTGTATATCTGGCCATGTCAAAATCTGTACAGGAGAGAAGGGATTTCCCACTGTTCAAAGGCAGTGCATTGCATCTGTCCGAACTAGTGTCAGTGGGTCATTCTGGGTATTCCTACTAAGTAATTAGTTCAAGTATATGGCCAGGTACTAAATATTTTTCTTTTGGAACATCCTAAGTGACTCTAGTCTCTCTATAAATTTCAAGTGAATGTAAACGCTTTTTATAAAACTCTCGAAAGCAGCCAATCCAAAGATAAAGTAATAAAGAGTGGATAAGTAAGTTATGATATGGTTTTGAGCCATAACTTTCATTAAGAGATATAGATGATTAGTGATCTCCTCTCCATACAAATTATGTGGAATTAGATTAGAATAGAGTTAGACTTCTGGTTTTCTCCTGTTTCCTGGTTCTATGGTTCGCCCTATAAAGTATGTGGAATTAGTTTAATATATATTTAATGCATTTATGAGATCATTTATTTAATATGTTCTAATAATTTTTTATGAGATTGTTTAGATCATATGCTGTGAAATGTTATTTTGAGGGTGATTGTTGTTCGTGTAAAATTTCAAAGCATGATAAATATTAAGGGTAAGATATTTGTTTAAATTGTAGGTTAAATGTATGGTATAATTCAAGTTATATGCTGTATTAATATTAGGATTTTTATTAGTTTGATAAATGTGTTGTGATATATAATAAATTAAGATTAAGAATGAATAAAGTTAAAGTTAATAATGAAAATTTATTTATACAAATTAGTTTTGAGTTGTTAATAATAAACTGGGTAAAAGATTATTGTAATAAATTAGGATTAAGAATGAATAAAGTTAAAGTTAATAATGAAAAATTATTTATACAAATTAGTTTTGAGTGGTTAATAATAAACTGGGTAAAAGATTATTGACACGGTAGTTTTGAAATATTATTAAACTGGGTAAAATATTATTGATATTTAGTAGTTTCAAAATATATGTTTTTATAGTACTAACAACATTTAATTTTAATTTTATTTAATATTTAAATATTTTTAATTTGACTTAATACTTCATTTCAAAAAATCTAAAATGTAGAGGAAAAAGATGATATTGGGTTTCTGTTATTATGTATAGGGTTTGTGTTATTTTTATTGGAATTTTAGAGTTATGTAGGGTTAAATGTTTTTAAATAATTTATTGTAGATTTATTGATTCAACAATTTTTATTTATTCTCCATTTTTATATTGATTGGGATGAACAATTTTGAATCTTATAGTTAATTTAATTTGTTAAAATGCGAATTTGTTGAAGTAAGCTTTCTCAATTTCATCACGATGAAGAGATGTTGTAATATAATGTTTAGCATTTTGACTAAATCAAATTACTATTAGATAAACATTAAAAAAATAAAAAAGTTAAATAAAAAGATTAATGAGATGTAATGTAGTTGATGCTATTCTTGGGTTCAAATTCACTGTACATATGTGTAATTTTAGTAAGATTTCATTTTAGCATGTCCTTGCATTTTGTAGATATTTTTATGTCTTTTAATAACTGTCAAAGAAGCATTAATTAGTGTTATATGCTATTGCCTTGTTTCTTTTGCAAAATCGATTCCATTTTATATGTCTACCCATGTGGCCCATAGTGCATAATCAGGCATCACTATGAAAGGAAAAACTCACTGTGAAAAGAAAAGCCTGCGTAGGTTATAAAAAAACCAAATTTTTTATCCAAACAATTCTTCAAACTTATAATTTATTTTAAATAAAATCATTCATATTTATAAGTTAAATATTCAATTAAATCACATAACATATCATATATTTTTTCCTTTATAGTACTCTTTCCTATATTATTGCTTTACAGCATTTCCTTTGCAACATATGGTGCAATTTCTAGTTTATTTTTATGTCGTAAGACATTTTTATTTGAAAACAACTCCCCTAGCTACCATTGTGTCCATGTATGAGCCATTGGATCAAATGTTAGAAATGTTTTAGGCCATTAGATTCACAAGTAAATGTTTTATATATATTTTTTATAATGTTAGTTTTTTCTTTTTCTTTTTACTAAGCTAATAGAATTTAGGTTTTGGTAACTTTTAAGTTAAAATGTTGTCACTAAAAATTCTTTATATTTTGATATATAAATGTAAATAGTTTTATATATATTTTTTTCTTTTTAATAAGTTAAATTGAATTTAGTTAATAAAATAAAATAAGAATAAACTATAAAAACAGCCCATGGTATTAGCCCATGGTATTCATGTGGAATATAGTTTATTTAAAGGGGGAAATTAAAATGGCCTTGATCAATCTTAACTTTGGATCTGCCAAAAGCTAAGACGGATCAAATGTCTTGATATGCAAACCTCTTTTAGAGTGAAAAGAGAATTGATCCCTCTTATAAATAATATATATCTAAACTAACTATTTAATAAAATTATTTTTAATTGTTTATAACCATTATTCTTTTAAAATTTTACTTAATAAAATGTATCTAAATTTTCATACATCCAAATATACATAGTTTTTCTTGTTCTATATTATTTTTGTTACAACTATTTTATTATTCAAAAAATACATGGTTTTTTTTTGTTATATATTATTTATGTTACAATTGTTTTATTATTCTTGAGTAGTATTTCTTAATATACAAAAAATTAAATTAATTATGAATTTTTTTAAAATATGTGATATTTTTTTTTAATTTCCAAATTATTTCACAGGACATGATTTATATTGAGCAATAATGATGAATGTTCATAATTCTCATTTCTTAATTAACACTAAATTTACCTTTAATTACTTGATTGTAATAGTTTATAACTACATAATTTGTAGCTACATACATACTCTTTCGATTTTTTTTTGGTTAATGAATATCAAATTTCTTCTGTAAAAAAAAATTATATACATATCTTTAATTACCTAATTCTGGCTAAAAAACTTACATGTTTTTTACTTTATAATCATAAACTAATTTCACATTATATGATGTCAAACTTACTCAAGTTTTTATTCTGAAATTTAAAACAAAGTTTTTCACTACATAATTTTAGCTTTTATAATATTTTTATTTTTCAATTCCAAACAAAACTTACAAAAGAAAAAACCCACTCAGTCCTTACTATAGATTATAGTTTTACAAAATTGACACTATGTGATTAACAATAGAGTAAGTTGAGACAACCCTAAAGTGTTTTTTGTACATGTTTTATCATAACATTTCCATCCATCCAATATATAGTGTAGTGTCTTCTGAAGAGAGTGTGTATTCTATCCACAATCAAAGAAAATGCATAGGGATTTCACAAGTTGTTAGTTTGTAACTTGATCCACAATCAAAGAAAATGGCTAGGTATGTCACGAGTTATCATTCACACAGTGGTTTATTGAAGTTCTTAGCTGAAATGGATCCTATTAGTATATCATTAAGGATTGTGATTAATTCATGTAGCAGTTGCATTGCTTATGAAATATTTTTGTATCATTTGGATAAGATGTTGTATATAATGATATGGATACACATTCCCCCCAAGCGTTACCATATCGTGATTGTTGTCCAATTGTTCATATTTAGAGAAATATAATTAAGTGATTGATGGTTTGGGAACATCAAAGTTACTATAATGACCTTTTATCCTAGGATGACTCCTTAGTGTTGAGATTCGATTTGCATGAACCCTTTTGCATATTGATACTATGTGGTAATTGTATGAATGGACTGCTTATATTGTCCTCACTATCATAAGATTCAACACGGGTTTTTTTTTTTTTTATAAGTCTATATACAAGTTATACATATTATGTAGTAAGAAATTTTCTTTAATAACAACAATCACTGAAAGGGGAAATGATCTCAATACACCCCTCTAGATATACAATGTCTCATGATATTCTTCTCATTTGGTGACACATGGAAATTCCAATAGCAAAACTCTTTCACATTGTCACATATTATACGAAAGTTTATCTTGGTAAGGTTTCCTACATATATTAGCCCAACATGCAAGTTAATCATTCGCATGTTATTGAATCCTAATTTTTTAATGCCTCCATAAAATTTTGCCTAATGTTTTGTACATTATTGCTTTCATTGACATCAACGGATATGATGTAGTTCTTTTTCCAACGACACTTGTCAATAATTCCCTACTAGCACTTATGCCATGATTGAGATTGATATTTTTCAATTTTCCAGGGATTGATGTCATATTTCTTGATACTAACCCATTTACCTTCACCTCTTTGGAATTTCTAATGCCCAATAATTGAACTATATTTCTTAGATATTTGTGCTTTCAAATTATATTTAAGAGTTAAGCTTGTGCTATGATAGATATACCTTGAAAAAAAAATTGATCACCTAATTTACTTTATCTTGAACTGTTCATTCATGAATTAGTGGCCTTATTTCTTCAATTTTAGTTGATTCTATATTATCTAGAAAATTATCATCAAAGACAATTTCTTGCAACTTCTTATTAATGTCCATGTTTTTCTACGTGTGGCAAGATCTTGTTGGAGGCAAGATGTTTTCCCTACATAAAAAAATATTTAATTTTTAATTTATAATTTAAACTTGACATGTACATTGAAAAAAATTAGAATATTAAAAGGGTGACTTGATTTGAGTGGTCAATAGTACATCCACATCTATTTCAAGCTCTCTATTTTGTACCTATACATCTCCTTCATGCTCCCTATTTTGTACCTCCACATTCCTTTAGGCTCGCTATTTTCCTTTGTTGCTCTTTTGTTTTATAGTAGATCATCATTTTTTTCATTTAAAATAAATACCTTTTATAATATATTGTTTCACTAGTGTGTGTCTATATATATATATATATATATATATGAATGACTAAAATTTTGAACTAAAAATTCTAAGTACGTGTATGGCTTTTTATATTGATATATCACACTATACTACATTTGGAGGTAAGGAACACTAGCGCCCTTCACTTAATGTGCCCTAATGTGTTAACTCTCTATTCAATTCACCAAATACATTTAGTTCCAACTTAGTCTTATTTTCCCATAAAAAAATATTATTATCATCAAATATATATCTTAAAAATACAATTGGTGCTCGGATATGTAGATGAACTTGGAGTAAACTCTATTTTTGTTAATAAAAAATATCTTTATCTACATCTATGCTAGATAGATTGTAATTGAATGTATTTAAAATGTCTTATTTAAGTTACATGGTTATTTCATGCTCGGATATGTAGATGAACTTGGAGTAAACTCTATTTCTGTTAATAAAAATTATCTTTATTTACATCTATGCTAGATAGATTGTAATTGAATGTATTTAAAATGTCTTATTTGGGTTACATGCTTATTTCGCAGGATTATTAATCACCAAAATATTTTCACCCCAATTTCCTATTTCAATATATATATAACAAAATTTTTATATATGTAAACAAATTATGTTGGTTTACATATGTGTTTTCACCCACAATTGCCTATTTCAATATCTATAACAAAATTTTCTGGTTGATAACTCTTATAATAAATATCTTTGAAACCTCCATGACCTGCTTCCATGGAAGTAAAATTTTCCTTTCATTCCCTCACGATGGCTCCTTCTCTACAACAACTTATTTCATTATGTTGGTTTAGATATATGTTTTCACCCACAATTTCCTTTTTCAATATCTATAACAAAATTTTCTGGTTGATAACTCTTATAATCAATATCTTTGAAACCTCCACAACCTGCTTCCATGTAAGCAAAATTTGCCTTTCATTCCTTCACGATGGCTCCTTCTCTGCAACAACTTATTTATTCTAGGCTACTCTTTCCTATGCTATTTCCTTACAGCATTTCTTTTGCAACATATGGTGCAATTGCTAGTTTATTTTATTTTTATTTTTTTACTTTTAATTACATTTTATTCATGCATGACTGCACATGTACTTCATAATTTAAAATTATGTTATTTCACATGGACTTCTAAATATTTTTTTTATGCTTGAGAGACGCAATCTCCTTCAAATTGGTTGTAATATCAACAAAAAATATAGTGAACATGGAGAAAGTGGAATTAATGATATTTTATAATGTTTATAATTAAAACTAACCAAATATGTATAATGAGTTTTTTTTTTTAATTAATTCCAACATTGTTTTTATATTTAGATAATATTTTATTTTTATTTTAAAATGGACACGTACTCACTCCCAGTTGAGGATAGAAAGAACTGCACATATCAGCAATAGACCAACCCAACATAGTAACTGAAACTGAGATTAAACTCCATCGTTGATCTCACCTAGATCTAACGGTCCTCGCTTCTCCCTTAATCTTCTACTTCGCATCGCAATTAAAATAAATTATTGTGTAAATCCTTAACATGTAACTCTAAAATATGTAAAGCGTGATAGCCGACGTACGAACCATCTAAGTTTTCATGAATCAACGATTTCACCCGAACCTTTTACACATAAACCTCGTTGTGTCTTTGTTGTTCGCACTATCAATCGACTTTTTTTTAATGCATTGTGTGATAATGTGATATCTAACTCAACAGAGAAAAAAAAACGAACACTCTAAACCAGACAGCCAATTTAAAACACAAGACACAAAACACTTGGAATTTATCAGAGATGAAAATACACAGAGCCGAGCCCTTTGATGGATGGATTTTTACAATGACTTCTCCTCTCTGTCCACTCCTCTGTCACACTTCTCTCACACTTCACTCTATCCATCTTTCCCTATCACACCTCACACCTATTTACGCTTATCTCTAACTGAAAGCGATTATTCTTGTCTTTTATTAACTTTCATTTTGAACCACTCTAATAGAAAATTCTATCCTATCTTCATGACTTAAATCTATTTGGCTAAATCTCCTCGCAGGGAGAACCAAGTTGCTATTTTTATTCCTATTTAATCTAGGACATCAAAACAAAATAACTTCTCAGAATTAAAGCTTAACATAATATTAATAACCAATTTTTCCACCTCTTATTAGCCACAACATGTGAACACATAATCACATTGGTGGCTAAATTCTGGATGCTCCAACATCAGACTCCCGGGGAAGAAAAGATTGATCCAACAATGTTTCAGGATCTGCATTAAACTTTTGTAACTCTACAGATGTCATCCAACTGGCATCTCCCATTGGTTGTCCTTTCCATTTGACTAGATACTGATAACAAGTCTGTCCCCTAGTCTTCTTTGTTACTCTTTTCTCTGAAATGGCTTCCACTTCTTTCTTTGCTGTCTTTGGCATATGTTCCTTCCAATTCAAAGTCTAGTCCTCCTCTTCTATAATTTCTTCTTGTAGTTCTTCCTTTGTTCCTTTGGATAGGTACAAATCTGCAACATTAAAGATGGGTGATATCCCAACTCCTTCTGGTAACCCAATCTCATATGCATTTGAGGAAAACTTACAAAGAATATTAGGCCAAGAGATAGAGGCGAGATCTGAGAGACGGAGAGGGTTCTATGGATGAGAAGGACATGCAAAGAGAGCATCAGGCAAAGCCAGATTGTAAAAAGGTTTTTGTTATTGTATCTGTACATTTATTGATTATTGAGAAATTGAATTCATGGCGACAATGTTTTGTTTATTTTACATGCTCAGTGATCTGTAACTGAACAAATTCGATATTGGTGAAGTAATTAACTAATTGCATGAATTCTAATGAATGAATAAGTCTTAGTGTGTGATAGAAGACTTAGTGGCTGGGTAGGATATGTATGATTCCAGTCCGAGAGTTATTTTGTTGATGTTGTGTGAGAAAAAATAAGTGCAGTTATAAATTGAGTGCAAGCTGAGAAAGAGAAACTAATCTGAATTCCAGATTCAGAGAATTAACACGCAATGATATTTTGGATTGTAGACAGGGTGATAAGCGTGAAGGCGTAAATCTGATTAATAATCTAGAAAATAAAGCTCGGAAGGATAGCGTGAAGGAATCAAAGAAGTAATATAGAATGGTGTTATGTATTCTCGCTTGAGACAGTTTGCTAAAGTGTGCATCACCATCAAAGATCTGAGCAAATGAATAAAAGTTAAAGCTTAGGAGGAGTAACAAGTGGAGAAGACAGAGATGCAGAGTGGTGGCAGCCGAAAACAAAGAAAAGTTTAAGGTAGTGAACCTGTAGAAGATTTCCAAAGGAAGGGAATGGACGGCGAGGATTAAATCGCAAAGGTAAGATTGAAGATTAACTATCTAGATCTCATTGAAAGTTAAATTGGGAATATGTCGAAGAGTGATAAGTCTAAGATATGTGCGATGCGATGAAGAGATCGGATGACAAGGATCAGAGCAAGGTCGATGACCCAGATTACTTCACAAGGTAAGTTTGGAAAGCTACGAAGTGAACACGTGTTAGGCGGAGGATACATGCGCACATCACAATCGGTGATCGTTATATTTTCTGTTAAGCCATCGCAAGTTAAATGGTATAAGTTGCGATGCGGTGAAGAGGAGCCACATGTCGGCGGGGTCAATGCGCATATCACATATCACCCCAAATATGGCACAATTAGTTAACGACGATGGTTAAACTGCGACATGTGAAATGTTAAGTTGGGCGAAGTGCGAAGTGTTAAGTTTTGCGATTTGTGATAAGTTCTGAAAAGTGTGATGGAGTTTTGCGATGCACGATGAAGCATTAAGGGAAGGTTTAAGCATGGTGAAATGCGATGTTGTTTGGGTTGTAAAGGTGCGAAAGGTAATAAGGTTCTTTGAGTTATGTGAACCTATCCGAATATGTCAAATCCAGAATATATAATTAGTTATGAGTATTAAATCTTGGGAACGAGAAGACTTATTAAAGTTTCCGCGTATGTGGGTATAAGCGATCTTTTGGCTACATCACCTGCCAGGTTGTAGAATGTGACTCTCAACTCAATAAAATTCAAGTAGAGTAGGGAGGGAATTATACATATAAAAAATGAAGAGCATAAAGAGAATTACACATATCAGAAATGAAGAGTGTACTATTGATGTTTTATAATGTTTATAATTAAAACTAACCAAATATGAATATTCATTTATTATTATTTTTTTTTCTAAGTTGTGTGAGTCCTTAGATGACTGCAAGATTAACCTTTGAGTTGAGAAACAACAACTTAGGTACATCTAAGCCCTAAAAAATCACTTGACGATCACACCCCCTTCCTGGCCACAGTAGCCTTTCCTGGCCACAGTAGCCTTTAACATGGCCGTGACTTTTAAATTACACTATTATATTCCCCATGGGCATTCATTTATTTTTTTATTATAGTATATGATGCTCTTTTCATTTATGGAATATTATATTTTTATTTTCAAAGGGACATGTGTCAAGTGGAAGTTTAGCCACCAAAGGGATTACACATAAATAATAACTTAAAGTAAAGTAGGATAAATCATCTTAATCCTCGATATATCAAATGCTAATAAGGATGAAGACCCTTAAAATGAAAACCCTTCTTCAAGTTTTCCATAGTAAAAGAGATTTATAGCTCAAAAAATTTGATAGATCCGGTTAAAATTATTATTGAAATACCACATATTAACTCTTAAAATTGATTTGACATATTTTATTTATGACTATTTCATATTTATTAATATTTTTTTAAATATCACATCTCAGTCCAAATAAAAAATTAACAAAATTACACGTCATCATTCAAATCACCTATTTACATAATAACAATAATATTTTTACTTTCATTTACATAAATTTAAATTAGATATTAAAATATTTTATCTATTATTTAGATTAAATATCCTTTTGTTAAAATAATCATTAACATGAGATGTCAATTCCATATTGAAAATGGAAAAAAATGAAAAAAGTGTACACATATTCATATCATATTCTAGAAATAAACCAACTATATACATAATTATTTAGCATGTACATCAACTCCAAACTATGTATTAAAAGAATTGCATAAGTTCCTTATATTGAAATTAGAAATTGATTATACAGTGAATAGAAATAGGTTTTACTTTCAATCACTTTATCTATCTTTAATATAAAATTGATATAAAATTATATATTATATAAAATAAATATCAAAATATTTAATTTATGGTGAATATTCATTTTTCTTTTATTATTATTATTATTTAAATGTGACATGTCATGCTTATTGACATAGAGATTATGTGATGTATTGTTTAGTTATTCACTGATGTAAATGTTACTAGTTAGAAATTTTTTGGGAAAAAATTTAGCCATGTTAAGTATTTATGTGACTTAGGACTAGTGGGACCATATCTTTGAATATAAAAAGAATCATACATAAATATTTTGGTTGATAAATGTGAATAGTTATGATAAACATCAAAATACTTACTCCATAATACATTTCACATCTTAAAAATAAATTTCAAAGAAAAAATATGAAATTAAATATAATGTAACCTTATCCTAAATTATTATTTTTAATATTAATATAAATTCAAATAATATATAAAATATGAACTTGTAAATATGTTTTGTTACAATATTTTGATTAGTATTATGGTATCACAGGTTCAAAAGAGTCACAAGCTATCTAAGATGGCTGATGTGAAAGAAAAAGAAAAAAAGAATAGTGGAAAGACTCCATGAATCGAGATCTATGACAGTCTATGTCTCCTGCAGGCGAGGACGTCCTTCGCCGTTGGGGACCCCTGTCCATTTTTAAAACCTTGGTGAGTGAACAAGCAAATTGATTGCGGCATTAATTAACAGGATTACGAAATCTCAGGATCGTATGATTCAGCGATCTTCTGGATCGAAAAAGACGAGAGTCGTGGTTCCTCTGGACTCCACCGATACTGATCATACGGTGCGCAAGGGAGCCACAGTTTTTGTTTTTAACTCGGGCCAGTGGTGGTCTGACAGGAAAAATGCTAAGGCTACAGCCCATTGCAAGCACTCCCTTGATCAGGCGTCATTGTTACATGAGATTCGGACCTTTGAGAGTGATAATTACATTAGATTCGGATCATTGACGTTGCTGACCTTGCAAATTAGTTTTGTTTCATTATAATCCACTGCTGCTGCTTATCGTGCGAAGCATCTAGATTCAAGCTCTAACATCATTTCTAAATCTGCTGGGCGGGATGATGTTGACACTTTAATCGTTAAACAGTCTCTCCAAAACTCCTTTGCTCATGACACTTGCGCTCCGGGCTCTCATAATACACAGAAGCGCAATCGTCGCAGAAAGAAGAAGAAGTCCTGTTTCAAGCATAAGATGGAGGTTAAAGAAGTGATCTTAGACTATGAAAATCTCTGTGGCAGGGTTGCGAGTCTGCAGAAGAGGGAGGTCATAGGAAGATGGATGTTCCCCGACAGCAGTGATTTTGACACGTCCAAGTGGATAAAAAAACACCGGAGTCCGATTATCGGTTATACACCGGTTGTGAGCTCACTAATCAATGGATGGTTCAGTATACACTTTCTGGATGTCAAAGATGTTGAAAAGATCACAAACCGGACCTGGGTGTGTGGAAGGAGTTTCATGCACTTAATTCCCTGGTATCTTGGTTTCAATCCAATCTTAGAGGCTCCCCGCAATCGAGTTATTTGGGTTAAGCTCCCGGCGCTCCCACTGGAATATTGGACCCTTAAGGCTCTCCGGGCTATTGGAGACACAATTGGAACCATGAAATATATTGACCCAAGCATTTTGGGGTCCAACGACAAACGAATTGCTTGGATTCTGGTCGAGCTTGAATACTCCAGTGGTCTTCCGGGTGATATTGATCTGGTTTGGGGTAATAGGAGGCATCGCGAGAGAATTGATTTCTGGGGCATTCCTTTTCGATGCCTTATCTATCATCGCACTGGACATCTGAAGGAAAATTGTCCATTTTGTTTGTGCATGGTCCGTTCTGAGGGTGCTAATAATGCTGTGACAAATGGTCGGCGGGCTGGGAATGTATCAGGGACATCTGGTGAGCTAAATTCTGGAAATCCGAGTCCTCTCAATTCCGATGATGAGGCTTATGTCACTGCGCTGGACCAGGTGGAAGGAATGTTTAACAACAATCGTGTTTTGGACCCTAAATCCAATGATGATCCGCCTGCGGATCTCTATCATTGTCAACCATCTCTGTCTACGGATCCAGGTAATTCTTTTCCCCCTGTTCATAGTAAAAAATCATCACTGGACATTACAGATGATGACGTTCCCATATCACATTCTGTGACTATTTTGGACGATAGTCCTATTGATAATCCGCTTGCTGGTAATAGTCATATTCAATCAAATGCTGAGACCCCCTGTTTGTCCACGAAATTCTATAAAGGAGAGTCGTCGTCCCTCCACATGAACTCAACCCCCGGTCCCCACTCGACTCTTGATGTTCCAATCGAATCTTATCATCATATCAACCTCCCGGAGTCCCCCAAGAATTCTGTTGGTCGTGATCTGGATTCTATTTTGGCAAATCCCAACATCGACTTGGCTGCCCTCATGGTCTTTGACAGACCTCCCCCATCCACTGAATCTAGACCATCAAACCTTTCTTCCAATCCATTCTCAAAACGTAATTCCAAGTCGGTCAATAAGTACTCTAGGGGTAAATTCAAAGCCATTTCCCTGTTCTCGGAGAATGATGACAATCTCACTGATATCATGTTTACTCTCAGTGGAAGTACATCGGATATTCCTCGGGTGCTTAGAGCAAGTTCCCCGGTGCGGAATTTGTCATGAATCACATCTTATCTCTGAATATTAGGGGGCTGGGCAATGTCTCTAAAACACATTGCCTGAAGGATATACTGTATACTGCAAATCCAATTATTTTTTTGGGTCAGGAAACCATGTGTGCTAGGGAAAGAGCTATCAAGACGTTTCTCGGTTTTAAGGCCGGTTGGAACGCTGTCGCTGTCGATGCTGTTAGGCTATCTAGAGGCCTGATTGCTATTTGGAACCCTGATCATGCAGCTTTTAGGGCGTATAAATTTTTCGGGGGCATTTTACTTTCTGGTCAGCTTAGAGGTATGGAAGAACCTGTTAACATAATCAACATATATGCCCCTTATTGTAATAGAATGCCCTTCTGGCAAAGAATGATGGATTCGGGTATTCACTCACTACACAATTTAATCTTGATGGGGGATTTTAATTCCATCCTAAGTGCTGATGAAGTTTGGGGTAATTCTGCCAGATTGGACCCACTCTCTTCTTTTCTATCTGACATGTTTTTTGATCTACATTTGGTTGATATTAGGCCAATTCCTCTCATGCCGACCTGGCCAAACAAGCGAGCTGGTGAGCACTATATTGGAAAGAGACTAGACAGGGCTCTGGTCAGTGCAGGTCTTGTGGCAAGATGAGGAATGCTCAGAGCTGAGGTGGTTGCATCAGATATATCCGATCATATGCCTATTAAACTATCCTGGAAACGTAATGGCACAACTAAAGGAAGGCCATTTAAATTTAACAGAATCTGGTTGGAGGATAAAGATTATTCAAATTGGTCTACAGGGTATGGCAATAGGAAGTCGATATGGAGGGCCTCATGGATTGGGACTGTTTTCATTACAAGTTGCAGAGAGTTAAGAAAGTCTCCAAGGAATGGGAGATTAGGAAAAAGGCTGCCCTTCAGATGGAATATCGAGAAATCTCTTCGCAGATGGAGGAGTTATATGCCTCTTTTTTGTCCACTAGCCCTTCCGTAGCTGAACTACAACTTCTGAAGGATCTTGGAGCAAGGAAGCGGGAAATATTAAGGATTGAAGAGGTGACTTGGAGATTGAAGAGCGGGTGTTTATGGCTAAAGGAGGGTGATTTGAATACTCATTATTTTCACAAGTCTTCCAATGCAAGGCGTGAGAGAAATGCCATATGGCGCATCAAAAAGAATGATGGCAGTTTTGTGTATTCCACTCTAGAGATTCAGGAGGAAGCCATTGCATATTTCTCAAATTTCTACAAGTCAGATCTGTCGATTAATGTTGAGAATCAATCTTGGATTCTCGATAATTTTTCTAGATTTTTCAATGAGGAGGATATTGTGGCTATTGATCAAGGTATTACAGGGAATGAAGTTCTAAAGGTCCTGAAATCCTTTCCCCATGATAAATGTCTGGGGCCAGATGGATGGCCAGCAGAATTTTTCATCTTTTTCTATGATTTACTGGGCGTTGAGCTTACGGATATGGCGGAGTCATTTCGCAGAAGTGGTATTATGCCTGCAAATTTGAACTCATCATTTATTGCCCTCATTCCTAAGGTATCGGATCCTCAGACTTTCTCTGATTTCAGACCCATTGCTCTATGTAACCTTATTTACAAAATCACCTCTAAGATCATTGCCCTTTGATTAAAAGAGCTCTTATCTAGAAATATCTCTGTAGAGCAATATGGGTTTCTAAACGGCAGATCCATACACGACGCCATTTCGATTGCCCAGGAAGTGCTCCATTCCATGAATTTGGAAAGGCAAGAAGGCCTGATAATGAAGGTGGATTTACATATGGCCTATGATTCCGTGGACTGGTCCTTTATTCGGGTCTTACTGCTCAAAATTGGTCTCCCCATCCGCATCATCCGATGGATCATGTCATGTGTATCAAATGTTCGATACGCTGTGGTGATTAATGGTCTTCCATCTCGTTTCTTCAAAGTGGGTCGGGTGTTACGACAGGGGTGTGCTTTATCCCCCCTCATCTTCATTCTTGTAATGGACGGATTCAGTTGATTGATGCATGCAGCTGTGCAGAAGGGTTATTTTCAAGGATTCTCTTTTTCTAATAGTGTTTCTACTTCGCACTCCCTCTTCGTTGATGATCTATTGCTCTTTAGCTATTTGATCTGGAACCATTGGTTCTATATATATATTACATTTTGCCGCTTTGAATCTGCAACAGGGCTCAGTATCAATCGCAGTAAATCTCTTCTTTTATATGGATCTGGAAATATACAAGAGGTTAACTTCATTGTGGATTTCTTAGGTGTTGGCATTCGCTCAATCACAACAGGTTTCAAATATCTAGGCTTTGTAATCAAACCTTGTGGTTATAAAAACAACGACTGGAATTGGATCATAGACAAATTTCGGGCTCGGATTCAACGATGGACCCATCGATGGCTTTCTCTGGGTGGTCGGTATATTATGATTCAATCTGTTTTATCGCAAATGATTGTATTTTGGGGCCATTTGTTCTATCTTCCGGCAGGTGTCATCTCTATGATTAATAGCATCATATCGCAATTCCTCTGGGGAGGAGTTAACATGGACAAGAAATATCATCCCTGCCGCCTGTCAGCTATCAGTTTGCCCAAGGATTTAGGCGGATGGGGCATCTTGTCGCCTCGTGAATTTAATTCAGCACTACTGTCCAAATCTTTCTGGCATGCTGTTCAGGGTTCCGGCCTCTGGTGCGATATTATTAGAACCAAATATATTCGTGGTGATGCCCTTTTAATGATAAAAGATAATCATTTTCCTTTCCCTCGAAATATCTCTTTCATTTGGCACAACTTTAAAATGGTTATGATTCACATCTCTCCTCGATTAAGCTGGCATTTTCATGATGGGAGCAGAATTCCATTAGGATCGAACAACAGTCTATTGCTGCCGCCAAATTCAGCTCCATCTCAGCGCCTTCTCCACGTCTTGACTCAGCGTGGAATCATATATTTCTCACAGGTTATCTATCATTGGTCTTATGGAGCGCCTATTTTCAAAACCGCTTTTCAGATTGGCCTGACGGGTTCCGACGCAGATGAGTGGGATTTTATCCGGGATCAGTTGCGTATTGCTGGCCTGTGCTACGCTCCCGGTGGGGATCAAATAGTATGGGATGGTCCTCTCAAAGACAAAATGGTTATTGTTAAGGAGGCATAGAGAAATATTATTGTTTCATCTCACTTGCCAAATGCCTCCAAAATCTTCTTCCCCTTCTGGCATAGGCACATTCCAACGAAAATCACAATTTTTGGGTGGCTGGTATGGAAGGGGAAAATCCTCACATGGGATAATCCCAGGAAGCGGGGTCACCATGGGCCCAGTCGTTGTGTTATTTTCTTTGCTTCTGAAGAATCCATATCACATATATTCTTCACATGTCCCATTATTGTTGGTTTATGGAAGTTGTTTTGTCCTTTCTTTCTTCATCCATCATGGATTCCAGTGGATTTCATCTCTGCCGCTTGCGAGTGGGATAAATTAAGCAGCAGTTATAGATCTCTTCCTTTTTATTTTATTTGGGAGATGTGGCTTGCTAGGAATCTGTCGATTTTTGAGAATAAATCTTTCCAAGCTCACCGGGTGTTTGCGGCCATTAAATTATGGGTTGAGGATGGTCCAAGACTGTTTAATGATAATGTCGGAGACGCTTCACATCGCATCAGGCCTCATGAGATTGGAATTCCAGCCATTTACTTTGACGGGGCTTCTGCCGATGGCTTGACGGGCTGTGGGGTATGGATCAAGATTTCTGATAAGGAATGTTACCACATCTATTGGAATGGTGGTCCGGGTTCTAACAACAAGGCTGAGATCATGGCTTTGTGGGGGGGACTCCTTGCGGCTACTGATCTACAACTTCAGGACATACGTATATATGGTGATTCCCAACTGATTATCGGATGGATCACCAACAGTTTCCATATGTTTTCCCCTCCTCTTATTGGATGGATTGACAGGACTAGGAGCCTCTGGCATAGATTGAATCGTCCTCCAATCAAGCATATTTTCCAAGAAAATAACACCAGGGCAGATCGGTTGTCTAAGATGGGGCTTTTAGCTGATTTTGGATCCATGAAAGTGATTCACTTTTATGACGGCAGACAGACTGGGGAATTCTCTATTCCCATTCCATGAATACTATTTACATCCCAAGTCTTTTTTGTTTCTAACATCGACAAACTGGAAATTTTGGTTTTTGTTTTCAGGATTTCTCCAAAGGATGTTGTTTGTTTCTCACAATGATCATATCAGCAATTTTAAATCTGTATCCAGGTTTTTTAATGGGACTGCTCACTCCCCATTACAACTGTTATATGTCTGTACCAAATTCTGATCGTTGTACATGATTGTTGGTATCATTACAAGTGTGTCTGCTTATCACATATCATCAACTTCAAGTCAGCCAGATTCACAACACATGCGGAGACAGCTATTTATCAAGCGAGCCTGAGATATAATTGTACGCTTCAGTCTTACTTTCTCCTACAGGATTATACCTCTGCTCCCTCATATCAAGCGATCCGGGTTTATTATTTCAAGCGAGCCGGATGTCTATGTCAAGCGAGCCTGCCTTATGATATCAAGCGAGCCTGATCTATTCATTTACATGCTCTTATCATGATATGGAAGGAGCACCTAATATCTATTAACTCTATTCAAGAGAGCTGGTCGGCCGAGAAGCATCTGTAATGGTTTTGTACTCCGTCTCCTGTAATGCATCATCATAAGTGGAGTATTTTTGGATGAACCTTGCCCTTTCTGCTTTCATACATTATCCAATCTTTGTCTCAGTTTTACTACGGTTTTACTACTATCTATATAGTTAAGATGTTTCCTTTGGTTTATTATGCTCTATCCTTCCCCTTGACATTCATTTCTTTATCAAATGTCGGGGATATTGGTAAGGGATGCAACATCTCCCGTTATGTGGAGGCCATTATGTTTTTAATGCTCATTCACTCTCTAAATGAGCTCCATTTATTGGCTTGTTATGGTGCCTTCTCGCTGAACTTCATGAGCTGAGATTTTGTTGTATATGTACTGTTTATATCTTAATATAATCAGCATTCTTTTTTTCTTCTGAAAAAAAAGAAAGAAAGCGACATTAGATTTGGTTTTGCAATGATATATTGAAAATTAGTTTTGTTGTAAGTTTTTATTATACCTGCCGCAGCAGCGGGTATTACGCATCAGGTAAGTTATTGATGTGACATTAATTTCAACTGCCATTTAAATTTTTTTTAATTTGACAAAGTTTAACATTAACAAAATATTTTTTATTTTTTATAAATTATTTTATTATGATTTATCTATAATCTAATTGGTTATTGATTTCAACATGTTATTGCCAAGTTCCTTGGCAATCCCGCCGCAAGAGTACGATCTCAATGTGCACATCCGTTTGGCCTCTGACGACCTTTTTGATTTCCGGCAACGTCTGCCTCCAAATT
Source organism: Pinus albicaulis (assembly GCA_034641835.2). NCBI lineage: Eukaryota > Viridiplantae > Streptophyta > Pinopsida > Pinales > Pinaceae > Pinus > Pinus albicaulis. The sequence continues at coordinate 971,973,400 of CM076584.1, read as the reverse complement.
TTATCTGAACTGTAGATTGTTTACGGCAAAAAATATTTATTCCAAGGATTTTACATAAATCGCAACAATGCCATACCGCGGAGTGGATGGTAGAATTAACTCAACTCGAATTGACATTCATGGCAAGTACAAAATGGCATTAAGACTGGTAGATACCGTGGTACAAGCCTCGTCCAATGGGAATGCCAAGTTTGCAGATACGAAACATTGTAATAAGGTTATAAATATATGTACGAAGATTACTTATAACAATTTCAATTCTAAACTTTAAACAAATTATGACAAAGCTAAATTGATTGAGGTTTTTCATGTTGAATTAGGTGAATTAAATTCCCAGTTTAAAAAAAAAATCCTAATAATTTTATAAAATCTTAAACCATATTCAGCATTTTGTAAGCTTAACCGTGATCTCCTGTTCAGGAAATGCCGTGAGATCATGTTTATGAGGATATCGCATAGCCAATCAAGGTGTAATTTAAAATGGTAATGATATTATTATACCTGTCGCTGCAAGTATTACGCATCAGGTTTGTTCCTGATGTGACATTAATTTAACTTTGTTTCAAAAAATTTATGTTTTTGCCATAGTTGAACTTTAAAATTTATTATTCTTTATTTATTTTAATTATTTTAATTTATTTTTCTGACATTCTATTGGTTTAGAATTTTAAGATGTTATTGCAAACTGCATTGTAGTTCCCGCCGTTCATTTATCAAGCAGCCGCCATTTGGATAACTTGAGAATTTGTGAATGATACGATCATGTACGGCGCAGGTGTAATTTTATCTATCAAAAATACAAATGGTTGGTTTTGTAATGACGAATCAATATATTTTATCATTAATATATTTAACGCAACTTTATACAACCACTCTATACTGTCTTGGCGGCTACAATCAAGAATCCTCACGTCACATGTACTTCGCAACATTAAACTAGCTGACAAATATCCCAACGTCAAATTTATCTTTGGATTTTGGGATATGAGGCAGTGCAATGCAGTGCGTCAAATACATTTTAGGGTTTATTATATTAGCATGCCACGTTTCCAAAGTACATATTATTAGACACATGTATTTCCTCATTCATTAATACACCATTGGTGATTAACTTACTCTTAATCAATGCCACTAGGCATGGATATGCATAAATATATTTACTGTTAATGCCATATGTATAAATAAATATATTTACGTTTTCTAAATTTGTGGGCAAGGAAGGAAATATGCAAACATTTATAATAATCATCCACTATGCAATAACAGAACAAAGACGATATATCTATTTGAAAGGTGACGTAACATATTTTTGGAAGGTAGCAAGGTGCTCCACTTACTACGGTTCCTACTTTTCCATGAACAAGGAGCTCTATATTAAATAACAGATATATGTTTTGAAGTGTTCTATGCATTAATTTTAAATGCAAAACATTATTATTAGACTAGAAAAAAGTATTCAATGTCATTATTAACAAGAACAAATTTTTTAAGATAGAAGAAATAATTTGTCTTAAGAACTTAATTTTTATTTTAGTTATTTTATATTAAAATTTAATATTAATTAAGTTGTTTTAGATATAAAATTTAACACATAAGTAAATTGAGATAAAAATGTTTTAAGACAAAACTTTTTATTTAAAACAAAAATACTTTGAGAAAGAAATATTTTATAGATAAAAATTTATATTTAAGATAAAAAATGTATAGCAAAAAAAAAAATTTAAGACAAAACTTTATATTTAAGGCAATGGCCACTTAAGAAAATGACAATTAATACAAACTCATTTAAGATAATTAACAATATTAACTAACACTTGCAAATTTGACTCTCACATTAAGCCCTAAGTCAGGCCACTTGTAGGCTACTACTATCTCAAGCCTATATCGATGCTAAATACAATGATTTGTTGGGGTCTTCATTTTTTTAGGGTAGCCGAATTTGAAGAATGGAACAATGTGATGCAACAACTAACCATAGGGTATACAATTTAAATATACATAACAAACTTCTCAAATTCCACACCAAACATACCAAACTATATTTATTAATATTTTAATTGTATATATTAATACTCAAATTTTGTTTTATGGGAGGATTTTAGTTCTAACAATTTGTTTCGTGTTCAAGTTTCTGGAAAGATGTTATAATTGACTTTATAAAATTACCAACTTTCCATAATTTTTTATTCAAATTTAGAAATATTCAAATTTTATTTTTTAAATCAAATTTAAATAATCATGTAAAATCTTATAAATACAATTTCCATCTTTAACAAAATGTCAGAGTGAAATTGGATAGTAGAAGTGAACATAAATAAATTAATAATTTAGAAATAACTTAATAATTTAAATTTAAGAAATATTTTATAATCACAATATTTTATAAAACTAAAAAAAAAACATATATGTATATATTCAAAATTCCATCATTTATTTATCAAACTGCAACATTTCTATATCTAAATTAAGCGGCAAGTGATAGCTATATGCTAAATTAAGATAGCTATTTGGAGATTTACGAATTACAATATACTTGGAGATATAACAATTCCAAATTCTGATATTCAATAGTATTTTCATGTCATATGTTCAACAACATCTTATAATATGTTTAACAACATCATCACTATATTGTAAAACACTTGATAGATTTATGGTTATGATCAAGTTTTTTTAAAAGCATTTTTAGAATAATTTTAATATAGTGAAAAATTAGAACAGCTTTGAAATCAAATTTCTTACAAAGTACCATAGACATTTTCAAGATCACATTGCAACATTACTATATTTAAATTAAGGGGTAGGTAGTAGCTACCTTGTAGCCTTGTTTTATTTTGGAAGTCATTTTTTAGCTTATTCTATTGTGATAAAATTTGTTGTTGATAGTACAATTTAATATATTAAAAATATTGTCATTAAATTGTTAATATTACAATTTAATATCAGAAATATTTTATTTACTTAGTGATTAATAATTTTTTTTGATATACACTCTATGTAATATAATTTTATATCTATTTTGAAAATAATTAAAGATACAAATAAAAAGTGCAAATACAATATTAAAATTTTATATTTTTCAAAAATATTTTAACACCGCATTTAAATAAATTATTTGAAGATATATATTATAATATCCCTAAAACATAAATATAGCATTTATGGTTTATCATTATATTATTATTCTAACTTTATTGATATTTGTTTATTTGAATGTTAAAATTAAATCAAGAAACAATTATTTATTATTCATCGAGGATCTCTGCTCAACAAAAGATTATTTTTTCTTTACGCAGTGATGATAGAGATTAAATCAAGAAAAATTTATTTTTTATTCATCAAGGATCTATGCTCAAGAATTGGGTGCCCCGATTTGGAAATCAGTATCCACAATCGGCATACAGAATCTAGACTTGGAAAAATGGAAGCGATTTGTTGAACCAATACAGCTTGCTGGATTATCATTCAACAAAGAGGGTGATCAGATTTCATGGGATGGCACTACACAGGAGAATGGCATTTTAGTACATGAATTATATCTACAAAATAAAGCTGAACAGATCGGTGACCGTTCCATTTCTTGTTTCTACCCGGTGTGGCGGTGGAAGATCCAGCACAAAATTTTGTTTTCTGCTTGGCTCCTTCGACATGGGAAGATCCTCACATGGGAGGTTCTAAAAAAACGTGGCATTCACGGACCTGGGAGATGTTATTTCTGCAATAAAAATGATGAATATGTTTGTCATCTTTTTATCGAATGTGATTCGGCACAAATGGTATGGAGGTTATTTACTTCGCTTCTAGATGATCCACACTAGAGACCAACTGACTGTGAGCGGAATTTTTAGTACTGGGCAGCCACAAAAGGTTTGTTCAAATCTCTGCCATATTATGTTGTGTGGGAACTATGGGGTGCTCGCAACCTATTGATATTTGAAGAAGTTCCTTTTAATATTACAAGGATTCACTCGAACATTCTGCGTTGGTTGGGGGATGTACCCATGCGAAAATCTGATATTTTCGACCTCTCTGTGCGAGGGCAACCACACAAGATTTTTCTTCCTGTGATTTACTTGGATGGAGCCTAGAATGGACGAATATGTGGGTGCGGGGAGTGGATAAAACTATCTGCTTCAGAGCGATATCATATTTTCTGGAACGGAGGACAAGGGAAAAACAACAAGGATGAGCTCATGGCATTATGGAGCGGGATTATGGTGGCATACCATCTTGAAATACCATGCATTCATGTATATGGTGATTCCATGCTCATTATTGATGGTATTTCTTGTAAATCTAAACTGCAGGGACAACACTTAAATGGATGGATTGATCATACCCAATATATTTTATCCAAATTTCAGGATTTTTCGTTTGAACCATATTTATAGGGAACATAATATGTGCGCTGATATTTTATCCAAGGCTGGACTGGAAGCACCTTTTGGATCCATCTCGGTTCTTCACTTCATTGATTCCAAATAGGTGGCCTATTTTTCTTATCCATTGCCAGAAGCATTCGACTTCTACAAGCGAGCTTGGGGACATCATTCAAGTGAGCCAGTGTACTCTATGACATTATCAAGCGAGCCTGATTTCCCAATTCTATGCAATGGATCAAATATTGCACATATCTATGAAAGATTACTAGTTTATTTCTTCTTATGCTTTCTGACTACATCAAACTATATATGGTCCTCCATATGGAATGATCCATTTTGATATCGTCATAACTCTCTACTTGATGGATGAGGACTAATTTATATTGTTGAAGCTATCATGATCCTCAATGGATATGTATCTAATACTTTTCTTCCTTTTTTGTCAATGATTTATTGATAGTTTTGTTTTCTTACTTTGTTGGAAAACCATCCTTTCATCTCGACCATTCTTCTACGAAGGTGCCAAGAGGTATTATGTAATTATGGTATATGAACTGTTTTAATATAACATCATTTTTTCTCCCTTGAAAAAAAGAAAATATTATTTTTTCTTTACCTAGGGATGATAGAGAGAAACAAATTATTTTTAAGGAATTGCAGGTGTGTCGGCTCACTATTCACTATTGGGTAAGATATTGTTTTATACTTTCCATTAAGGAAACATTGTATTAAATTGAATGGAGATTCTAGCTCCACTTGCAATCAATTTGGCAATATTTATGATACATTTGGCAACCATTCCATCATGGATGGAAATCAATCCTGTAAGAAGTAAAATTACATCATTGAGTTTTCATTGTTGAGTTCTAGCGGTTGGAAATTTCATTTTCTTTTCAGAGATACGTCATTTTATTTTCTTTAAGCTAATGCTTAAATGATTTATCATCCACAATTTGGATTCCTTAAAGAAAAAAATCCTAAAATAGATTTAAAGGCCATTTGTTTGAGATTCTCTCAACTTACAAAAATGAATGGTAAATGTAGTGTTTATATGATTTTGGGAGACTCATGCGCCTCTATTATTTATGTTCAACAATATATTTAACTTTTAACATTCTTTATATATATGTTTATTCAGGTTCATATTCATCTCTAAGAGGGTTTGTAGATGTGATAAGAGAAGGTTAATTTATTTTCCTTTTACTTAAAAATCAATCCTTTGTGTTTACCATATTACTTAAAGAATATGTTTTTTTGTAATATAAGCAAGTAGCTTACTAACTATCAAAGGTAATAATAATATTTGAAGCTTAAAAAGATAAAGTTGAATGAGAGAGAATGCAAGCAAATTTGACAATGAATGCGAGGGAATGCAATTGAATTTTCCAAGACATGGTGACTAGCGAAGAATTGGATTTGGAGGTGGAAACTAAGGGAACAATTGGTAGGTTCTCTAAGAAAAGATAACTAACTGTGCTATCTTTTTTGAATAGTTGGCATAGTTAGTGCACATAAAAGATAAGTTCATAAGGTTATTTTTTTTCAAATGAATTTAGTAGTTTAATTCTTGAGGATATTTTATGGGTTGGAAGATAAGTTAAAGAGTTTTTCTTGAAAAGAACTCATGAAGAACTCAAGTTAGTGTCTCATAATATTTCCTTTGGGAAAGATCATGTTGACTCATTTGTGAAAAGAATAATTGATTCTTGGGAAAATATTATGTTGTTTTATATATGTTGTGCTTACTTGAAAAGAATAACCTCTTGAAAAGATTAAATGGCTAAATGAATTGTGTCAACTTCTTGATTTAGGTGTATAAAAGGTTAACTTAACCTTGTTATGGTTTCCTATTTTTATGTGTAAAATATGGTTATCTAAGATAGTTTCTTGAAAGGGAAGCATGAGAAAATTGCATGTAGAAAGACAAAGAAACTAGGTTATATTAACTTCCTTTTGCAAAAGAAATATGTATTTGCTTACATTAAAATAATAGTTAAGGATGGTAAAATTATAATAAGGGAATATGTCTTATGTACATTAAAGAAGATTTATTATGATAAGCTATTGTGTGCACAAAGACTAACCATTGTGTTGTAGAGATATGTTGTTTGCATGGATAGAAGAAATATTGATCTATGTTTCTTTAGGAGAAATATATGTGATTACTTTTATGCTATCAAACTATTATGTTAGTTTCCTTTGGAATAATATCATGTATATGCATGCAAGATTTGTATTAGATTTCATTGGAAGGAATATACAATTGTATATGGGAAATGATAACATGTTGTGTTAGCCTACATTGGAAAATATCTTTGGGAAAGAAGATGAATTCCATGAAAAAACCATAATAATGTGTTGGTTTCCTTGGAATATATATATATATATATATATATATATATATATATATATATATATGGGTAATGTTGGCATATTATTTGGAAAATAAGACATGCATTTGTATTCTTTATTTCATTAGTTTTATGGAAAATAAAGCATGTTTTTCTATGCCCTATTATGTCATATTTCCTCGAAAAGGAATCATGTGTTTTCATGCTCTATTGTGTTAAGTATTATTTTGGGAAGATTCTTCTGGAAACAATATGCATTTTCATGCATAGGAAAAATAATCGTTGCGTTATCCGTATTTATGTATATGCATGCACCAAAAATAATAGCTGAAAGGTTAGTTATTGTAATTCGCATGCACGAAGATCATAACGGATGTATTAGTTTCCTTTAAAGGAATGTCTTGACATTTGTAACGATTTGTACTGTAAGATTGTGTGTTTATGTGAGGGAAATATTAGTTAATGTGATATATAGTTTATAGACATCCTTTTCTAGTTGCATGCTCATAACAAGCGCATATGCGATGTCATTAAAGGAAGCATGTTGTGATATTTTGCTTGCATGTCATGAATTTACATGAATAGAAGGAGAAACATAATTTTTGTAGATTTATGAATGGGTTAATACTTTATGTATTCTTGATATCAATGTATGTTGATGAAAACAATAGCAAGAAAGGATGGTGATCTATGCAAATGATAGATTATGCTTAACATGATGGTAGTTAAATAATTAATGGTCCATGCAGATGAGTGTGAGCTCCAGGATGGTCCATTGTAGGAAAAACCATGCCACAAGGATATGAAGATTGATTGTTTGGGGGTAAATTCTATCATAATGACTGTAATATCTTTTAGCTATATATTTTGTATTTAAACGATATTTCCTCTAAGATTTAATAATAATGGTTAAGGGATGGACTCCCTTATAAATTATTGAATGAGGGGTGAACACCCTCATGAACATTCAATAATAAAATGAAATGTTTGTTGGTTTTCACCATACAGGGTTTTCAGGGTCAATCGGTGTTCAATGATGTGATTGATTATTGTGTAAGTTTACAAATGTTGATTCCTTGCATGATGTTATGTTCATAATGCCAAGTATGTAATTAAGTAATCTTGTTAAAGGAATCATAAAAGGGATCCAATGTTACATCAAACAGTTTATCTTAATATACTACAACAATTGTTGTTAATGGTCATGAAACTTACTATTCCTATACTAAAGTTACTTTATGTGTTGATGAACATTTTATTTAATGGTTAATGAGGATTCTCGAAAAGTGATTTGGATAGTTACTCATGGATAATTTGTGTAAACAATTTCTAACGCCATTCATTTTCATGCGAGGTTACTGGGGTATGTTATAAGTGGTATCAGAGTTGAAGGTGGTAGCATTGGCACATTTGGGATTTATTAAGCGGAAAAGAAATCAAGGTATGCACTAATGGGAATCAACTCAGGTATGAGTCTAAAAATCTACATATTGATATATGCAGTAAGGCTACTTTTGACATGACATGTGTGATTAATTTTTATAACGGCATTGAAGAGTAGTACGTAATAAATTCTGTCGCAAAATTGTTTTCATAAAATTTCAATCTTGATGAGGATAAATGAAAAAAAACCTTTGTTACACCTATGAACAATCTTAAAATTTCATTAAGGAAGTGAGAAGTAACTACCAAACTTTGTAGATATAAAAATATTAATGATACAGTTAATGAGCTTAAATAAAGCTACAATGCACTACTTATGGAGAATGTTAGGTCCCTATATTACTGGTATAGTCCCTTATTGTTGTTAGTGTAACCCCCTTATTGTTATTATTGTACCCTTGTAACCCCCATTTTGTTATTATTGTGCCCTTAAATTATTATTGTTAGGTCGGCTAGGATTACATTGTGGCCTACTAGGATTACATTATGGCCCCATGGACTCTTATATATAGAAAGGAGGTTTTGTAAATTGTATCATCCAAGACTTATTCATTTATGTAATGTATTGGAATTTTACCCCTCGAAGTGGCTAATTTCTAAGGCGTTGATATCTCTTTTCTTCTATTTTTGGAGCCGGTTACACAACATTTGGAATCAGAGCTTTGGATTCTAGGGTTTCGCTGCTCCAAACAGGTCATCGTGGCATTTTCGCTATAACTTTTTTTCTACAAAGTTTCAGAAGCTGAAATTTTTAGGGTGTGAAGCCTAAATCCTGAGGAATATTTTCTAAACATTTCAGAGCTTGGTTCGCAATATTTTTGGAGATATGATCTGTGGAAGTTAGGTCAGTTTTCAGGCTCCTAAATAGGTCATTGTGGCATTTGCGCTATAAATTTTTTTCTATGAAGGTTCAGAATCTGAAATTCTTATGGTGTGAAGTTTAAATCCTGAAGAAATTCTTCAAAACATTTCAGAGCTTGGCTCATAATATTTTTGGAGATATGATCTGTGGAAGGTAGTGCTTTTTCAAGCTCCTGAATTTCATCTCAAAGAGGTGATCGTGGGAAAAGTTCAATAACTCTCTCTTTGGGCATCGGATTGGAGTACCGTAAAAATTGGATGCAAGTACATGGACTTTAGTTTCTTGGCTATCAATTTTAGAGAGGAAGGATGAAATATTGACACATTTCAATTCGTACAATTTCACTCTACTGAACAAGTCCATAATTAGGTCATTGTGGGAGATTGAACATAACTTTGTCTTGGAGAATCCAAATCAGGTCAGACCTGTGGAATTCGAAAGATAATTCATAGGTATATGTTGGTACCAAAAATCAAATATTGAAGTGCTGCAATCACAAAGATAATCCAATTTCAATATCGAGCTCCTCAAAAGCAAGAAAAAGGTGTGTATTTTTTTTCCGAATTGCATAAGTCTTGTTTGAAGAATCAATTTGAATTGATTCCAAGGGCATATTGTAGAATAGATATCAGTATTGGGTTCTAAAATATGCCCCGTAAAAATAATTCAACACCCATTAAGCTTTCAGAAGGCTCTACTATGACTCATGAAGATGAAGAATTGCAACATGATCTATCAAAATTACAAGAGCAAGTGCAACAAATTTCACTCTCGCAAAGAGCAACAAAAAATGAAATGGAAGTTTTGAAGAAAGGCATGGAAGCTAATATGGATGGTGTGCAAGCTAAGATGGATGGTGTGGAAGATAAGATGGATGGCATGGAGGCTGGCATGGAATCTAAGATGGATGACATGGAAGCTAAGATCGATGAGAAAATGGAAAACATGAAGAATTTTCTAAAAGCAGACATGGAAGGTTTGATAAAGTTGATACAAGAAAGGTTTCCTAATGGTGAAAAGATAGTAGAAGAACCTCATGATGAGAACAAAATAAATGTTAATCGTGATTTCATAAACTCTAATGTTGGCGGGAAGAACCACCATATTCCAAAGATGGATATGAGGAAGTTTGATGGAAAGGATCCTGTAACATGGATAATACAGATGGAGCAATATTTTGATCTCCATAACGTGCAAAACACACAAAAGGTACGCATTGCAACTTTACATTTAGAACAAAATACATTTGTATGGTATCGATGGCTTTGCTCCCGTAAAAAAATTGTCACGTGGTCAATTTTTACGGAGGAAATGATAGCACATTATGAGGATACAAAGAGCAACACCTTCTTTAGCCAATTGATAAATCTCAAACAAAAGGGTTTAGTGGGGCAGCACATTGAGGAATTCCAAAAAATTGAATATAAGGGTAACTGATATTCCAGAGGAACACAGGATCGATCTCTTCATAGGCACTTTAAAGGATAATATCCAACATGAAGTTCGCGTTTTGGAACCAGATTCATTGGAGAAGGCATTCAGGTTGGCAAGAAAATTTGAATGTAAAATAATGGCAACAAGGAAGCCTACCACTCAATTCTATAAAGAAGGAAGTGTTGCTACGCCTAGATTTCCACAACCTACAAGGTTGACACCACAACAATTGGAAGAAAAAAGAGAAAAAGGGCTTTGCTACAGTTGTGATAGAAATACACTAAAGGTCATAAGTGTGCTGAGAAGAAATTATTTTACATAGATTGTGAAGAGGAAGAAGAAAATGAACAAGAAGAGGATATACACCAGGAACCAGCCCCAGAAGAGGAATAAATGAATCCAACCATATCGTGTAATGCACTGGCAGGAATTACCACTCCTCAAACTCTCAAGATAAAAGGACAAATCAAGAAGAGAAAGGTAATAGTGTTGATTGATCCAGGTAGCACCCATAATTTTATTCATTGTAAGGTAGCCAAGGAATTAAATTGTTTCCTATACCCAGCACCAGAATGTCAAGTGATGGTTGCAAATGGAGGAACTATAAATTTCTCTAGGAAATGCCATAATATCAAGTTAACCATGGGGGAATATGTATTGACTAGTCCAATGCTTTCCATTCCTATGGGAGGTGCCGATGTTGTACTAGGAGTACAATGGTTACAATCTTTGGGGACGGTAGCTTTTAATTTTCAAGAACTTTTCTTGAATTTTTTTTCAGAAGGAAAGGAAGTCGAATTACGGGGTATTGAAGGGAAGCTAGGAAGGATAATAAGCTCTAATGTCATGACAAAGCTTCTAAAGAAAGAACAACGAGGCGTAATTGCACAATTATGCTCACTAGACGTTCCGACATCAAAATCATCTATTTTGGCAGATCTCCAACAAGTCTTGGACAATCATTCCAAGGTGTTTGAAACTCCCAAAGGACTCCCACCTATTCGTGATCATGATCATGCTATTCATTTGATTCCAGGAATTGTTCCTCCAAACATCAGGCCTTATAGATATCCTTACTTCCAAAAGAGTGAAATTGAATGTATGATTGCAGAAATGTTAGAGGCGGGATAATTCAACCTTGTCAAAGTTCTTTCTCTGCTCCTGTAGTATTGGTACACAAGAAGGATGGATCATGGCGAATGTGTCCGGATTATAGGGAGCTCAATAAGCTCACCATTAAAGATAAATTTCCCATTCCTGTGATTGATGAATTATTGGATGAATTACATGGAACAATTTATTTTACCAATTTGGATCTTCGTTCAGGATATCATCAAATTAGAATGAAGACTGAAGATATTCCAAAAACAGCATTTCGAACTCATGAGGGTCATTATGATTTTTTGGTCATGCCTTTTGGCCTTACCAATGCACCTTCTACATTTCAAGGGTTGATGAATTCCATTTTCAAACCCTTCCTTAGAAAATTTGTGCTAGTATTTTTGAATGATATACTAATCTATAGCAGGTCTTGGAAGGATCATGTTGAACATGTTGACAGGGTGCTCAAACTATTGCAGGAGAAACAATTATATGCAAAAACATCCAAATGTTTCTTTGGAGTACAAGAGGTGGAATATCTGGGTGATATTATATCTCACGAGGGTGTTAAAGTAGACCCTAACAAAATTAAAGCCGTTAAGGAATGGAAAGTCCCCACGACCATAAAGCAGTTGCGAGGATTTCTCAGGTTAACAGGGTATTATCGCAAGTTTGTTAAGAATTATGGAAGAATAGCAGCACCTCTAACAACATTATTGAAGAAAGATGCATTTTCATGGACTCCTGAAGCAACTAAGGCCTTTGAACATCTTAAAGATGCAATGTGCCTAGCACCGGTCTTAGCTACGCCAGACTTCACAAAAACCTTTATTGTGGAATGTGATGCCTCAGGAAATGGAATTGGTGCAGTTTTAATGCAGGAAGGAAGACCCATTGCTTTTGAAAGTCGTCCAATCAAAGGAAAGTATTTACAGAAACCTATTTATGAGAAGGAAATGTTAGCAATACCGCATGCACTAAAGAAATGGCGAACTTACCTAATGGGAAGACACTTCAAGGTAAAAACTGATCATGATAGTCTTAAACACTTTTTGAAACAAAGACTATCTTCAGAAGAGCAGCAAAAATGGGTCACAAAGATGTTGGGTTATGACTTTGAAATAATCTACAAAAAAGGAAAGCTTAATTTTGTTGCAGATGCACTCTCAAGAAAGAATGAAGAGGTGGAAGCATTTCTTTGTGCCATTTCTATTATCCAACCAGATTGGATAACTAAAGCAAGAGATGAATGGAAGAAGGAAAAGGATGTATGGACACTCATTCAAAAGTTGCAGCAAGATCCTAGTACATCTGATACATTTAGTTGGAAAAATGATTCCTTATGGTACAAAGATCGCTTATATCTTTGTAATAATTCCCAACTAAAACAAAGATTCTTTTGGAATTGCACACTTCTCCTTTAGGAGGACACTCAAAATTTTTAAAAACTTACCACAGGGTGAAGAAAGAATTTTTTTGGGATGGCCTTAAATCTGATATTCAAAAGTTTGTGGCGGAATGTTTGGTTTTCCAGCAGAATAAAGTTGAGACAATTAAGACCTCGAGATTTCTACAACCTTTATCCATTCCAAGTCAACGTTGGGAGGAGATTTCAATGGATTTTATCACAGGTTTACCTAAGTCCGAAGGAAAGAGTGTCATCATGGTGGTAGTTGATAGACTTAACAAGTATGCACACTTTTGTGCATTATCTCATCCATTTAAAGCAAGTACAGTTGCTACTACATTTATGGACAAAATTCAAAAGCTACATGGAAGCCCAAGGGTTATTGTGAGCGACAGAGATCCCATTTTTACTGAAATTTTTTGACGGAGTTATTTTCTTGTTTGGGTACTCAATTAGCTCATAGCTCATCTTATCATCCTCAATCTGATGGTCAAACTGAGATAGTAAATAAATGTTTGGAAGGATATCTTCGTTGTTTTGTATCCGATAAACAAACACAATAGGTCAAGTGGTTACCTCTTGCTGAATGGTGGTATAACACTTCCTTCCATACCGCAGCAAAAATGACCCCATTTATGGCACTTTATGGATATCATCCACCATCCATCACATCATCTTTAAGAGAAAATTCAAAGGTTCAAGCAGTGGAAGATCACATCGAGCATCAACAAGAAGTTCTCCAACTCTTAAAGGATAACCCGAATTTGGCACAAAATCGAATGAAACAACAGGCAGATCAACATCGCAGCGAGAGAATTTTTGATGTAGGAGATTGGGTATTTTTACGGCTACAACCATACAAACAAATGTCCCTCAAGCAAGCTAAGAAGGATAATAAATTATCACCAAAGCACTATGGTCCTTACAAGGTGTTGCAAAAGATTGGTACTATGGCATACAAATTGGAGCTTCCTGCTTCTTCGCGAGTACATCCAGTTTTCCATGTTTCATGCTTAAAGAAGGTTATAGGTGAAAATCTTCCAGTTCAAACAATATTGCCAGAACTTGATGAGGAAGGAAAATCATATTGGAACCTGAAGCGGTCATGGAAACAAGAACTCGACAGCTACGGAATCGATCAATTTCAGAGTATCTCATCAAGTGGAAGAACTTACCCACTGAAGATTCTACATGGGAGGATGAGAATTTTATACAGAAGCACCCGTAGCTACTCAAGCGTTGAGGACAACACTTTTTTGAAGGAGAGGGGCATGTTAGGTCCCTATATCACTAGTATAGTCCCTTATTATTGTTAGTGTAACCCCTTATTGTTATTATTGTACCCTTGTAACCCCCATTTTGTTATTATTGTGCCCTTAAATTATTATTGTTAGGTCGGCTAGGATTACATTATAGCCCACTAGGATTACATTATGGCCCCATGGACTCCTATATATAGAAAGGAGGTTTTGTGAATTGTATCATCCAAGAATTATTCATTTATGTAATGTATTGGAGGTTGCCCCCTCGAAGTGGCTCATTTCTAAGGCGTTTACATCTCTTTTCTTCTATTTTTGGAGCTGGTTACACAACAGAGAATAAATGCATGAATGCAAAATATGGGGAAAGTCATTAAAGAGGACGATAGAGTGTTTTAGAATAAAATTGAAGGAACCCTTTTAGATGTTAAAAATACACAATGAGTCGAGTAGTGAGACTTGATGATAATTGCTAATTTTTTATTCAGACATGTCATGGCTGATTAGATAGTGTTGCGTGACTGACTATTAAAACTTATATGCATGAATTGGATTTTACTAAAGCTTATTCCAAGTTTTAAACAAGTGACTGTGGTAGTTAATACATATGCTAGTTTGTTGGTAACAATACACTATAGGAATTGGAAATGTTTGGATTGGTATCCTAATTGATGTTGACATTTACACATTAATGAATATTTTCATATAATTTTATGTATGATAGAATTATATGTGTGAAAATAAAATGATTATGAAAGTGAATGCATATTTATGACTAATGTTGTTGATGGAATTAAGAGGGGGTGGCTTAATAGCAACAAGAAAACTTGTGAAGGTAAAATTTTGCAATGTGAATTGCAAATGTAAATGAGAAAGTATATTATCATTATGTGCGTGATTGTGTTATTTGGAAAATAATAATGTATACAACTTGTATGTGAGTTATGTTTCCTACCAATCTAGATATTGTGGACTCATGCGGAGGGTCAAGTATAATTGCATGATGGACATAAAAGTTTATTTTGATTTATGTATAATGTGCATATCGTTCATTATGTAAATTACTATGGAAAATAATGCTAAAAGAGAAATTTTGCATGCTAGACAGTTGTGGATAGTTTTGAAAGGCCAGAAGGACTTGGGTTGATAGTGGTTTCCTTCTCGAAGGGGTTGATGGTGCTTGCCTGCCTAGATTTCCTCTCTGTAGAGATATATGATCTCAGTAAGTGAAAAGAGTTGGAAAAAATGGTGAAGAGGGGAAGAATATTGAGGTAACTCTATTGATTTTGGAGAGAGTTGGAGGAGGCTCAAATATTCCTTATAGATGGGACGTTGTCTGAGGAATAAGCAAGACGCTGCCAAGGGGAATATTATATTACACCCTATGTGGTCATTGGAATTCTTGAGATGATTGGCTAGTGGAATTCCAGAATGGATCTTGTATGGTATATGTCAGAAATTTTTTTGGATGTGAAAATGGCTCAATTTGGCTATGGAAACCAGTTCCCACTAGTTGGGAAGAATTTATTTTTTTCCATTGTTGTTCTCATAGCAGAAGAATTAGCTAATGTATTATGTGTTATGTTAAAAATGAATTTTATATATAATTGTGTAAATATTTTATGTGCATTGTATTACTAATCGTTTGAATATCTTAGCAAGGGCTAAGATAGTATGCACTTGGTCAATTTATTGAAAATTTCTATGTTTAGAGAGATAGGTGCTCTCTGAGTACTTTTGGAAGTACGAGGTGGATGTCTTTAGCAGGAGCTAAGATTGTTCATATGGTGAAGTGATTTATCATTTATTTTAGTATAGTCTTGTTTCTCTATAAGTGTTTGTAGAATTACTTTGATTGAAATATCCCCTGACATTGCATAGCTGATTGATAGTTAAAAATATTTTATGTGATTTAAAATGTTGTGAGTAATATGATTATGTTGTGACTAATAATAAAGTGACCATGACTTTCAGTAGTAATGGGTAAGTAATGGTAAGTTGATATAGAGATTTTGTTTTGTTTCTATGAATTTGAATAATGGCTTATGTGATGAGAAATAGAACTTTCATATTTTGTAGCTATAAATTTTTATGATTATTGATCAAAACATTATTGTTTTATTTAATGGTATGTAAGGAAATGAAAGTTTTTCATTGTGAAGGGGAAGGACCCCCTTCTTGGGTTATTTAGGTTGTTATATCATGAGTAAATGTTAAGTCCCAGCAAGGGATGAACATTGGGGACAATATTATCTTTAAGGGGAGAAGCATGTAATATCCCTAAAACATAAATATAACATTTACTGTTTGTCAGAATATTATTATTATAACTTTATTGATGTTTGTTTAATTTATTTGAACGTTACGGTTAAATAAGGAAATAGTTAGGGGTAACATTTCTGGGTAACAAACATTTCATTCATTATTCACTGAGGATATATGCTCAAGAAAATATTATTTGTTCTTTACCCATGGATGATAGAGAGGCACAAATTATTTTCAAGGAATGGTGAGTGTTTTGGCTCTCATTGGAAAGAAAAATGGATACTCATAATGCACTCTATTGGATAATATATTGTTTTATACTTTCCATTAAGAAAACCCTATATTAACTTGAATGTATATTCTAGCTCCACTTGCAATCAATTTGGAAATATTCATGATACATTCGGCAACCATTCCAACATAATGATGGAAATCAATCCTGTAAGAAGTAAAATTACATTATTGATTTTTAGCAGTTGAGTTTTGGTTGTTAGAAATTTCATTTTCTTTTAAGAGATACACCATTTTTCACGGGTTTTGTTAGATGTCTTTCCTTTTTTTCAAGCGAGTGCCTAAATGATTTATCATCCACAGTGTGGATTCCTTAGAAAGAAAAAAAATTCTAAAATAGATTTAAAGTCAATTTAAAGGCCATTTGTTAGAGATTCTCTCAACATATAAAAATGAATGGTATATCTAGTAGTTCATATGATCTTGGGAGACTCTTGTGCCTCTATTTTTTATGTTTAACAATGTATTTAAAAATTAACATTGTTTAGATATGCTTATTTAGGTTCATATTCATCTGTATGATGGTTTGTAGAGGTGATAAGAGAAGGTTAATTTATTTTCCTTTTAGTTAAAAATAAATCATATGTGTTTACTTTATTACCTAGAGAAAATGTTTTTGCGCGATGAAAGAAAGTGTCTTACAAACCATCAAAGGTAATAATAAAATTTGAAGCTTAAAACGACAAAGTTGAATGAGAGAGAATGCAAGAAAATTTGACAAAGCTGAATGAGAAAGAATGCAAGAAAATTTGACAAATTTGAATGAGAGAGAATCCAAGCAAATTTTCCAAGACACCGCTAGTAAAGAATTGGATATGGAGGTGGAAACTAAGGGAACGATGGGTAGATTCTCCAAGGAACATATAAGTAACCATGATAGATTTCTTGAATAGTTGGCATAGTTAGTGCACATAAAAGATAAGTTCATAAGATTATTTTTCTTGAAAAGAATTTAGTAGTTTAATTCTTGAAGTTATTTCATGGGTTGGAGGACAAGTTAATTAGTTTTTCTTATAAAATAAGCCATGAAGAACCCATGTTAGTTTCTCATAATAATTTCTTTGGGAAATATCAGGTTTGACTGTTGTGTGAAAAAAAAAATTACTTCTTGGGAAATGATAATATTGTTCTAGATATGTTGTGCTTACTTCAAAAGAATAATGTCTTGAAAAGATTGCATAGTTAGAGGAATTGTGTCAACTTCTTAATTTAGGTGTATAAAAGGTTAAGTTAACCTTGTTATGGTTGCCTATTTTTATGCATAAAAGATGGTTATCTATGATAATTTCTTGAAAGCAAAGCATGATAAAATTGCATGTAGAAAGGCAAGGAAACTAGGTTATATTAACTTCCTTTTGAAAAATAAATATGCATTTGTTTACATGAAAATAATAGTTAATGATGGTAGAATTATAAGAAGGGAATATGTGTTGTGTAAATTAAATGAGAGCTATTATGATAAACTCTTGCATACACAAAGAATAGCCATTGTGTTATAGAGATATGTTGTTTGCATGGATAGAAGAAATATTGAGCTATCTTTCTTTAGGCAAAATATATGTGATTACTTTTATGTTATCAAACTATTATGCTACTTTCTTTTGGAATAAGATCATGTATATGCATGCAATATTTTCATTAGATTTCATTGGAAGGAATATACAATTGTATGTGGGAAATTATAACATGTTTTGTTAGCCTACATTGGAAAATATTATTTGAATAATATGGACCATTAGTTACGCCCTTTAAAATACATAATAATGTGTTTAAAACTACATGGAATATATATATATATATATATATATATATATATATATATATATATATATACGGGTAATGTTGGTATAATATTTGGAAAAGAAGACATGTATTTGTATGCTTTATTGCATTGGTTTTATGAAAAAAAATATGTTTTTTCATGCCCTATTATGCTATATTTCCTTGAAAAGGAAACATGTGTTTGCTTGCTCTATTGTGTTGAGCATTCTTTTGGAAAGATTATTTTGGAAACTATATTCATTTTCATGCATAGGAACAACAATCTTTGTGTTATATTTCTTTACGTATATGCATGCACCAAAAGTAATAGCTAAAGGGTTACTTATTTTGATAAATTTTATGTAATTCGCATGCACAAAGATCATAACATATGTATTATTTTCCTTCAAAGGAATGTCACGACAATTGTAACAATTTTTCTTGCAAGAATGTGTGCTTATGTGAGGGAAATATTAGTTAATTTGATGTATATTTTATAGACATCCTTTGATGGTTACATGCTCATAACTAGCGCATATGAAGTGTTGTTAAAGGAAGCACGTCGTGATATTTTTCTTGCATGTCCTGAATGATTTGAAAATGGTCTGGATAACTTGTATGTATTTTAAGAACCTACCACTTAGTTTATATTAAAATGATCTAGCTTGTACTTGACAATTTTGCGGAATTATTTACTTGAAAGTGGTGTATGAATTTTTACTGTTTATGTGTCTTAACTTGATTTGTTCTTGTTGTAATTTAACATGTATAATAGCAACATGATGCAGCAAATAATAATTAAAACACAACAACAATTTTAATCTATGAGTTCACCCGAAATCTCATGGGTTACGTCTCCTTTGAGCTTTGTCATCATGACTCAGCTCTTTGGGATTATGGTAAATGTTTTTACAAGTAAATACTTAATTCCAATGAATACAAAAATGATCCAAAGGACTGAAAATACCATAAATATCCCTCAATTGGCTGTCCAAGCTTTGTAAAGAGCTTTAGGCTCTTGGTGACACGATTCCTTCTATCGGTGCACTAAGCTGCTCTGAGCTTATAAATGGAACAAAATCCCTCAAAATTCTGTTTCTATCACTGAAACCACTACTGTTGTATCTAATATACATCAGAAATCAAATATCAACTGATAAATTGTTCAAATTGAGCATTGCATTCCCCAAATAGGCTATTCTCCAGGGTTTGCCCAAGGCTGCCCAGAAATTCACATTAGCTTTTCGAGCTCTAGAAGTTCTCAAAATTTTTTGAAACCACTACCATTGGTTCCCAAATGACTAAATTAGTCAAGATGGAGTTTTTTTTCATAAAACATAGACTCCGGCTGCTCTGGTTTCACCTCAATCACCTATTGGCACCCCGTGGCACTAGGTTAATGAAATTGTCTCTGCTAAGTTTTAGACCTCTAAAAGTCTTTAACACTTCCTAAAACCTTTGTAAATAGATTCAAAATGATTTTTTCAGTCATGAATGACCACTTTTTCACTGTATATGGTCTCAAACAGCTCTGTCTAAGCCCTGCACTGCTACTGGAAAAAGTTGGCACTAATGAACCCTGGAACTTTACTAAAGCTTTTCGTCCTTCAAACATTCTCTACAGGCTCTGAAAAACATCTCATCAGATTTTGAACATCTGAGTTATCCAATTTAGACTATTGAAACTCTGGAAAAGGACTTTAACTCCCCAAGTTAGGCCTCAAACTGATTTGGTCTCATGGTGGCCCTAATGGCCCCTTCATCTTCCCTGGATCAAACGCTACTGAATATGACCTCTATTCGACCTAAAACCTATTCCAAAGTGTTCAGGAGGTCTAAGAGACCCAAAATTGACCACAATTTTGTTGCGTTTGGTTGAATAATGAGGATGTTATGACCAAAATAACTTTGCCCCAATTTCCTCCACTAAATGTGAGGCAACTGCCAGTCAACTCCACTAAAAGTGGAAGTCCACCTAAATTTGGGAGTGCCTCTAGAATCTCCGCCCTATTAAACTCCACTTCACTGAAGCTTAATTAAATATTAAACTTGATATTAGGCTCCTTAAGCACTCTTAACATTAAGCTCCCACACTGGTCATATGATGAGGTTCCATGAGAGGAGGGTTGGCCCCTTCGTGCTCCACCAGACCCACTCAGCATTAAAAGTGCAATAACTTCTTCCTACGGTGTCCATTTTTCAAATAGTTTGCGGCACCGGAATCAAGACGACAAGACCTATGCAACCATCTTGGTTTCAACCCAATCCTGTAACTTTGAATTTTGAGCTAATCCTTAGGTCCTTGATCCAGTTCTGATCACACCTCTCAAATGAGAAGCTTTTGGACCTATTGAGGCCTCGAAAATCGCTACTACAACATTGGGGGATAACCACCCGATCCGGACCTTAATACAGCTCCTTTTCCATTTATGATAGTGGCTCCGACCGGTTTAACTAGGTCCAGTTACCTTTTCCCTATTGCTATCGGTTTATGATGTATCGTTAACTACCAATAGACAGGGATATCAGATCAATTCTTCTTGTTGATCAGGCAAGAGAATGACCCTTAAGCTTATTTGGGTTCAGCCAAACCACAACTAAGATTTTTCCTCTTCGAGAAGAGGACTTAAAAGAATGTAGAAATTAATCTAAATGCAAACTTATTCTATAATGCAAGCAAAAAGAAACTAATCTAAATCCTATCTTAATCAGGTAGATGAAAATCTATCCCAACTAAGAGCAAGATAATTAAGTAATGAGGATTAAAATATGTTTGGCTTTAAATTAATGTCAAACTAACGAAGAAATTCAATTTAGCTCACATTTGTGAATACCAAAACATATTCAATTGAGACCATTTGACTGAAATAATAAATCAACAACACTCTAGAAGAAATTCACAAAAATGATATTGATTATCATATCAGTCAAACTAATAATTAAACAATAATATGTGGAAGAAATTCACAACATATTATTATTTAAAAAATCAGTTTTGTAAGACAGATTTCTGAGCAAATCGTTACTCAGAAATCAAAGTTAAATCCATAAGAATAGAGATACATAACAATTTGAGACAAATTATCCATATCAACAGAAATGCCAAAACATGAATAAAATGAAACAAAAATTTTATTAAAATAAAAATGAAACTGGTATTTGATATAGAAATGCTAAAAATACCAGTTAATTGAATATGTTTCTCTGATCCTGGTCTCTAACAGTACTTTACATTACTTGAATTTCTGCTTTCAATACTAGAGCTGCAGAAATGCAAACTCTGCCCATCATGCATAATAAAAGACATAAAGCATAAACCCTCAATAATGTTCAGATCTGAAACTTTCTCTCCTCCCCATCTACAACTCTAAATTCCTATAACATAAATGCTTTTAGAAGTCTGGAATTGCAGAGGAGAGCAACCCATTTTTACATTTTTCCATCTGCAATTTATAATCCTCCAAAAAGTATTTTTAGAAGAGAGTTTGTTGAAGAAAAAATCTGTCCAATCCAACTTTAATTGCTCAAAAATTCCAATCTTTAATTGTTGGAGTCTTCTCATTGATTGAAATCTTTTTCCTCAATATCCCTTCTATTGTTTTTTCCTACAAAAAGAAATTAAAATGAATTAAGATGCAACAATAAAATCCAAATATTATTTCTAACATTAAAACAAATCCAATCAAATTCTATTTAAATAAATAAAAAGGAAATTTGAGCTTCTTATTGATACTCATAACGATCTTAATTAACTAAGGATAATATTGATGCATGAATCTGCAATTAGAAGAGGCTGGGCAAATGAAAATGAAGAAAACAAAACTCAGAAAATTGATTTTATTTTTAAAAATTCGGAGCTTGATCTTCTGCCTGATTTTTGACCCAATAAATCATCAAATCTGTTAGTGAAACCTCCTCAGAAATGTTCTCCTTGATTTTATCTTTCCAATGAGCCGTCCTGGGCCTCATTTGGTCAAGTATAACTCAATCTATGAGCTTCCAAAGTTGATGAGTCAAATCTGGCATAAATCTGGAAATTCTGTTTGCTGGGCTAAAAATCAGAATTTTTAATTAGAAATTTTATCCTAAATTAGATTATAATTATCTAATAATTAATTATAAATTAATTATTAACTAACTAACAATTAATTCAGTTACAAAATTAAATTAATATACAAATGATTTGAAAAAGTTAATTTAAATACGATTAATATTATAGTTCAAATTATATTAAAATTATAATAAACATTATAATTATAATATAATTATTATAATATAAAAAATATAAAAATTAATTTACAAACCATTGGAATCAATCCATACCCATAATTCATGAAACAAACCATTGAAATCAATCAAAACTCATTAATTCATCCATGTAAGTTTGTGGAAGGATATGGTGAGTGGAGTGTGAGGTGAGGGTGACGTGAGGTGAAACAAAAGCTTTATATAAAAAAAAATTTAACACATCGCATATCGCAAGAACCTTGGATCAGGGTTTTTTAAATGTGCATGTTCTAAAAATTGCGATGGATCCAAAATTGCGATATTGCGATATGCGATGGATCCGAAATTGCAAAATTGTGATCTTGCGATATTGCGATATTGCGATCTGCGACGAATCTGAAATTTGCAATCTGCGATCTGTAACAGATTCTGAAATTTGCGATCTGCGATCTGTGACGGATTCTGAAATTTGCGATATGCGATCTGCGACGAATCTGAAATTTGCGATCTGCGATCTGCGACGGATTCTGAAATTTGTTATCTGTGATCTGCGACAGATTCTGAAATTTGCGATCTGCGATCTGCGACGGATTCTGAAATTTGCGATCTGCGATCTGGGACGAATCTGAAATTTGCGATCTGCGATCTGCGACAGATCCGAAAAAAAATAAAATAAAATAAAATAAAATAAAATAAAATAGAATAGAATAAAATTTTTGTTTGTTTAATAATATATATTTTTCAATATTAAGTTTTTCTAAACTACAGCTACTCTGAAAATAAATAAAAAGAATAAAAATAGCATTTTTAACCCAGACTTAGATAAATGATGGGACTTCAAAGGAGTACCATTTTTAAACTAGTTGACCAAATGAGGCGAAACAAGCGTCAATGGGAGGCTTATAAAAAATAATTCTAACAAAGAAATCAAAACAAGAATTCAAAGAAAAATGAAAAATTAACAATGGCGTAGGATAATCAAATAAAATAAAAATCTGAAAAGGCGTTTAGTCAAAAATTTATAGAAAGGGTCCCCATTATTTGAAGTGAAAAAGTTCAAAAATGGGGGGGTTGTGTTTTACCACAACAATGGCGACACACGGGAGAAGAACCAGTTATCTCTGTTTGATATGAATGAGATTTTCCTAAAATTCAAGGAAAAATAATTAAAGAAAAGAGAATTATACTTAAAATGCTTGACTAGGTTCATTAGTCTGAATAAAAGAAAGAATCATCTAACTGTAATTTTTCTTAAAATTCCTCATAAATTAAAATATTTCAAAACTCTATATCAGTCCTTAATTAGTTGTAGAGATAAAGCAGGGGTCACTTTACAGCTTAGCTTTTAAAATATACTCATTTGTCACAGGTAGAACCACTGTTGCCAGCAAACATCTATAGTCTCGACAGGGTTGCCTTTTAATCACCAATGATTCAGAATCACATCTCTTTAAGAATTATTGACCCAGAGATAAATCCATATATATATATATATATTTTAATTTTTTTTTAATTTTTTTTTATTATAAATCTTAAAAGCCATTGTCCTGGTTTGGTAGCCAGATAGTTGACAATGCCATTCACTGGTTATAATTGGACTGAACAAGATGGCTCGTGATGAAACCCCTTGTTTTATAATTGTTTGCAATCATAAGCCATTACCCTGGTTTGTTTAGCAGTGTTGGTAATGTCAGCCTATTTTTTCCCTATGATCATGGTAAGCAGGCTCATGATGAGACCTCTTATCTTTTAAGTTTAAATATATCTCTGGATTATACTCTAGAAAAATAAGACTCTTCGGGACAGGGAGAATCATTGACTCCTTAAGAGTTAAGAATGACAATTTCAGAGTTAAAAGGTGCTTTGCTGTAAAGTGTCATTACTTGGTTAAAAATAACTTTTCTTGACTGATAATAGAACTTTGAAAGATCTTAATAAAATATTGAAATCTCAAAATGATTACAATTTTGATGAAAAAATAAATTTTTCTAGATTTTATGATACTTTGTCAACTTCTCTAAATTCGTAATCTCTTCCTTAAGTATGTCTACCTTTACAATAAGAAAATCAGACTTTACTAAGAGATTTAAAAAAAAGCTAATAGATGACTATTAACAATTTTTCTCCATGTATGCTGACCATAGTTAGGTAACAAGAAGGCCTTCCATATAAATCATGGCAAAGTCACCAAAATCAAAACTAAGAATCAAAGGAAAATAATTCTTATTCTAAAATAAGAAAGAAACTAACGAACAAAAATAAAAATGAAGAAATTTTAAAAATGGAAAGGAAAATCCAAGTTTCGCAAGATAAAATCAAACAAGAATGTTTATACCAATGTCTCAATAATATGAAGAAAGAAATAATCATGTAATCAATCCTTCTTATGTAGAGATTTAGAAAAATCATACCTTACAGGGTTGTAGTGTTTTAGGCTTTTTAGATAGCAATGACGATAAAATTCAGCCACAATGTGTACTTTTTGTCTGATATCAATCTTTTTTGTTTCCAAGCATCATCTTAATCATTTTATAATAAAAAGGAATGCTTAAAAAAAAAACAGATTAAAGGTTCAGAAACTTCCTAGCGTAGCTGTTTCAACGAGGATTATCGCTGCTTCTTGAAATTAAGCCAGGAGAAGAGTATGGACTTCGAAAATATGATCTGGCAGAGGATTGGAAGCTTTTATGAAGAGCTGCAAAACAGATTTATATATCATAAAATCAAAACTAAAACTAAAGTAACGAAATGGAAATAAATGAAAGTGGGTACATGAATCTTACCATTGGATGGTTGCTTTTGATCTTACCTGAAAGGTATCAGTTTCTCCAAACTAGCTAACTTCTTATTTTAATTAACATTAAAAACATGAAGAAGTCAAACTAACCAAAATCCTATAACCCAAAATCATTATTTATTTTATCTAAACTAAAGCAAGCATTAAAATGTAAAAATGGAATGCTTAGTGCTCAAGGGAATTGAAATTAAAAGAAATGCATCAGAAATGAAAATGCGAATTTGCAGTAATGACTGTTTCTCAAAATATTATAATTTTCATAGAAACTCCATGATTTTATAAATTTTCCAGAATCAAGACCACATCCAAGATAATAAAATTTAAATGTGAAGACAAAGAGGTCTTGAATTTCTTTTTAATTATGGAATTATATATTTAAAAATGAAATATATGAGAAATCAAAATGATTTGAATATGCCGCAAATTTATCATGAGCTGCTTTCTTACCATAGTGGTTACTCAAGCTCGCTTTTTAAAATAATACATCGCCGTATTGGATGATTCGCATCACATGTTTCTTCACCATGCTTCAATTTTAATTTGCAAGACTTCACCTTTGTTGCTATGCCATATATCGATTAAATGTTAATGGCTCAGAGGCATGCATTGAAAGCTATCACATCAGAGATTCCAATGGCAAATTGCCGATATAAAAACATGTAATGAGAACATGTGCAATGAAATGAAGTGATCACATCATTAAAGGTATATTATATTGGGGATCGGGGAATATTGACATTGTGCTTCCCACATCGCACAACACACATCGCAGATTCTGAATTGTGATGTGAGCATAATTAAAAATGCGATGAAGCGATTGCGATATCGGCATGAAATGATTGACGAAGATGAGCAGGCTGAGAATATTGCAAACATTTTCACTGAAGTATTAGCAATATGAAAATCACGTTGAATCCTATAATATTGCTTGAAATTTCAATTGGGTTTTCTGATGGTTGAAAGCAAAGTTAAAAATGCTCAAATTCTCAAAATAAAATTTCCCTAAAACCTATTGCAAATTTGAAATGAGTTTTCTGCTTACTTCAAGTTTTGAAAACAAATGAAAACTTGCAATTAAAACAGAAAAAGTATCAAAAATAAACGAAAGAAAAGATAAACTAATAATAGATGAAAATGAACTTGTAAATGCATACCTAGAAGGAAATTGTCTGTAGATTTTACCTCATGAATCTTCAAATTCTTCCTTCGATTTATCAAAATTCTGACTTTGTTCAAAATCATCTGATTATTTATTCTAAATCGGAGTGAGCAATCAGCCTAAATAAGATATGTTTATTCATGTTCAGGAAATATAAAATTTACGAGAAATAAATATGAAACTAGTCTTCCCTTTTGAATTGAAACAACAATTTATTACCTCTGCTCATTCTGAATTGACTTGAGAAAAATCTATATTGTTATAGTGACTATTCAATAATGCCTTTGGTAAATAAATATGATGCATATTACAACATCAGATAATAAACTAAAGGTCTGAATGGGATTAAAGCCACTAATTGTGGAAAAATGTCAAAACAGATTTGAATGTGTGCACATAGCAAAATGGGCATCTTAAAGGTCAGCTTAACAAATTTCGAGAAAGATATTATGAACTTCATATGATTACCACGAAAGGTTAGAATGACTAATAATGATTGATTCAGAATTAAGCTTATCATAGACAGTCATACATTTCATGGGATAATGAGATCATGAAGCTTTTATATCCTCAAAACCTTTATCATATAAATTTTAAAAGAAAATCTTAGAAGGAAATCTCGAAATTAAGAAAAGTGGCTTTGAGGCAATTGATGCCAAGTGCAACTTTAATTGAATTTAATCAAGAGATTATTAAAAATAGACAGAGTAGAGGTATTGTTGTAAGAAATTTAAAAAGGAAAGCAAGAATTAAAATTTTCTGATTGGGAGAGAATGTTTTCACTGAACATGTATGAAAATGGCTGATTACTTTGTTTTATTTTTACTCTACAAAACTATTAAAAATAAATTAACTACATTAACTCTACTCCTATTCTAACCATATACTTGAAAAATGACTAGATATAGTCATATTTCCAGTGTAACCATTTTCTCATTTTAATCCCTGCATGTATGTACAATTCAAATGTTAGTAATAAAAATACAAATCTAATTGAACTAAGAAAATTAAACCTGAAATCAGAATGTACAAATATTGTTAGAAGCTTATCTAAAGTATCATTCTCATGAAGTTTTCTTTCCAATTGAATACCAATTGGATCATAGAAATCTGGATGGATTTCTATTAAAAATTGGGAAATGTTCAAAAGAGGAGATGAAAGGCCAGATTGTGGATATGAGCTTTTAGATTCAAAGGCCTGGAAGAAACTATTAGTGTTATGTGTAAATGTTAAGCTATTGACAATCTTCCATGAAGGAAAAATTTCCAAATATTTTTCAAATGAATCAAACAAAAATGGATGGAAATCTTTCAAATGAAATGGAAAATTATTAATTAAATTGGATTGCTGGCAGATTTCTAAAAATACATTCTCTTGTTGATATTGCCTTTGAGAAGATAGAAACTTTTGATAAAACATTAGCATTGATTGAAATTGAAATTGAAATAGCTTTTGATATTTTTGATTATAATATAAAACTTCAATTTTCCAACAGGGCAATGCATCAATTGAATGTTTGATAGTAAAGTGCTCAATATGCCAGCGTAATGTATCAAAAATATGAAAAATAAAATCTGAAAATAAATCTGATTTAATACAAAATAAGTGAGGAAACAAAAATAAAAGGAAATCACTATTGTTACAACTAATGTTACAGCACAATTGGGATTGTTTTGAAATAATTTCTTTTTCACAAGGATTGGCTAGAATTATGGAATTTGAGTAATTTCGAATTCAAACTTGTGAATTAGAAAGAGATTTATGATTATGAATAGGAATGAAAGCTTGATCATGATATGAATCATAAATTGGAATATTTTCTTGAATAGTGAAATCATGAAGATGATTATCTGCTTTAAAATGAGGATTAGTTGAAATAATTTCTAAATTAAAATGTTCCTCATTCCCAGATGTTATTTGAATTTTCTTATGAGAATTCTTTTGAGAAAAATAGAAATCAACATCTTCTATGTAAGAGTAATTATCATAAATGACTTCACAAGATTCTTCAGAATTCCCTTCAATCTCATCCAATATATCGAAACAAGGAGGAACAAGAATTTCATATTCATTAATGGCAAAAGAATGATCATTAATTGCTTCTCTATCTTGATAAAAACATAATGGTAATTCATTTAGATCAGCCTCTGTATTTTCTAAAATATCGTTAACACCAAGAGGGGAAAAATTACCATCATTAAAAATATCAGGATAAAGGGAAAAATGTGAATCTGAAATAATGCATTTAAAAATGTCTCGGTTTGAGAACTCTTGTGCGTTATGATCATTGTAAATTTTAGATTCTAAATCATTCCTTTGCGTACTCATGCTTTTTTGAAGAATATTTCTTTGCTGCTCTGAGTTCAGCATTTGCTCATCATGAAAAGATTCAGAAATTTGTACAGCAATTTGCATGTTATTACTTACTTTGATTGTTGTTTGCACTTGCTGATTTGCAATCTGATTTTCTGAATTTAATACAGAGAAAATTTCAGATTCCAATGCAGGGCTTTCTCCAAAATTGTTGTTGTTGTCTTCTTGCATTTTATTAGAAATATTTTCCAAGCTTTGTGAAACCTCTTCATCACAATTTATTTGCGCATCCATATTGGAATTCTCATTTATAATGGAAGGGGATGGAACAAAGCTTGAACTAATTTTATATGGATCAAGAATAAGAGGATGAGAATAATTATGTTCAAACCAATCTAGTGATTATTCTTTCATAGGTTGATCTTTGACATTAAATTTTAAACAATTCAAATGAAGTCGAATATTAAAATCTCTAACAGACTCATTTTCATTTCGTAGATATTCAATTTCATTACATACCTGATCATAATCATAGCGGTCAAATTTACAAACGAAAATTGTAACAAATTGATCCCAACTGTGAATTGAGGGAACCGGAAGAGTTATACACCAGTTTCTGGCTTCTGCCGCAAATGTGAGAGTAAAAATTCTGCATAAAATGCCTTCATCAATTCCTTGAAAATCATAACTTGAAACATTTTGAATAAATTGAAGGACATGATTAAAGGCAAAAGAATTTTTCTTACCATTGAATTTTACCTGAGACAAGAGTCTTACCACTTCGGGTGGAGTATTGGAAGATGCACGTCCATGGATACAACTCCAAATTGGAAGTTTAAAATGAGCCATCGTGATTAAATAAAATGTTAAAATTGAAAAGACTCCAACAGACAACAAGTTTCAGGCCCTCCTTCTAGCACCAAAAATGTTGAAGCCTCAAAAATCGCTGCTACAACATTGGGGGATAACCACCCGGTCCGGACCTTAATACAGCTCCTTTTCCATTTATGATAGTGGCTCCGACTGGTTTAACTAGGTCTAGTTACCTTTTCCCTATTGCTATTGGTTTACGATGTATCGTTAACTACCAATAGACAGGGATATCAGATCAATTCTTCTTGTTGATCAGGCAAGAGAATGACCCTTAAGCTGATTTGGGTTCAGCCAAACCACAACTAAGATTTTGCCTTTTCGAGAAGAGGACTTAAAAAAATGTAGAAATTAATCTAAATGCAAACTTATTCTATAATGCAAGCAAAAAGAAACTAATCCAAATCCTATCTTAATTAGGTAGATGAAAATCTATCGCAACTAAGAGCAAGATAATTAAGTAATGAGGATTAAAATATGTCTGGCTTTAAATTAATGTCAAGCTAACGAAGAAATTCAATTTAACTCACATTTGTGAGTACCAAAACATCTTCAATTGAGACCATTTGACTGAAATAATAAATCAACAACACTCTAGAAGAAATTCACAAAAATGATATTGATTATCATATCAGTCAAACTAATAATTAAACAATAATATGTGTAAGAAATTCACAACATATTATTATTTAAAAAATCAGTTTTGTAAGACAGATTTCTGAGTAAATCATTACTCAGAAATCAGAGTTAAATCCATAAGAATAGAGATACATAACAATTTGAGACAAATTATCCATATCAACAGAAATGCCAGAACATGAATAAAATGAAACAAAAATTTTATTAAAATAAAAATGAAACTGGTATTTCATATAGAAATGCCAAAAATACCAGTTAATTGAATCTGTTTCTCCGATCCTGGTCTCTAACAGTACTTTACATTACTTGAATTTCTGCTTTCAAGACTAGAGCTGCAGAAATGCAAACTCTGCCCATCATGCATAATAAAAGACATAAAGCATAAACCCTCAATAATGTTCAGATCTGAAACTTTCTCTCCTCCCCATCTACAACTCTAAATTCCTATAACAGAAATGCTTTTAGAAGTCTGAAATTGCAGAGGAGAGCAACCCCCTTTTTTACATTTTGCCATCTGCAATTTATAATCCTCCCAAAAGTATTTTTAGAAAAGAGTTTGTTGAAGAAAAATCTGCCCAATCCAACTTTAATTGCTCAAAAATTCCAATCTTTAATTGTTGGAGTCTTCTCATTGATTGAAATCTTTTTCCTCAATATCCCTTCTATTGTTTTTTCCTACAAAAAGAAATTAAAATGAATTAAGATGCAACAATAAAATCCAAATATTATTTCTAACATTAAAACAAATCCAATCAAATTCTATTTAAATAAATAAAAAGGAAATTTGAGCTTTTTATTGATACTCATAACGATCTTAATTAACCAAGGATAATATTGATGCATGAATCTGCAATTAGAAGAGGCTGGGCAAATGAAAATGAAGAAAACAAAACTCAGAAAATTGATTTTATTTTTAGAAATTCAGAGCTTGATCTTCTGCCTGATTTTTGACCCAATAAATCATCAAATCTGTTAGTGAAACCTCCTCAGAAATGTTCTCCTTGATTTTATCTTTCCAATGAGCCGTCCTGGGCCTCATTTGGTCAAGCATAACTCAATCTATGAGCTTCCAAAGTTGATGAGTCAAATCTGGCATAAATCTGGAAATTCTGTTTGCTGGGCTAAAAATCAGAATTTTTAATTAGAAATTTAATCCTAAATTAGATTATAATTATCTAATAATTAATTATAAATTAATTATTAACTAACTAACAATTAATTCAGTTACAAAATTAAATTAATATACAAATGATTTGAAAAAGTTAATTTAAATACGATTAATATTATAGTTCAAATTATATTAAAATTATAATAAACATTATAATTATAATATAATTATTCTAATATAAAAAATATAAAAATTAATTTACAAACCATTGGAATCAATCCATACCCATAATTCATAAAACAAACCATTGAAATCAATCAAAACTCATTAATTCATCCATGTAAGTTTGTGGAAGGATATGGTGAGTGGAGTGTGAGGTGAGGGTGACGTGAGGTGAAACAAAAGCTTTATATAAAAAACAATTTAACACATCACATATCGCAAGAACCTTGGATCAGGGTTTTTTAAATGTGCATGTTCTAAAAATTGCGATGGATCCAAAATTACGATATTGCGATATGCGATGGATCCGAAATTCCAAAATTGAGATCTTGCGATATTGCGATATTGCGATCTGCGACGAATCTGAAATTTGCGATCTGGGATCTGCGACGGATTCTGAAATTTGCGATCTGCGATTTATGACGGATTCTGAAATTTGCGATCTGCGATCTGCGATGAATCTGAAATTTGCGATCTGCGATCTGCGACGGATTCTGAAATTTGCGATCTGCGATCTGCAACGGATTCTGAAATTTGTGATCTGTGATCTGTGATCTGCGACGAATCTGAAATTTGCGATCTGCGATCTGCGACAGATCCGAAAAAATATATATATATATATATAAATTTTTTTTTAATAATATATATTTTTCAATATTAAGTTTTTCTAAACTACAGCTACTCTGAAAATAAATAAAAAGAATAAAAATAGCATTTTTAACCCAGAGTTAGATAAATGATGGGACTTCAAAGGAGTACCATTTTTAAACCAGTTGACCAAATGAGGCGAAACAAGCGTCAATGGGAGGCTTATAAAAAATTAATTCTAACAAAGCAATCAAAACAAGAATTCAAAGAAAAATGAAAAATTAACAATCGCGTAGGATAATCAAATAAAATAAAAATCTGAAAAAGGCGTTTAGTCAAAAATTTATAGAAAGGGTCCCCATTATTTGAAGTGAAAAAGTCAAAAATGGGGGGGTTGTGTTTTACCACAACAGGACCCCAAAAGCTCTCTTGGAATACTGAAATTGATTTGTACAGCAAATGAGAGTACTGCACCCTCTTCTCTTCAACCTCCAAACATTTGGCTTGCATGGCTAGTGACTTTTAACCACAACTAGAAATCAATTCACACTTCCCTTCATCGATGTGCTTATCCTCCCGTCCAGAGCTGCCTTTCTTGCACTCGCTCAGAAAATTTCTGGCAAGAAATTTGCAGAAGGAATCTGAACATCGCTACCTTGATCAATGATCCAAGGTGGCTCAAACATAATTCGTGCAACATGCGACATCAACAACAAGTCATCATGAAATGTGCTATACAATTGACACAAAATCAATGTAAAAAGTGTGCAACACAATCGACACAAGTCGAAAAACATGTACGACACAATCGACACAAGTCGATAAACAACATGATACATCTTGACAACCACATGTGCATGTATAAATATACAATGAACCTATTTACAGTTCACTATTTACACATAAAACTTCCATGCACATG
The DNA here is from genome assembly GCA_034641835.2 of Pinus albicaulis. Lineage (NCBI taxonomy): Eukaryota > Viridiplantae > Streptophyta > Pinopsida > Pinales > Pinaceae > Pinus > Pinus albicaulis. Next base: position 971,939,997 of record CM076584.1, on the reverse strand, counting down.
TACAGCTTCAACTCTTCCTTTCAAGTACCAACAAGTACATAATCCAAAAAAATGTGGGTGACTATAAGAGCTGAACTAAAATATATTGCTTCAATATAAGTGAGTATCATACTCATATTTTACACCTCCACGACGAAATTTTCAACAATAAAGAAATTCATTCAACTGAACCGCATTTATATGCAATATTGCATCAAAATTCTCAACAGAATACATGCATACAACTGAAATGTGCATATGTACAAAGGAGTATTTCTTACTGTGTTAAGAAGTCCATCCACTTCTTTCCAAGCCACCTCCATGGTGAATTTTGCTGCTTTTCTGTTGCAACACTTCTTCATGTGAATCTTCCATTTTCACATCAATAATGGAATCCGCAGTTCCACTTGCACCAATATTTATGTCCTCTTGCTGCATGTGCTTTGGACGACTAGTTGGATGCAAAGTCCAACAATGAGAGACAACATGTCCCCTCTTTTGGAAAAATGTGCAAAACTCATGCAGCTTATTTGAAAGTTTTCTTTGCCTCATCTACTTCCTATATGCTTTCTTCCTCATCCAACATCTCGAAGCATCATGGTTAAATCGACCACAATATGTACAACAAATATTTCTTCCATTTAAGCATGCAAAATTATCATGCTTTGCAGAAACACAATCAAATTGATCATGAAAAGATTTATACCTATTGTGTTTCTTTGAATGTTCATCCTTTTTGTCTTGATGAGAAGATGAACTAGTAGATGCTACAACTTTCATTTGCAGACTAACATCACCGTTCTTGTCTTGAAAACTGTTTGAACTTGCATGCCCGCCATAAGCTGCATGTCTACCATCTTCTTGCTGCAACAAAGGCTTAAAGAAATGGAAATCATCTTTGAAACAAATTTGAAATATTTGCATCTTAGAACTTGGAATAAAGGTTCGCTTTAAAGTAGCATCACATGCCTTCAAGGATTTGGAATCTTCACCATTAAACTGCACATAACCAAGAGCAAGATTCTTGGGTCGTTCCTCAACTGAAATGGGATCAACCATGCCTTGTGCATGCTTGCCTAATCCCTGGCCTTCATAGCCCATTTTGATCATTAATTTTGACCCTATTCCCCTTGTGTGTTTTTTGAAATAACCAACACATCTTTCTAATGAGGAAACTGAAGACAAGTTAGAATGGATTACCTTTTCCTCATGCATTTTCTTGGTCAAAGTCTCTTGGGCTTGATGGAGTTGCCTCTCCATATCATGAAATCTTTGAAGAATTTTTTCCTTCTCTTCCTTCATGGCAAACAAATGTTCACAAAGTTCAATGCTTTCTCGTTTATCCTCAAACAAAATATGCACCATGTCCTTCAATATAATAAAGTCACGCTTCATATCATCATCAAAGAATCTTGTGAAGGAGGAAAATTCACTTGTAGAAGTTTTCATTATGATGTCAATGAACAAAAGGAACTTTGACAAAGTTCTCAAAGCTTTCAAAACAGATGAAAAGCTTTTTAATTGAATGGTTGTAAAGACAAACTCTTATTCAAGCAGCCAAACAACAAACAACTCCATGAGTTTCTTAACAAACAATCGTCAAGAGGGTTTGTGTTCCACTGTTGTCCACAAGGTACTTTGGGGTCAGGAAGAAGCCTTCAACTCTTTCTTCCTTTATTTTCTCTCCAAGACCTAGCTAATCAGTAGCTATCCCCAAATCTCAAGTAAACTCAAACAACAATCAGTTTGCAAACAGTGAAACAGTCAATCTTTTACATTGTTTAAACACCTTTCAAGCTATACAATCAAGCAACTGTTATGTCAATCAAGCAACCAAGTGATATGATACCAACCTGATCTGAAAATGGTCTAGATAGCTTGTATGTATTTCAATAACCTACCACTTAGTTTAAATTAAAATGATCTAGCTTGTACCTGAAAATTTTGCGGAATTATTTACTTGAAAGTAGTGTATGAATTTTTACTGTTTATGTGTCTTAAATTTATCTGTTCTTGCTGTAATTTAACATGTATGACAGCAACATAATGCAACAAATAATCATTCAAACACAACAACCATTTTAATCTAGGAGTTCACCTGAAATCTCGTGGGCTATGTCTCCTTTGACCTTTGTCATCATGACTCAGCTCTTTGGGATCATGGTAAATGTTTTTACAAGTAAATAATTAATTCCAATGAATACAAAAATGATCCAAAGGACTGAAAATACCATAAATATCCCTCAATTGGCTGTCCAAACTTTGTAAACAGCTTTAGGCTCTTGGTGAGACGATTCCTTTTGTCGGTGCACTAAGCTGCTCTGAGCTTCTAAATGGCAAAAACTCCCTCATAATATTGTTTATGTCATTGAAACCAATACTTATGTATCCAATATACATCATACATCAAATATCAACTGATAAATTTCTCAAATTGAGCACTCCATTCCCCAAATAAGCTATCCTCCAAAGTTTACCCAGGGCTGCCCATAACTTCACATCAGCTTTTCCAACTCTAGAAGTTCTCAAAGTGTTATGAAACCACTTCCATTGGTTCCAAAATTACTAAATTAGTCAAGATAGATTTTTGGTTCATCAAAAATAGCCTCTGGCGGCTCCGGTTTCACCTCAATCACCTATCGGCATCCCTTGACACTAGGTTAATGAATGTCTTCTGCATAGTTTTCAACCTCTAAAACTCTTTAAAAACTGCTGAAACCTCTATAAATAGATTCAAAATGATGTTTTAAGTCAATAATGACCATTGGTTCACTACATATGGTCTCAAACAGCTCTGTCTAAGCCTTGCACTATTGCGGGAAAAAGTTGGCACTAATGACCCCTGGAACTTTACTGAAGCTTTTTGGCCTTCAAAAATTCTCTACAGGCTCTAAAAACCATCTCATCAGATTCATAACATCTGAATTATCCAATTTATACTATTGGAACTCTAGAAAAGGACTCTAACGCCCCTGGTTAGGCCTCAAACTGATTTGGTCTCATGGTGGCCCTGATAGCCCATTCATCTTACCTAGAGCAAAAGCTGCTAAATATGACCTTTGTTCGACCTAAAAACTATTCCAAAGTATTCAGGAGATCAAATAGGCCCAAAATTGACCAAACTTTCGTCCATTTTGGTTCAATAATGAGAAATTTATGACTAAAACAAATTTTCCCCAATTTCCTCCACTAAATGTGGGGAAACTACTAGTTAACTCCACTAAAAGTGGAAGTCCACCTAAATTTGGGAGCGCCTCCAGAATCTCTACCATATTAAACTCCACTTAACCGAAGCTTAATTAAATATTAAACATGATATTAGGCTCGTTAACCGCTCTTAACATTATGCTCCCACACTGGTCATATGATGAGGTTTCATGCGAGGAGGGTTGGCCCCTCCATGCTACATCGGACCCACTCGGCATTAAAAGTGCAATAACTTCTTCATACGATGTCTATTTTTCGAACAGTTTGCGGTGCCAGAATCAGGAAGATGAGACCTATACAACCATCATGGTTTCAACCCAATCTTGTAACATTGAATTTTGAGCTAATCCTTAGGTCCTTGATCCAGTTCTGGTCACTAAATGTACGTGAATAGATGGAGAGGCATCATTAGTATAGATTTATGAATGGGTTGATTAATACTTTATGTAATATTGATATCAAATTATGCTGATGACAACAATAGCAGGAAAGGATGGTGATTTGTGAAAAGGATAGATTATGCTTAACATGCTGGTATGTAAATAATTAATGGTCCATGTAGATGAGTGTGAGCTATAGGATGGTCCCACGCCACAAGGATATGAAGATTGAATATTTGTGGGTAAATTCTATCATAGTTATTGTAATAGGTTTTAGCTAGATATTTTGTATCTAAATGATATTTCCTTGTAAAATTTTATAATGTTGAGGAATGGACTTGCTTATTAGCCATTGAGTGTTGGGTGAACACCCTCACGAGAATTTGATAATAAAATTAAATGTTTGCTATTTTTCACCCTATGGGGTTTCCAGGGTATATCGGTGCTCAATGATGTCATTGATTATTGTGTCATTTTTATAATGATGATTCCTTCCATGATGTGATGTTCATAATGACAAGTATGTTATTAATTAATATTGTTAAAGGAATCATGAAATGGGTGCAAGGTTACATCATACATTTTATGTGAATATACTACAACAGTGGTTGTTAATGGTTATGCAACTTACGATCCCTCTCCACCCATGCTATATATGTGCTTAAGATGAATCTATTATGGTTATAGCCCACTATGAGGACAATGTGTTATTTAGTAGGTTATCAACATGGAGTTAGACATGTGTTCCTCAAAATAAAAATGGAATATTCTATAAATAGAAATGAAATGTTGGATATAATTAAAATAAATAAATGAATACAAATGTTTTGTGAGTTTTAATTAAAAAAATTATAAAACATCGATAATTCCAACTCCACTATGGTCACTGTATTTGTTGTTGATATTACAACCCAATGTGGTAAAAATATTTTACTCACTCTTATTAATAAATAAGATATTTGGATTTCCACATGATTTAATATAATTTCATATTAACTAGGAAGAGTAAAATTAATTAGAAAAAGAATGTCTATGAGTAAGATGTTTAAAACATATATTTTTCAAAAGTATTTCAACATGGCATTTAAATAAATTATTTGAGGATCTATGTTAACTAATTTATGTTGATATCAACTGCATATATATCTATATGTAGAAGAAAGATGTTAAGGGAAAATATTTTAGTTTTGTATATAGTAAAAAATTCAATAGCCAAAGAAAAAAAGTAATTCAAAATTTAAAAAAAATAAATAAATAAAATCAAGTAGTTCCTATTAAAAATAATAAAAGGGAGATGTGTATTCATTATAAAATTAATCTGTAACATTTGAAAATATTAGTATTATAAAAAACTCAATATAAGTAATCCATAAAATATATTAATATGCACAATTAAGTAATATTGACATACTTACAAATATATTAATAACAATTTTTTTTAACATGGACAATGTAGTACATAGATAAAATCAATCTTTCTCTTTATATATATATATATATATCTGTGTGTGTGTGTATATATATATATATATCTGGTTAAAAGCTCTCGTGTATTTTCATTATTTTACATTTCAGTTCATATATATATATATATATATATATATATATATATATATATATATATCTTTTGTTCATTTTTTCTTGAATTCCAACAAATATTTTTTGGACTTACAAATTTAAGTTATGTGTTTTATATAGCAATCAAAAATATAATTCAAACAATGATATATATAGATGAGAGAGAGACACACACATTTTTTCTTTGAATAAAGAGATTTAATCATTCTCTAGCCATGGTACATCTGTGCTTAAGATTGATATGTATTGGTTATAAAAATATTAATGAAATTTTCCTTTGCTATAGTTTCTTTTAATATTTTAATTTTATTATTTAAAAGTGGAAGGGTTGATAATTATTAAAAAATAGTGTTGTAACATTAATTAGAGTGGAATAAAATTATAAATATAATATATTAATATGATACAAGTATATTATAATAAAGGCAACCATATTGTAATAAGGATATTTTAAAGCATCTAATGTATTTTATAGTAGAAAAGTAATTTCATTTGTTATATGATTATAACTAGAATTTGCACCACATGTTACAAAGGAAACATAGTAAGGCTCATCTTTCTATGTTTTTCAGGATTTTCCTCTTCTCAATTGTTAGGGTTTGAAATCTAATGAATTTTTGTGGACAACCCTATTATAGCCTATTATATTTTTGTGTTCCTCGATAATCGATGCACACATAAAATCGCCTGAATTGAGTTGAATGGCATCTAGAATACTCTAATTTATATCCATGTTTACAAAATTTTGTGCGAAAAATAAATGTTTAAACCAATTTTTATGATAATCAGTTACTCCTTGTCACGATAGAGTTTTAATATCCATCATCTTAGGTAAAGTCCCGCTCCATCCATGAAATAGTGTTCCATCAAAGAGTTAGGAGTGGGTCATTTCAATTGAGGAAAGAAACCAAAAAAAATTATCAGATAATACCACAATGTCCATTTCCCAAATATGATTTCCATTTAGACTGTAACAAATAAATAGCTAGTTTAGAACTAGCCACTCATAAAAAAAAAATTATTTATTTTATTTTGGAGAATGTTGAATTGAATCTGAAATCTCTATAGTGAGTTCCCTTAAAGGAGAAAGAGGACAATGGATAAAAAAAGAAGCCAAAGCAGAGAATAAAGGTTGCACACATAAGCACAATGCAACACTA